>JAEUWJ010000682.1:0-533807 GCA_018524395.1 Podaxis carcinomalis
GCTGTGCCCTTGGATGGAGACTGGCGGAGGGGTGCTCGCGATGGCTGCCCGATTGGATCGGGAGGTGAGTACTGGTCTGGGCCCACCGAGAAGCCATGTAACTAGGGCTCGAAAGCTTAACGGACGAGAAATGGGGTCCGTAACATAATATAATCTTATCATTTGCTCCTGTCAGTATTATCCCATCTAAAGGCAGCTAATGAATTACATGGCTACATGGTATGGATGATATCAGGCAAATATAGCATTTGCAGTCAGCAACACTATGATATAGGTGTATAACATATTAAGTCCTGCATATCATAAAGATAGTCCAATAATAACACAATGTTGATGCTGACATCCCACTCATGCTTGTGACCACATAATACCAACATATTCCACACTGTCATATAGACCTAACAAAAAAAATTGCTGTTACATAAAGTTGTATCAGGGTTATTGCACAGCTACTGTTCCAGTCAGTCAACATGGTGATGGCTGGCACCAAGGTAGGAACATCACATCACTACAAGTGCAGGTTCATGTCTTAGTAACATTTCCTAGGAACAGGCATGTATTGGGAGGCAGGGGCATGTGAGGAAGATCTGGGCCTGTTATGTGGGGCAGAAGTCTGGGCCAAGGGTTGGGAAGGCACCAGGGTCTGGGTTGAGGGTTGTGAGGATCAAGCTCCATTTCAGAAGAGGACCTGCTCTGGAGATGCCCAACAACATGCATAGATGATGATGAGGGAGAGGGGGTACTCAGCTCAGGTGTTGTCCAAGAGAGTCATTGCCACTCTTGCTGTGGGGGGGCTTGAGGGAGTGCAAATGCCTTGATTGTTTGCTTGGCCATTGCTCTGTGTATTTCAATATAGTCTCAATACACCTTCTCTTGCTAACAGTCATACTCACAGTCCTTTCTCTGCTGAGGGGTCTCAGAAATATAGATGGGCTCCTGCCCTTGTGATGATTGCCCATAGTGATGAGTGCTTAACCATGATGATGGTGATTACAGGAAAAGGAAGGTTGGGCATAGCATCAGTGGAGAGTAAACTAGCTATGTACAATCTGAGATTGGTCAAACTGGAAAGTAGTTTGAGGAATGTGGGAAAGGTGAATCTCAAGGAGTACCAGAGAATATATGACCAAGTTATTGAAAGTGGCAAGGTATGTTGGTGAGCTTAGTGAGATATCAAGTGAAGACAAGGAATATGAAACTCCAGTGAAGAAAGTATGCTACTACAGAGTGGTTTAAACACCATAGAGAGTAGCTACACTGAGTAAAGGGTATAACACATGCATGGGTCAGAAACATAAAGCATACATGTGTACGGCCAGCCCCTGCCAACATTGGGTCATTGAACCATGATCAGGATATGTATGTTATCAAATTCGACATGGTCCATAACTTGTAGTGCTTGGAGGTCCCTGGTAGATCTTATGCTTACTTGTTGGCCCTTGCCAGGAGTGACGTCATCAAATCACATGCTCACCGCGTGTTTGTGTGCTGCATAGACCGGGAAGCAGTTGGAAGTCTACCACAAATGACTGTACTGTCGTGTGCTACCGCCATCGTCGGCTGTTTATATCGGCTATGCTGCTATATTTTCTTACAAGTGGTATGCCGTCGTCATCGTCATCATCATTACCAGTCCATGAGAACAAATATATGAACTAGATCCCCACCCGTCTTGCTCAAACCTTCTTGCCTCTTCTCTATGTTCTACATGCATTGGGGCTGTATCTCTCCGCGCGCAGAGGCCAGCTCTGTGCACAGTGCAAGAAGTCAGATGGGCCTAATCCCAGCGAAAAGTTACATCCATCAACGGTGTGCTCCTTCCGATCCGCGTTGATATCCCTACTCACGCCTCCTGCTTAGCACCAATGCTCCAAGCGGCCGAATTCCCTCTGGAGCACACTGCTTTGTCTCCCATCCACTTCTAGTCAGGTAAACTGGGCTAACTTGTTCATCAACACCGTCCTTCTTCTCGCTGCTGCCGAGTTTACATTCTCCCCTTTTCTTGATAACGCTTCGGACGTCACCTTCACCAGAATTGGAGCTATCTATTCAGATTGTGTAAAGGTCGTTGTTAGATACCCATTCCCACCCGCCAAAAGTGCCTCCGTTAATGTTCTTTGGCGGGAGGTACATGCTATTTCGAACCGATCCCACTGGCAGCATGGCGCAACAGTGAATCTGACCGAAGGCTCGGATTGGATTGCCACCACCAAAATCGAAAATCTCTGGCCCAGTACACTGTATGAATGTGGGTGAATGCCTATACGATCTTCGTGGCGCTGCTGACAATAGTGCCAGATATTCTTGCAGACAGCAGCCATTCTACCCTCCCTTACCCTCCTCATCCCATCCAATTCTCCACATTCCCTGATCCTCGTCTCACCCGTGGAAGTGATTTTCGTTTCATTGTCTCGTCATGCGTCACTCCCAATTTTCCATACCGTGGTCCCTCGTATCGGAAGGCAATCCATGGCTTTGACCTCCTGGCTAAAATCATCAATTCGAATACTGCTCCTATATCCGGACATACAGGTTCATACTCTGTAGTTCCTCTGGAATTTATGCTGTTCCTTGGGGATTTCATTTATGCGGACGTCCCTGTATATGTCGGGGATGAGAAGGAAGCATACCGGAGACTTTACCGCCGGAATTATCAGAGTTACAGCTTCAGGAAAGTCTATGAACGTATTCGTGAGTCTTTTTCCTCAACAACACCCTCTACAGCCTTCTATACTCACGTTCTCGGCCACAGCCATCCTTCATACGTACGATGACCATGAGGTGCGTGGAAAATCTTTAGGTCGGAATTTTTGACAGACTTTATCTAGATCATCAACAATTATATAGGTGAATACAACGATTCTAAACCACCATACCCAAATGCTGTAGATGCTTTCAAGCTCTATAACGCAGAAGCCAACTATGACTCGTTGCACGAAGGTCAATTTTACTATGAGTTCAGAAGAGGGGATGTGGCATTTTTCGTGATGGATACACGCCGATATCGGTCAAATGCTGAAAACCCTGATTTCTCTATTCGTTCGATGCTCGGAGAGTTACAGGTATCGGCACTACTCAACTGGCTGTCTAAAGTGACGTTGGCATTTTCAACACTATCTGTTTGGATCACTGAACATAGTACAGGTTAACAATACGGCGACGTTTAAATTCGTGGCTAGCTCTGTTCCATTTACCACGCTCTGGTCGCATGACGCACAAATTGATTCGTGGGCCGGTTTTCCTAGGGAGCGACAAGTCCTACTTGATGCATTCCACTCCGTCCCGAATGTCGTTATACTCTCTGGCGACCGCCACGAGTTTGCTGCTATTGCTTTCAACGGATATAGCCCCGAATCCTACCCCGTCTACGAGTTCTCGACGAGTCCTCTCAGCATGTTCTATATCCCATTCGTTCGGACACTAGCGCAGCGAAGCCAGGATAATGTGACAAGAACGAGGACAGAGACGCTGATGACAGAACAAGGTCCAGAAGTCGTAGAATCCATTGAATACCTGCCCAAAGAGCAGGTTCTCAAGTACCTGCCAATCGGAAACTTCAAATGGTGGGTCTTGTTCAATCAATATACACGCTCAGAGTTCGACCCATCTGCTAGGTCAGAAATTCGAGTTGACACAACTAATGCATCAAAACCTTTTCTACACCTCAAAACGTTCATCGATGGGGTTCCGGCATACAAGTAAGCACATTCTGCCTTCCCCCACAAGCTGACCTCAAGCAATATCGCAGCCTGACCATCGAAGGCTCACCGTTGAGGAAGGAGGCTTCAACCGCCATAGGATTTTCAGTCACAGAAAGCCTCAAAGACATTTTGCACAAATTTGGTATCATGTCAAGTAGATGGCTGTAGACCTGGTACATAGATATTAATACGATACATCGCCATCTTGCATGTGCCGCGAAAACCGTTTTTGTACCCGTGCGTAATGTTCCATTTCGGCGTGACTAACGCTGGGTACAAGCTTCTGTAGAGCCTGGAGGAAATCTTCCTTTGAGACTTGTACTTGGAAGTCCCTTGGGTGGACCATCTCTGCAAGGTAATATTGTGGAGTAAGGGGATACGGGTGGCTATTGTCTCCAGGGTGTCCATTCAATTTTGCTGAGATCATGTTTAGAGTTGAGCCGGAATTTATAGAGTCGCGCTCACCGATTTGATCTTCCACCTGTTGGGCTGTCCTCGACATAGCTTTCAGCATTGCATCTGAACATAATGCATAAAAATCTGCTCCAGTATAGTTGAAGGGACAAAGTTCTGCAATGTCCCGCAAATTTAGATCCGGGTGTAACTTGAATTTGCGTGTCAATGCTTCTATTATCTTCAGTTGTGCCTCGTGGCTTTCGCTGACTCCCAGATACAGCATGCGATCAAATCTACGAATATGTGAATAAGTTAGTGTCAGGAGGTGGTGATAGGCCCACCTTCCAGGACGAAGCAGAGCCGGATCCAGCAAATCTGGTCGATTTGTTGCACCAATAACAAACACATCTGTGCTCGAGTTGCCACCAGACATCCCATCGATTTCAGCCAAAAGCTGGCTGACGATACGGTCCATGACACCGCCGGAATCACCGTGGTTGCCTCGTTTAGGAGCCACAGAGTCCAGTTCGTCAAAGAAAATGACACAGGGCTTTGCGTCACGCGCCCTTTGGAATACACGGCGAACGTTGGCTTCTGATTCACCGATATACATATTTAAAAGCTCTGGGCCTTTGACGGAAAAGAAGTTGAGTGAACAAGAGGTGGCAACTGCCTTGGCAACGAGAGTCTTTCCGGTCCCAGGCGGACCATATAGCAAGATACCTGGATAACGAAGATAAGGAAATGAACGCGCAAAAGAGGACATGTCCCTACCGGATCGTTTTTTTAGACCATCCGCGAATAGTTCTGGGTGTTCCAAGGGAAGTTGTATCGTATCGAGAATATCAGCTTTCACGTGAGCCAAACCACCGACGTCGTCCCATGTCACATTAGGGATCTTTGGTGCACCAATGTTTTCGGAATAGGCAGCTCTAACCTTTTGTAATGCGTTTTCAAAGTCTTGGGCACCGATTAGAACGCTAGAGACCGCTTTGCCGCCACTATGCAGCCATATCAATGAAGTGCATTATCCAAGGATCCACTCCTTACGCTCGCTCAAAGGCCGACGATTTTGCACGAAAAACGAGGTCTGAAAGATCAATGGCGACTAAGGCAGCAGTCTGAATCGCGAGTCCCCTGAGGGACACGTCCGGCGCCAAAGTCGCATTCTCTACCAACGCTTGCAATATTTCCAGGCGTTCTTCTTCGTTCGGTACCTGTCATCTCGGTTGACACTACCTCCTAGTAGTAGTGAGAGACGACGTACTTCGATCTCTACCTCATGCTTGAAACATGACAAAATGCTCGGAGGGACGCGGGAGGTGTCACTGCTGGTCGCAACAATAATCACGGGGAAGCCAGTGATCTTCCAGGATTGGGCAGACTCGGTGATACACTCTTTAAGAGTATTCAATATTCCGGGTTCTGGCGGCGAGAGTTAGACTTTGTCGCCGAGAAATGGGAAATCATACACCTTTTCCTCCCTCCAGTGACTGTGTCGTTTGAGCCAACGCCTCAATATTTCTCAACACGAGAATGCAAGGAGAGCAGGTGCCCGCTTGCTCAAAACGAACGCGGAGGGTTCCGTCCGTCTTCACGTCACTTTCACCCACCAAGTTAAAGCAATCCACCTTGTCACTGTTAGTCAGCTGAGAGAACCGACCATAAGCGACCCGATTCGTTACCTCAAGAACATGCATGCCAAGTTGTTGCGCCACCCAACATACAGTTGAAAACTTGCCGCTGCCACGTATTCCTTTCAGAAGAACAGTCAATTGCAAGTTATAGTCGACTGAGTGACGTGTGAGGCTTGCAGATGTCAAGGCCAAGAGTTTCGAAAAGGAGCCGTCCCGGCGGAGCAAGTGGGAGGAAGGAAGCCGTTTGAGGAACGAAAAGATTGACCGTGTATGTTGCGTATCTTCGGATAGTTCAGAGACAGGGAGGTCTACAGAATAGCCAAGGTCATACCTTGCTCAAGATATGAGCCAACATCTGGAACACGAGCGTGTTCCAAACCTGTCTGAACCATTCGAGTTATCGAAGAGTCGATCCAACACCCTAACTCGCCGACCGTAGATCCAATGTAGAGATCTTGTTCAGCAATTGGTGTAGGATTCGCGATAACAGAGTGTTCGATATTGGTTACGAGGAAGAAAGCCACCTCGTTAACAACCCCTGCGCTACCAAAACTTGTCACAAAGGCGAAATATTTTAGGACACCACACCTACCGTTCTTCCCAATGATCCTCTTCATCGTCGACGTCTTGCAGACTAGAGTCCGGATCCGCATTTAATGGAACGGCAATAATGTCATTTGCTTTGACAAGCAGTTTGGCGGAGGCGAAATGAGATTTGAGTGAGTTCAGAGACGCCGTCTGGTATCTTCTGTTGATCGAGAGAGGAGTTGCAATCCTGGCTATTGTGACCAATTTTGCTGTTGGAATAGCAGGCTTGTGCTGACCAAAAGGACTCGGTCGCAGGGATATACAAGGAGTTTGTCCATTAGTGTTCCATTCCGTGGATCCAATGATGTTCGACAGGAGGATAGGTGAGCCGCGAATCGTGCCTCTGGATGTTATGTGAGACGAGAACTGGGAAGTGATTACACCCTTCTCACGATTGCTTCACTAGTTGATCGTTTGCAACGATGCGGACCAGTCTATACTCGGTTTTGGGATCCGAACTTGCGACTGCCTGAAGAGAAGGTTTGAGTAGCCGGGATCAGGGAGGCGATGATGGAAGGCTTACCCAGTCTTCATTAAGCAAGCCTACGCGGCCGAGATCAACAGTGCGGACGTATAGCGTGCAGTGGTCATCGGGTAATAGAACAGGTGACACCAGCGGTTCAGCATCAAACGTATCTTGCATTGTCGGTCTGCTGTCTGCAACATCATTAACCAGATGACTATTCCCGACCTGCCCATTCAGCTTCAGAGACTTCGGTGCAACCGCGTTAGCTAAAAAGCCTTCGTCAATCTCGATGCCTTCGGGGTCAACTTGTTCCGAGAGCGAGTTGGTAGAGGCGGCCGTGTCTGGATTCCCAGAGTGAACAACGATGATCTTAGTTGAACCTGGGTCGAGATGACCACGCGAAGTTGGCTCTAGCATCAAAGCGCGATATTGCAATGGAGTGCAAGGCAAAGATCCGTCTAAAAGGACCTCGTGGATGGAACCAAGTTGTAAGTCGGCTCCGGCGGAGAGGGCATGTTTAAGGAGTTCCGGATTTTCGAGTGCAACGCGGTATGCAGTATCTGATATGGCATCGAGAATGACTTCCGTGAGTAGGATTTTAGCTGTTTCGTGGTCGTTGCACCTATTAGAGAGCAAGCTCATTGTGAAGTTTTGAAGTTTGACCGGGAAAGGGGCGGGTTTAATCCCGAGCAGAGCCATCACAAATCAATTATGACCCTAACTTCCTTATCAGGAATGTCCAAAAACATGAGGTTCATGAATCATGAGCAATGGGTAGCCAGGCTAATGCCACGCATACTTTAATTGTACAACTAGATTGCCTAAATACACGTATAAAAAGCGTCCATAGGAAGGAGTGGAAAGGTTAATATTTGAGGGACTTGAGTTGATTGGTTGCGCGTTCCACACGTTCGACCCGCTCTTGTTGACTGGGCACGCTCTAGAGGACTGTCACGAAGCGCCTATTCTCAAATTCAACTGCACGACATACCTGATCAAGTTCTTCGGTGATGGCAGATGTCATTTGGAATTCATCCATTGTCTCCGGCGAAACAGAAACAGAATCTAGGTGCGCAGAAAGTCTCGGCGATTGAACCCTATTATGAATTGGAGGCGCACCTTCAACCGGTTCATTATTGTCACTGAACAGGTCCTTGACATCAGATATTGTGAAATCCTGTGCCTGGCATTTGCTGAAGAGGTCGGACAGACGAGACTGAATCTCCTTGGGAACTTCACGACGGGTCCTTGATATCCGCTTATGCCATTGTAGTCGTGTGTCAGCAAGGCTCCATATCCTTCTGTCCAAAGCCTCGTCGAAAGCCTCCATATCTGTGGTAGCTTAACAAGACATAGTAAGTGGAAGGAGAGATGGAGCTGACCCTGTCCGGTATTTTCTATTGCTTCGAAGTTATGGCCGTTTACTCTTAGGTTCGCTTGGGCCATCGCAAAGGTAGAGTCCATGAACTTGAGGTGTGTGAGGATGAGGTGAGAATGACAAGGGAAGAATGGACGAACATGGGTAAAATGGGCCAGGATAGCATCGCGTTCTGACTGGAGATCCTCTGCATCGATGACGACATGGAGGGCATTGAGAGCAGAGGAGTTGTAGTTGTCCTTGACGCGTTGCCAGTCATTTATCGAGCCCACGGAGACGCGGGGCAGGTCTTCGCGTTCCATGGCTATCGCGTCCTTCCAAACAGTGCCCAGACTATCAAGTACTTATGTGACACACACATCAACACGCATGACAATGTGACTGTGGGTATACAATTACAAAATTCAATAAATAAATAAATGTGTTGCGGTATCACACCGCCCTGGCCTTACCCTTCTTGACCACCTTGATCCCCAACGAGCCTTTGCCCTCCACTTTTTTCTTCTTAATCACTGGCTGCAGCGTCGAAGAATTGATTAGCGCCCGCGCAGAGTCTGGCAGCAAACTCTGCAGCGTCGGTTCAGTGTCGTCGGCTTTCCGCTTGACCGTTACGACTTTCGGCGCATCTGAACCCGATGCTGGAACTGCCACCTTTGAAAACACCTCTCGGACTAGTTTCTCGTCTTCTTCTTCCAACCGCACGCGTTCAGCAGTCTCTTCTTTTTCTACCTCTTCTGCCTTGATACGTTCCAGAAGATCGACTGACTGACCCACCCGTTCATTTCGCGCATTTCGGGCTCGGATGTCCTGTAACGCATCGAGAATATCCATCTCCCGCTTTGAGTCGATCGTCCGATTTTCTAGTGCTTTCATCGGGTTGTTCTCCTCCTCTTCCAACTTCGCAAGCCTATCCTCTTCCTCTACCGCCTTCTCTTCTCTCCAAGGCTCAAAGTTCCGCGAAGCTCCATGCTCTGCAGCGTAGTCCGTGTTTTTGGGATCTGTCTTGAAGGTAATCTCCGCAGAACATAATGTACTGCAAGAACAGGTTTAGGATAGATAGAACAGGCTTGGTAAAGCTTTGACGCACCATTTAATATAGAAACGGAAAATCTTGATCCCGTAGTAATCCTCGCCCTCCACCGTTTCTTTACGAGCATTGAACTTCTTCCCCTTGTAAATGTATTCACCGCATGTGTTACACCGCCTGTCAATTGGCCTTGTCAGTCAAAGTCACCCAGAAGGGGATCATCATGACGTACATTGAGAACGGTGCCATGAGACGAACAACTTGTTGCGAGTTTTTGGGTTGCTTTCGCCGCGGAATGAGGTCCGGGTCAAAATCCGGGGGGAAGTATTTGTTGAGAACTAAAGAGCGTATCAGCGATCACGTAGTGCGCTATATGCAGCATCGACGCACCTTTTCGTTCAGACATGGCGGGTGGAGGTGAAAGAAATGTTAAGAGTGGACTCGAATGCTGAATTGGAACTGGATGACTTGAAGAATTACCAATGTATTTGTCCTTGTTTGCCACAGACGTAGGGCCCCGCATCGTCCTGATTTCCGTTCTTCAAGCAAAGTCTCGTTAAACGACTGTTTTTAACAATGTCTGCGAATCTCAAGTTCTGGAAACCAGGAACTACGGGTCCTGGAAGCAGCCTAGACAGGGCTTCCGAACAAGAAGGATCCATCATTCAGTCTGCTCCCATAACCTCATCGCTATCCATACACGGCCAACGCGAACGTCTACCAATATTCAAGCACCGTGCGCCACGAAATGACCGACTAGCCCTCAAAAAATTACTCAAGTAAACTGTTTATAGGCTCGAAACTTCTTTACTGTGTCGAGAAGTATGGAGTTACTATCGTCGTTGGCCAAACTGGTTGCGGGAAGACGACTCGTATGTCATCCTTCGACTGACATCTACCCGAACAGTTCCTCATACGTCTGGTAGAACTGCCACAATATCTCCACGAAGCCGGTTGGACAGCCAATGGAACGACTATCGCGTGTACACAACCCCGTCGCGTAGCTGCAACCTCCGTAGCAGGTCGAGTAGCTGCAGAAGTCGGGACCTTGTTGGGTGACGAGGTGGGCTACACAATCCGATTCGAGGACGTTAGTAGCAAGGAGAGAACCCGCATTTTGTATATGACAGATGGCATGCTTTTCCGAGAAACTCTCATAGACCCTCTTCTAACGCGCTACAGCGTCATAATGGCATGTCTATTCGTGAACCTATCTCCAGATAACAGAATCTTACGTACTCTCTTTCTCAGATTGACGAGGCACATGAGAGGAGCATATACACGGACCTACTACTCGGTATCCTGAAAAAGTTGCCTTCCGAATTCTCACATGTGGAGGACGGTCCTGACGCACTCTGCCCAGGATACGCCGGAAGCGACCTTCTCTTCGCCTTATCATTTCATCCGCAACGTTGGACGCTACATCTTTCAAAGACTACTTCACTTCCTCGACCTGTCCAGAGGCAGCAACTATCATCAGTCTAGAAGGTCGGATGTATCCCGTCGAGGTTGCATATCTTCAGGAACCCACCGCCGACTACGTTCGGAAAGCTGCAGAGGTGGCCTGGAACATAAACCTACAAGTATGACACTCTTTTTGGAAAGAATCGCATGGCATTATAATGATTGAAAAGCAAGGACCGGGTGATATCCTTGTCTTTTTGACAGGACGGGATGATATTGAGCGCTGCCTCGAAGAATTATCCGAAATGCTTCCAACGTAAGTTGACAGTTGTCAAGATAGAATTTCGAATATCTAACCCCGAGTACAGATTACCGAGAAATGCCCCTCGTTTAACTCCTTTGGCCCTTCATGCTGGTCTCTCAACAGAAGAGCAGCTGCACGTCTTTGAACCTGCTGAGAGAGGTAATCGAAAGTTGATTGTGTCGACTAACATAGCTGAGGTGCGATGCCCACTATGCGCTGCATTATAATACTCATGTGAATAGGCGAGTGTGACGATTGAAGGCATCGTTTATGTCGTGGACTCTGGTTTCGTGAAGGTTTGTTATTTGCACTTTCGGTACAATGCATTTCACTAAAACAACTTAGATCCGCGTTTACAATCCAACAACAGCCCTCGCCTCCCTCGTTACTGTCCCTACTTCGATCGCCTCAGCTACTCAACGAGCAGGACGAGCGGGCCGCACTCGTCCCGGAATATGCTACAGACTCTATCCGGAATCTGCCCTAGATTCTATGCCCCTCTCCACGCCTCCAGAAATTACTCGGACAGACATGACAACCCCTATCCTACAATTGAAGTCCCTTGGTATCGACGACCTCATGAAATTTGAATGGGTGTCTTCACCTCCAGCAGAAACGGTTCTACGAGCGCTAGAAGGCTTACATGCTGCAGGGATGATTGATGATACCGGCCGCTTAACATTGATGGGTGAACAGGTGGCAGAGTGTCCAGTGGAAGTTGGTATCGCTCGAATGGTGAAGCCACCTAGCACCCGGTTCTACGTGAAAGCTAACGTCCCGGTCCATATCAGCTGTTCAAGTCAAAGGAATACAAGTGCGGAGAAGAGATCCTCACCATTGCAGCAATGACGGCAGTTCAGGCAAGCGTCCACTCGTAACTCTGCCCCCTCCCAAAGCCCACCTTAACTTGGATAGGATGTTTTTGTCATTCCTGACGGAGCTCCGGGGGCTTTGGCGGAACTTGAGCGAAGGAAGTTCACAGCTGAAGAAGGCGTAAGTCTAGTTCTTCCGTCCCCGAAGACAAATTTCTTGAGGGTTGTCTAGGACCACCTCACCTTATTGAACGGTATGTTTTCGTTCCAGCCATATCATAGATGACATCTTCTGACATGCTATAGCATATAATGCATTCACTAGATATGGTCGGTCGTCAAATTGGTGTAAATCACACGCATTATCTTTTCGTGCAATGTCAAGAGCAGTCTCGATACGTGCACAGTTGAAGAAATATATGCAACGCTTCAATCTACCATTGGAGGGTTGCGAGGGGGATGCCAAACGTTTGAGGCGTTGTCTTGTGAGTGGCTACTGGAGGAACGGCGCGAGGTGGGTAGCGGATGGAACATATAGGTCTGTCAGAGGCAACAAGGTGGGTCCTGACCCCTAGTCATGGCAAAAATTGCCCTAGACTCTATTGTGACAGGTCTTGCATGTTCATCCAACCTCTGTCCTCTTTACCCGAAAACCTCGTTCTGGCTGGGTAATATTCCATGAGATGGAAGAAACTAAGAAAACACAGTATGATGTTTGGTGGACTTGTTTAATATGAAGTACTGATGTTCCTCTACAGGATACGAATTCTGACGGAAATCGAACCAGACTGGTACGCCATCCATCGCGTCAAGCATTGCGAGTTTTATTAACTGTAGATGCAAGGCTGCTTGACCATGGTCATCAATACCAAGAAAAAAAACGGTGAATATTGTTAGTTGGTTACATAGTGTAGACACGGCGTGATGTCGTTAGTGGAATATTAAAATGGTTCACAAAAGAAGCGTGGGAATTTCTCAACTTGTCCTCTGTGGTCATGGGTGCAGCTCAATCCAGGTCGGAGACCGACGAAAAGGTTTTCCAGAGCGAAACCCCAATTTCTGTACGTTCCAACCCATCACTCCATGGTGTAATTTCTCACTCTGCATAGTTCTCGCCAGATGTCGTCAACCAGCTCTCTAACCGCTTAGAGTCCCCAGAGACTAGCCCCGAGCGACAGTCCTCTCTCGACGCCCACATTCGTGCCCGCATACAAGATGAGCTCGCTCATTTGAGGAGGGAAGAAGAGCATGTACAACAGGAAATTGTACGTGCTTTGGAGAAGGAGAACCTCGACAAGGAACGTGCTATGACCGGTGAGGCTTCGGAAGGAGACGGAAATGGTGCTGGGGACGTCAAGAGCAGCGCGACGTTGCAAGGAGACTTGGAAGAGATTAGAGAGAAAATTAGCAAGTACCAGTCGCGAAAGGAATTGACGGAATACCCCGAAGTGAGGAGTAACGGCGACGCCGTGATAGAATGCTACAGGTGCGCATACTATATTTCGACACCCCCTATCCGCTCATATCCAATGCCGTCCAGACGAAATGCGGCTCGGCCCCTCGACTGCTGGAAGGAGGTTGACCTGTTTAAAAGCTCTGTTGCAAAACTAGAGCAGGTATGGCCCCTTATTATCCTTTACATCGTTCCTTTCTAACCGTTCCTACAGGAATACTTCAAGACCCTACAATAATACACTAGACAGGTACAACAGTGTGTCGACTACGCGTCCGTTATGAATATGTTATTCGAACCCACCAACAGAGTTCATGTGCACTTCATGTCTAAAATATCAAAGTGCAGTTCCCACCGGGTACGCCTGATCACCTTGTGGCTGATATGTATTATCAGCACTGTGTTGCGAAGCCCTTGCACCGGGCATGGCACGGAAAAGGTAGCTCCAGAGAGAGGAAGTGGACTGGCGATCGCCTGTATGCAGCGAGTTCCTGCTTCCTAGATTCCCCAGTGCAGCAAGGATGAGGTTTCCAGGAACCCGACCTTGACGTGATTCGCCACTTGCATTTGAATTGGTGCTGATATTCGATACTTTATGCGGAATGGACTTGTCCGAGTCGCGTGAACCCGAACCTTGTCCTTGTTGGTTTGTTGGATTATCAGTGTTACTACGGATGGAATTCTGCGACAGCTTCTTGAGCGGGTTTCGGGGAATTGGCCAAATAATAGAGCCTGTCCGACGCAACCGCTGCTCGATAGTCCAGGCAGGACGTGGCGGCAAGGTGTTTGGGTTGTCAAAGAGCATATGTTTGGCCCTTTGGGGGTCGAAAGCCTCCATGGGTGGCAGTGACGCAGGCCCTTTTTCGTCTCCTACAAACTTGACCCGTTTGTCGTCTAGTGACCGCTTCAGCAGCGGTCGGTAGGAAGGTTTCTTTGGACTACTGATCTGCGCATTGCGTATGGTATTGTACCTCGTTTTGCGTTGTTTTTCCTGCCGCAGTGTGATCAGGAACGAGGTACATACAGATTTCTGCAATGAAACGTTACATACCATCTCCTGCTGCTGCTTTTTAATGGCCTTGCCCCAGTAAATCCATATAAAAGTTATTGCGACGGCGAGGAAGACACCGGCAACGACTCCGCCAACTATCGCTGGAACGGGGACGGATGGCCGTGTGTTAACATCTGGGCCTGAGGTTGGACTGATGGAGAGGATCGTAGTGGTAACGACCTCAACCTCAAGGCGAGGGTTGGTGGCGGGTGAAGGTTTGATTAATGGCATGAGCAGGAGCAAAATCTTGGGAAGCACCTCGGCATTGGGTGAAGGGGTCAAAGACGATCCGGACAACCGCAGGGTAATATAAGAACGAGGCTGCCTCGTGCACCTGTGTTAATATTACCTATCTACATACATATATATCATCGCTTCCCATCTAGCTCTCCTCCTCCATGGCTGCAAGCTGCGCCTCGTTCAGAGCCTCAGCCTCAGCCATCACCTTCTCCTCCAGCGCTGCTATTCTGGCCTCTGCCTCTCGTTTCTCCGCCTCCAGTTCTCCATATCGTTGCTGTAGTAGTCTCTCCCGTCGTTCTAGAACCTCTACTTCTTCTTTCAATAACTCTACTCTTCGTGGACCTGCAGCTGACTCCATTGCACGCAGACGTGTGAAGCTATCATACTCCAGCTGTGTCTTCTCTAACTCTTCGAATGCGTCGACAATGCGCTTCGAAAGCGCCTGGGAGCGTGCTTGATAACCGCCAAGGGTAACGTTCAGCTTCTTCTCCGCCTTAGCCCCCTTGTTCGCTTCTTTCGTCATCTGCTCGCGTTTCTCCGTGAGAAGCGAAATATATCCAGCTATGCGCTGGTCCAAAGATAAAGCATCAGCTTCCACCCATGTCTTTGTCCTGACGTCGAATGAGAGTGTTTGTCGGAGGGAATCCCATGTTATTGACTCCAGCTCGTCGGGAGCATTCGCCTCGGCGATGGCTCGCAGACCCTCCCGAAGCTGTTCTGGTGTTGTGTTTTGGAAACCGACAGCAGATGCCAACTCGAGGTGGATGATTGTTCGCGCAGCGTCAACGTCCTCGTCTGCAGGTATTTCATATGTAGATGGCGTTGATCCGGGGAGGGTAGTACCAGGGAGAGGGTGTGCGATTGCATCATGATTAACGAGTTGCACGAGTTCTTCATTAATCAACCGTTGAGCGGCTAGTGAAGAAGGATCTTCCTCATCCATGAAATTCAGTCGTTCTAGGAGTTGCGTTACGTCTACATTAGCTGGTCGTGGAAGACCTTGCTTAACAACTTGTGATCGCCGGCCCAGAGCTTTGCGTTCTTCCTCCTCCTGCATTCGTTTGAGTCGGGCATCACGATCGGCAGCATCCTCTTCGGTGAGCACAGTTGTTGACTCGCCTTGGTCCTCCTCACCATCAGGAACAATAAGTTCAAAATTATTTTCTGGCTTCGGCAAATTAGCGAAACCTAGTTGAAGGGCGCGTTTGGCAGAGCTTATACGCAGCTTCTGGTCGCGTGGGGTTGAGGCGACAGAAGGGAGCCCTTCCGAATTGATTGAGAGGTTATCGCGTAAAGGAGTACGCAAAGGTGTGGATGCATCGCGGGGCGTGGCCGATACATCAGCGAGGGGGTTCGGGGTGAAGGCAACCTGGTGTCGAGGTGTAGCCCCCTCGAAGCCGGTGCCCCCATCAGTAGGTGCGTGAAGGGGGGTATTTTCTTCACCCAGCAAAGGGGTTTGCGCAATGGTCATATTGCGCAAGTTGCGGGCTTCCATCATAACCGTGTCCTCTGACATGAGTGTTAGAGGTGCGATTAAGTGAATTTTAGAAGAACAAATGGCTTACTTTGAGGTGCGGTACGAGGCGTCCGTACCATCTTTGCCGACTCAAGACCTTCATAGTCACTCAAGAGCCGACCACTGGCATCACTACCACCGCTGACAAGAGCCTTAGCACTTTCTCCCGCTTGCCCAATCTTGACGATCTCCTCTAGTTCTCGCTCTCCGACCTGGGCTGCGGGAAGAACGAGGCTTTGTCGACGGCCGATTGATTCTGCTTCCTTCAATTTTTGGATTTGTGCGTCTCGGGCCGCGACGAATTTCGTTTGATGCGGACCACTATCGCCTTTCTCGTTTTTCCGTTGGCGTTTCTTTCTCTCAGCCTCCTCTTCTTCTGGTTTGCGTTTGTTCTCTAATCTTCGAAGTGTATGGCCAACAGGGGGGGCGGTGATACGGGCCTGTTCTTCCGATGTATCGTAGAAACCAGGTGCAGGCTTTTTCTCGAAAGGAATATCCGCGTTGTACTATGCGAGAGCGAATGAGTCATAGAAAGTCAACGAAAAGAACATACATACGTCCATGCCCTTTCGTTTGACCTTATGTCGCATGCTATGTCCCGTTAGCCTGTGAAAAATGGCGGGAATGGGTGGTGACATACATGATACCGGCAGCCTTGAGTTCTCTCTTCTTTTGCAGAACGGCTAGACGCCGTGCTTCCTCCAGCTGACGTTCCCTAGCCTTTCGCTTCGCCTTTTTGCCTTGGGTATTGGCCAGACGTGCACGGGCCTCGGAAAGCATTTCCTTCTCTAACAAGGAGGGTTGCATGAACAAGGGGAACCTCAGAGACACAGGAACATTTATGCGCACCATCTTCGTCCATATCAATGGGGTCTGGGCGTGCAGGCTTCGTTTCCGGGTCGGGGTCGATTTCGCCTGGGCGCAGCTTCCGCACATCCTCAGCGCTGGGACCACTGTCTCCGGGACCTGCGAGACCGAGTTCTTCGTTCTCCTTGGCCTCTGCCTCGTCGAGAAGTTTCTGGTAGCGCTCCAGACACTGGGTTGCCGTGCGACCAACGAGGGGTGCTATTGTCCGCCATTGTGTGGGCATGAGTTTTGCGAGGTGTAAGAGTTTCTCGTCTTCAGTCTGGAGAGAAGGTAGTTAAGAAAATGCAAGGCCAAGGGACGGTTTGTAGGACGCACCTTGGACCATTCTGTCTTCTTGATGGACGGGTCCAACCACTCATACCACCGGGCCTTGCACTGCTTTGGAGTCTTGCGGACGAGCAGAGAGGATATACGTGCCCTGGGGAGTATGAGAAACGAAACTGCAATGAAAACGAGAGGACGATACCATTGGTTTTTGCCGTACTTGGCAATGGCAGCCTTGAGGACCTCGTCTTCGGTGTTCTGCGGAGAAAGCTGGAGTGAGGAAAGAAGAGAGTTGTACGAGATAGCATACCTTCCAGACACCTGTGAGAGGGCGGTGAGGAGAGGAGAGGGGGGGGTATAGGAAGAGCAGGACATACCTCCTTTGATGATAATTCTAACCATGATTAGAGATTAGAGAGCAGCTGACTGTGTCGAGAATGAATGTTGAAGCAAACAAGCGAGGGTGGGAGGCGTGGGATGTGCTTACGTGATGAAATGTGCCGGTGACTTTGTGCCGGCGACTAAGCCGGGATGGCGGTGTTTTAATTGAGTGTGAAAGGGGCAGGAATTGCCGGATAAGGGCAGGGCGAGGATGAAAGCCGGCTCTGGACACTTTGGCAAGCACGCACGACCAACAACACCAGCTTGTCCACCTCTCTCTCCCTCCACCACCAGCTTGCCCACCTCTCTCTCCCTCCACCACCATCTCTCCCCATCCTCACTCGTTCATCCAGATCTTCTTTTCTTCTTTCCATATTCCATGGAAATCCAGCCAGAACAGTCCCCAGACACAAAGCCTCCGTCCGTTCATTTCTCCCTCCCCTCTTCCCGTCATCCATCTCATATCTCAGACAGTGCCAAACCTCAGGTGTCACGCGGAGCCCGTGCCTGCACAGTATGTCGTGCCGCAAAGGTCAATCTCGTCATCGCTCCCCATTCCCATGCCTCCCTCATCTTCGTCCCTAGATGAAATGTGTCGGTGCAGAAGACGGCCAGAAACAGTGTCAGCGCTGCAAACGTGCCAACGTCGAGTCCGTCCCTACCTCTCTCCTCCTGCTTTTTTCCTTAATCTTGCCGCTCATCAGATGCATCTTCGAGAAACACCGACGAGGTCGCAAACCAGGCTCAAAGTGCGCCCATCTTTTTTCTCATCGCTATGCCTTACTAATTTCCGCCTGTCCCCTCATTCAAAGGCTTTCCGAGGCCTCGAAAATGCTTCGCCGCCTTGAGAAGGGTCTCAACTCGGCCAAGCTAAAGACCCAACCCGCCGACCCTAGAACGTCCGTCCCGTATTCGTCGCCGGAAACCCGTAATGTTCCCCAGGAAACTATATACGGAGCTGCCCCTCCCTCCGAACCTGCATATGCCTCTCCTTCTTTCCCTCCCGACCTCCCTCCCCTAAATGTCCCTTCCCATTCTGCCCCTCCACCCTCCCTTCCTCCACCGTCAGCTACTGCCTACCCGACCTCCGCAACTAGCTCGCATACCATGGACGTCGACGACGACGATGACCCAGACAAAAGCGACACCCCTCCATTCCCTGCGAAGCTTATCAAGCAAACCCAGCGTAATTCCTTCTTCCGCATCATCCTCAACACGGAAGAAACGCCTGTATCCACTTCTTCTTCCCCCAACCGTGGGCCTTCTTACACCCCCCCTCAACCAAATGCTGCACCCGTCAAGCCAGCCATCCCCGATCCCATCTCCATCGGGTTCATCACCGAGGCAGATGCTAGTGTTCTCTTTGATGCCCTTTACTTGCGCCTTAATCCTTTTATCAACCTCTTCGACCCCCAGCTCCACACCCATACCTACGTCCGCAATCGATGTCCATTCTTGTTCACCACCCTGATCATGGCTGCAGCCAAGTTTTTCAAGCCCGAAGTATTCAAACAATGCCAAAAGTTGGCCAACGACCTTGCCTTCCGCGCTTTCCAGGAAGCCTGGAAAAGCGTCGAAGTCGTCCAGGCATTTGCCTGCTTGACATACTGGCGAGACCCCGAAGACAACGTAAGCCCACTGCCATGTTTGACCTTTTGGGAAAAGAAAGAAATTCGTTAACTTTTACTGCAGCGCACATGGACATATATTGGATACGTAAGTGACATCGCCAAGCGCCCCTTCATTACCACTTCTAAGAATGACAATAGGCTTGTCGCATGGCTGTCGAACTCGGCCTTAATCGCTATGTGGCGACATCTCCGAACGAGACTATCATTCAAAAACTTGAGCGTCGTAATCGAGAACGGACTTACCTCGTTCTTTTCATTCACGACCGCAGCCTTAGCACTCAGACTGGCCGCCACTGGATGCTTCCTGAAAATGATGATCTTATCCAGAACTCTGGCATATGGCATCGCCACGGAGTTGACGATAAAGTTCGTCCCGAGGACGTCATCATAGCCGCCTTCGTCGAGTTGCGTCGTATCGCCGTATGCCAAATGCCCCTTTCGATCACGCCAAATTACTGTTCTCATCAGTTTATCTTTTACAGGCAGAAACAACCGACGTCTTTAGCGCGTCAAAGGGCACTGGAGCTAACGATATCAATTACGAGGTCGTGTTGCGCAATTGCAATGCCAAACTCAACAAGTGGGGTGAGACCTGGCGTTTTGAAATGGGGCAAGGTCGGACCTTGGTTCTTGTTTCTTCATGATCACCATCAACTGACAGATCCACAAATGTTTTTAGCCAATGGAGAATCCTTCCATTTCTCCTTCCTCAAATTCTTCCGGCTATATGTCAGGGTATTCCTGAACTATTTTGGCATCGCTTCGGGGTCGTCTGTACGTCTTTGTTACGCCGCGGATCACCGTGCATATCCACATCAACCTTAACTCTCTTTACTTCCTCTAGGGTGGAAGGCAGCATCACAGTGTGCAAGCACATTCTGTGTGTTACAGCAGCGCGAAAGAATCACTTCAGATCGTTACCAACGAGTTCACATCGTTGTCCATGCTGGTGTGTCCTGGGTCTTCTATTTTCAGCTCTTCACATCTAACGTGATGGCCGTATTCAGCGGTACGGACAGGAAACCATCACGGTGATGACCGCCTATTCTGCGATCATCCTCCTCAAGGTAATTGATTGACTCTCATTGGATTTTGCCTTACTCACCGCCTTCACATGGCTATCTTTGGCAGCTTCTTCGTAGTCCCACATCGCCCAAAGAAGTCGTTGATACGGAAGAAGTTTACAGCCTCATTTTGAAGACTGCAGAGGCGTATGACAGCGCTGGCAACCCCTCCAATAATGCAGCTGTGCACGCTCGTTTCCTGCGCAGCCTTATCGAAGATGATAAACACCGGTTCGGACAAAGGGACGGCGGTGTACAGATTGATCCCCGACTTCAAGGTATGAACGCCGCATCTTTTCCGTTGACGGCAATCTATTTTTGCACATCTGTTCATCGTTGTTGTTGACGGCCATGTTTGTGTGTTTCCAGGCCAGAGTCACCCGCATGGTTCTGCTCAGAATTCGCCGACGCAGGCTTATCCCCATCAATCAGCACAACCGAATCGCGAAGCCTATTTTCCCACTTCCCACGTCCAGCATCAACCTCAGCAGCACCAAACGCCACAGCCAAACGAATACTATTCTCCGGAGATGTCGCTACGAAACGGTGCCATCAATACCAGCAATATCAACGGAGGCGCCGGTGGCGGCGCAAATACTGCTTCAATGCCATACTACAATCAAAACGGCTTCTACGTTATGGGTGGCAGCATGTATGCGACCGAACAGGATCAGAGCTATTACAAGAACATGTTCATCGAACTGGGTTTTGGCGAACCAAACCCGCCGGTGGCGCAACACCTGCATCAGGGTTCGATGGGTTATCCTCACCACATGCAACAGCACGCGAATTATGGCCATTAATTCCTCCCACTCACCACCTCTTTCGACGTACCGTATCTTGCTTCATATTACTTTTTTGTGTGTTTGTTTTCGACTTTGGAGAGCCATGCCATGATTTTAGATATTTGTAATTAATCGCAGTCTCTTGATGTCCTGCTTGTTATATGTATAACACCATCACTTCGCCTCCACACCCAATCACTTAGCGCTGTCCTGTTATTAGCCAGTAATGCCATGTAATAATGACCTTGTCACCAACGGGAGCTATAGTATGGAGCGCAAGATAAAAAAAGGATTAGAACAGACAGAGGGCGCCTGATCGGCTTTTAACAGAACAATGAAGGTGAAGATAGATTACAGATCGATCTCCTAAAGCCGGCGGTGAGTCACGAGTCGACACCAATCGTGAAAATATGGATGTTGCAGCCAACGGCAGCTGCGATACGCGGTATTCCCCGCATAGCCAGGAAATCGAAGTCTGCAACTGAATGCGGTCGTGGGTTTACAGCGAACACCGTTGGCTGCGCGTGCACGTAGTTGATATTGTGAACGTGAATAACAGCCCCCTTTGCCGGCGAACGCGTGGAAATCGCAAAGTATTCCGGGTATGTTGGCGACCAGCTGGCGTCAGATCAGGACAGAGAAGAGTGCGGAAGATTACTCGTCAGGGTGCGAGTGATTGGCTGTGAGATAAGCTGAACTCACCGAAACCGCTGACCACCCTCAGGGAATGTATTGCCGGTAACAAACGGTTTACCACCCCGGAGATTTGAAAGGTCCCAGATAGAAAATCTGGAACCGTAGACAGCGCCTATGCTATTTTGGAAAATTAGGGTCGAAAGAAAGGGGAGGGTCGACGGAACTGGAGACTTACATGTCGGTGGTATCGCTTCGCCATGCGACGGAACCAGACCACTGTACAGGGTGGCCGAGGGCAGAGGCAGCCAAGGCATGGGGATCGACAAGTTCGACGAGGCTTGAATGCCGAAGGTGAGATCGATCGTCTTCCTCGGACCGCCAATCGGTAAGGAAGACAGAGCCTCGACAATCTGCCACGAGGAACTCCTTGCTGGTGGAAGGGTGCGCAGTGACGGAAGTGAGGGGGTAAGAGAAGGGAATGACATATGCGGTTGGTTGGGGGCGTGAAGGAGTGACAGACCGTCCGTCGCCAGTTTGGTGGTTGTGTGAAGGGATGTCTATGGCGGGATGGAGGTCCCAGACCATGAGCATCTTGTCATCTGCGGGCACAGGTCTGTGTGAGAGAGAGTTCGTGGAGGACATGGTGAGGATTATACCAGATACAGTTGCTACATAGCGAGTGCTGTCTTCTCCCCATCCCCCGCAAAATGTCAGGTCATTGACCTTGCCATGATGACCACTGAGGCCGCCGCCGAAAGGAAAAACAGACTCTTCGCCGTCGGCCTTCTTGTTGAGAAGGTGGAGACCGAAATCGTCCCCCGCAGCTGCAAGTCTGAAGTCGTGAGTAACACGGTTATGGAGCAGGGGGAGTACATAAAGAGCTTACTCGATGGACCAGTTGTCGCTGGAGAATGGTGAGACTGAGTTGGAGGACCACGCAACGGCTGTAACCCTAGAGCCAATATGGAATGAAGCGATACAACGACATCCAGTGTCTGCCTGAATATGGTGGTGCCCATGGTAAGGACAGCTACGACGGGAGAAAAGAAAAACAGACGTACAACGACGAGAACATCGACAGAGTGGTCACCACCGATAGCAAGGAGGTCCGTGGCGTCGTCAAAGGTGCAGGCTCTAAGGATGTGGACTTGTGTTGGATGAGTATGCTTGAGGTCCATGGTGACTGGTCAGGGTTGAACACTGAACCGTCCGACGTCCGACGTTGACCAGCTCGTGTTCTTATGCCACCACGACGCGGCCCAAATCCCTGGTTACTCCTCGGTCTCTCTGCCACCTCCTTTGCTGTCTTCTTCCTTGTCGTCAAGCACCGCGAACAGTTCAATCCGGCATCTAAGCAGCCCCGGCAAGCAGACCACCCCCTCGTGCCTCCCCGCCACAAGGACTAGTTCGCTATCCTCCAGTCACATCGATAAGATTTCCGACTGATTGATTTCTCGTCTCTACCTGCAACTTCCAAATGAGCTCAAAGTCCCCAGCCTTTGACAATTCCAAGGTCGTTGTTGTCTTCATCCTCGGTGGTCCCGGTGCAGGCAAGCATCCTCTCCTTCCTCTTCCCCGATTTTTACTCACTTCCCTTCCTCAGGCAAGGGTACCCAATGCAGTAAGCTAGTCAAGGACTACAACTTTTGCCACCTCTCCGGTACGTGCCTTCCACTCTCCGTCACTCCCCTCTCACCCCTTCATCAAGCTGGCGACCTCCTGCGTGCCGAGCAGAACCGTGAAGGCTCCGAATACGGCGAGCTTATCCGGAACAATATTCGTGATGGAAAAATCGTGCCATCCTACGTTACCCTCAAGCTCCTCGAGAATGCCATGGCTGATGTGCTGAAAACAAAATCCGGTGAAGACGAAGGCTGGAAGGATGGTCATGGTCGCTTCCTCATCGATGGTTTCCCTCGAAAGATGGACCAGGCTCAGCTGTTCGATGACGAGGTTAGAGAATTCTCAAAGACTCAAACTCTGTCTGACACGTCCATAGATCTGTCTATCTTCTTTGGTTATCTTTTACGACACATCGGAAGAAGTCCTGGAGAGTCGTCTCCTCGAACGAGCTAAAACCAGCGGACGCGAGGACGATAACATAGAGAGCATCCGGAAACGTTTTAGAACATACAAGGAAGAGACTATGCCAGTCATCAGGTATTATGAAGGCCAGGGCAAAACCGCCAGAGTGAGTCCATCCATTCTCCCTGCAAACCATTCACCTAATTGCTCGCAGATTGATAGCTCTGGTACAATAGACGAGGTTTATATGGCTACGACCGATGTTATCGACAAAGTTCTTTCCTCCCACTAGCAATGTCGAATAAGCTACAATCGTTAACTGGGTCGCGTTCCTCTACGACATAATTGGATACACTTTTGGAATATAACATATAATAATGGAATAAAATTTGGTCAACCGTACACTACAAATCCTGCATCAGAGCCCGGCGCGACTACCAACGAGACTGCTTTCCCTCCTCCCTCGATGGCGGAAATCCACCCATCAGAGCAAACCAAGTGGGCTTTTTCGTCATTACCATCCTGTGAAGATAGAGTTGTGTATCATACCACAAACAATCAACCAGAGAGAGACGCACGGGTGTCCATTCCCATCCGCCGCATCTGATGTATTCCACTACGGGAGGGCCATCGCCCTCGTCCACAATTTGACCACGTTCATCGTACTTCAGACCAACGTGAATCCCGTCCAGATATGCACCTCCCATTACCTTCCAGATTTTGTCCACGTACTTATCTCTAGTCTCCTGGTCATCCGCATCAACCGAAGGATCACGTATCGGCCGTATGATAACGATGTCGCACGTAGCCCCATTGGATGGTAGCGTTCGAGCCAATGGCATGATCCTAAATTCCGGTTCTAGTCGGTCGACATTGACCGTGGAGAGAAAGTAACAGAACGGCCCTTTGAGTTCTACGGTGGGAGCGGATTCTGGGTGGTCCATGAATTGATTCAGTACATGATCATAGATTTGCACGGCGCCCGATGGGCTTGGGAAAAGTTTGACGGATGCGTTGTACCATCGATTGCTATTTTGTCGGGCTGCCACCTTGAACCTATGGGACGACCAGTTAGCTCGCACTGTGACTTGACACCGGGTGGAACGCTTACCTTTCAATCCCTGGCATTTCCTTCCTGAGTGCTTCGGAATCATGGAGGATTGTGGCGTGAAGGGATGTAGACGTGACCACAGAAGAAATAGTAACCTTCGGCGTCGTCTGAGAACCAGGCGCTGGGACGAATGTCGTAACAGAGAGTGCGAGGGGGATAGCATTATGCCCGCCGAGATACGAGTGCAGAGATTGCAGTTTATATTCAATATTTGAAATATCTTCTGGCTCTGTGGGCGGAAAGAGGGAAGAATACAGCGCATTGGCTGTTCCCGCTGGTACCAGAACGAAAGAGATGCGAGGTAGAGTTACCAGAGTCTGCTGCAGATTCTGGGAGGAATTAGGAAGAAGTTGGTTGACCACCTCGTGCAGAGTACCATCGCCCGATACGAGGACAATAATAAGATTCGAAGGATTTTGTTGGGCGTATTCTGCCACAAGAGTCCCTGCATGTCCAGGATATTCAGTCGCCACGACGTGATCAGCATCGATATTCCGCTTTTCAAGCAGAGGGATGACATGTTCTTGCACGAGCGATTTTGCTTCCCCAGAGCCAGAGACAGGATTGTAGATGACGGAGAGAGGCATCGAAGACCAAATTGTCCGATCCTGTCGCAGTGATCCTCTACGCAAATATCCACCGAGTCAACTATCTTTACTACTCGGCGACCACCCAGCGATGCGTTATATGAAAACTCCGCCTACTGGCTTTTCGGCCACGCATATACCCTTATGGGAAACAATTTCTGCTAAAAACCCCGTAAGCCAATCATCTCATCCATAACGCCAAGGTGGGTAATGCTCGCCAACCACTCACATTCCATCCAGCTGGTGCCTGGCAATTCAGAATGTTCATATAGAAGTCTAAATCAAGTGACAAATGCATGAGATACATAAGACCGCACTTGCATCACCGCTCTCTACCCAACCTGTTACAGAATCCTTTGCCCCGCGAAAGATTTCATCATGCAAGAAACGCGTGGCGGTACTTGGAAGCTCGGTGTCGATGTTGGGGGGACCTTCACTGACGCTGTGCTATACAACGAAGACACCGGAGAACTATACAAGGCCAAGGTGTCTCGAGTCTGGTTCTTCATGCCATCACGAAGAAACACTAAACGCGTTCGAAGGTACCCAGCACTCCTCAGGATCAGAGCGAGGGCGTATTACATGCAATAACCTCCTTGCGGTGAGGGGATCCCGATCCAAACGTTCACTGTTGGTCATCTTATAAGTCATTAGGGCCCAAGTGCCGAACGGCCATGAGATCCGAATTGCTGTCCTCAATCATGGTCAGTGAGCCCATGGCTCCCGTTGACCCGAGTTCAAATCTAGAATCACTCAATGAACTCGCTAGGTACCACGGTTGCGACAAATGCTATCTTGGAGGGTAAAGGGGCCACTGTTGCCCTTCTGGTTACTGATGGTTACAAGGGTATCCTTCAGGTTAGACGCTCTCATGTACCTGGTGGACTGGCAGGGTGGTAAGACTGTTGAATACACTGAGAAGCATGACCGCCAACCGCATCTCCACCACTACAGGATTACATGGCCGAAACCAGAACCTCTCGCTCCTCTCGAGCTGGTAAGTGACGCTAAGCCCACCACCAAGATTATTGTTCATATGGGCATGCCTACGCAGACAGTTGAAGTTCCTGGTCGTATCTCCTCGTCTGGAGAGATAATTCGTCCCTTTGACGCAGACCTTTTCCGCTCTCGGCTCGCGAAACTCAAAATAGCAGATCCAAAACCCGAGTCCATAACCATCTCCCTCATAAATTCCTTTGCAAATCCCTCACACGAGCGGCAGGTCGCCGAGGCCACCCGAGTTGAGTTTCCTGACTTGCCGCTCTCCCTGAGTAGCGATGTTCTGCCCGAGATCATGGAATACGAACGGACGGTTACAACGGTTGCCAATGCTTATGTTAAGCCTATCGTGCACCGCTATTTAACGAACCTCGAAACCAAGCTGCGCGATACGGAGGTCAAAGTTCTTCGAAGTGATGGTGGCCTTTCCGGTGCAAATGTTGCGAAGGAGCATTGCGCGACTCTGTTGTATTCAGTAAGTCCTTCGCTTCTGACCTGTAAAGGTGAGGGACCAATATCTGGTGTAGGGCCCTGCCGGGGGAGTCACTGGCGTAGTGAACCAGGTAGCAAAGACGACGAAATATAAGGTGATCCTTTGAGATAGTACTCACTGTGCTTGCTAACAACGTGAGATCAACAGAACCTTCTGACGTTTGATATGGGAGGGACAAGTACAGACGTATGTCTCATTGAGAATGGTACGCCCGGTTTACGTCGCGAAAGTACTGTCGGGGATCTCACCAGTGAGTGTAATTCTCCTATGTAATGACGATATTATCGACGAGAATACTGTTACTAGTCAGGGCGCCTTCCGTAGATGTTCGTACCGTAGGAGCTGGGGGAGGATCCATTGCATCCGTTGCTGAAATAACAGGAGCGCTCCGTGTTGGACCTGAAAGCGCCGGCGCGGTTCCAGGACCTGCGTGCTACAATAAAGGTGGCAGCAAACCCACAGTTACCGATGCGTTCGCCGTTCTTGGCTACCTACCACCTGCATTGTTGGGAGGCTCTTTTCATCTCGAAGTAGATGCGGCTTTCAAAGCTATCAGGGAAAACATCGTGCAACCGATGAAATTGAATAGCGTTGTTGAGGCAGCTGAAGGCATTATTAGGATTACTCTCGAAAAGGTATATGGGAGCCTGCGAAGTGTCAGTGTGGAGAAAGGGAAGGATCCTAGGGATTATCACCTTGTCAGTTTTGGGGGTGCCGGAGGCTTGGTGGCTTGTGAGTTGGCCAAGATATGCGGCACGAAGTATCCTGTTATCATTCCACCATCTCCCGGTGGTGAGTTGATTTGCTCTCTTTCTGTAAGGATGCTAAGGGTTTGCTAGTCCTATGTGCCTTTGGTGATGCTTGTACTGGTACCAGACATGAAGCCACGACCACCTGGATTCGCAGACTGAAGGATACTAGTATCGCCGAGTTCCAGGCGGCATGCAAGGAGCTTGAAGCCCAAGTTACGGACGTTCTCTTGAAACAAGGTATCAAGAATTACGAATCCTCATTTGAAGTAGACCTTCGTTACCGCGGTCAAGCCACCAACCTTCCCGTCTTATTCTCTCTAGATGATGTGCTTCATCAGGGCTTCCAAGTTCTCGAGGAACGGTAGGCAGATCTGGCTGGATTATTCATACGGAAGGCCTCACAGAAACATTCCAGCTTCCAGATGCATCACACCTCGCTGTTCACATTTAATCTTGATCTAGACATAGAAATGGTCATTCTCAGAGCAGTTGCTCAAGAAAGGACGGAGTTGATCAAGTCCCAGCCAGTTGAACGAGGAAACGGAGTCCCCGTCAAAGATGCGTTGCGATCCGCGACCACGTTGGTGAGCACTGCTTCTACATGCGCGCCATTCTCAAGTAACCTCCTACGTACAGTATTTCGGTGGTGCGAGGTATGATGAAGTCCCTATCTACGACAGGGCTTGTTTGCACCCAAGGGACGTTGTCTTGGGGCCATGCATCATCACTGAGGTGTGTAACATCTTTTTCAAGTGATCGGCTTGAGCTCACTACATTTCATGTAGCCAGACAGCACGACGTTTATCATTCCCAACCACCGTGCCGAGATCGATGACGTTAGGAATATCTTGGTCTGGCCGCAGACTGAAAGGAGTGAGGGGATCCCTCGGGGTCTTACTGAGTCCCCTCATAGCTTTGATCCAATTATTGTCCAACTTATTGAAGGTATGTTTATCCTCCATGTGCACTCCAACCAGCTAACCGTTCGCCTAGCTGGCCTGCAGAATATACGGGTTGAGATGGACACACTGATTCAAAGAGTCGCCATGTCACCGGCAATGCGTGAGCAGGTCGGGTGCAAACCACTTCCCCCAGTATTCGCATCCAAGCTTACGTGCATTAGCTCGATTACTTCCCGATGATTGCAGCAGGAGAAGGTCCTCATTCGGGGAAGATGATATGCGGTCAGTTTGGAAGCTTCATACCTGGTGAGTTTCCATCATTCCTTGAAGGGTTGTAAGCCAGCTGAGCGCAGTTGACAGGGTTTTTGGCGTCGTGGGATGAGTCAATTGAAGAAGGTTGAACTGTTCCTTTCGTAAACCACACTTCCACTCAAGGCTTTTTTTTTTTTGCCAACCTAGGCGATGTTTTCCTCACGAACGATCCATATTCTTGTAGCAACGCGATATCCCACCTGAACGACTTCCTCGTCGTCACTCCCGTTCATTATGGTGGCAAGATAGTTGCATGGGCAGCGAATCTCGGACACTTCACTGACATAGGATCATCTGTGCCTGGAAGCATGCCAAGTCAGGTCCTTTGTTTGCCAAAAAGTATGGAAGATATTGATTGACATGTTCATAGACTTTGCAAGCAGTATTTATGAGGATGGCATCCAAATACCTCTGTGCAAGTTGTACTCTCGGAACGTTCCAAATACAGCTCTCTTCAAGGTGAGCAAGCATTGTGGTATTGCAGGTAAATATCCACCTCATGAGCCTAGATCGTGGAGCGGAATAGTAGGAAACCCGACTTCGCAAAGAGTGATCTAAGAGCGCTCGTTGCAGCAACCAGAATTGCGGCTAAGCGGATACTGGAGATATGTGAACGTTTTGGTGTCGAGGCGTACGAAAAAGCCTTAGATATCCTATTGCTGAGGAACAAGCTCGCGGTTGGAAAAATCATTCGTACCACGCTATCACCCGAACGAGTTTACTTTGAGGATTACATTGACGACGATGGGTTTGGTACGGGACCCTGGAGGGTGGCTTGGTGAGTCCGACCCAGACTCCTGATTCAAGCTGAAGCGCTGAGGAAATGCCAAGCACCATGTGGAAAGAACCTAATGAAGAGGGGGATGAAGTGGTAATCCTTGATTTTGATGGAACAGATCCTCAGTCGGACCGGTCAATTAACTTTGCGTTGTCTCATGAGCTTTTGAAGATGTTCGTGGTTTTCTACCTGCTCACTGTTTTTGTAAGAATCCATTGTTACGTCTCCACCGCGTTTACCTGACAAATACGGCCAATTAGGATCCAGCCACCATTGTGAATGACGGTTCATTTGACCTCATCAAGGTCAGGATACCCGAAGGCACGATTCTGAATCCTGTCAGGCCGGCTGCTTTGTCCTGCAGGACGCACCTTCTTGGCCGTTTCTTTGACGTTATAGGTGCCGTCTTTGGCCAGAGGACACCGGAATTTTTGTCGGCGGCCGGCTACAGTGATTCTCCACACTTCTTCTTTAGCGGTTGGAACCGAGTAGGAGAGTGGTTCCAGGTATTTTTGTTCCAGTCAGGTGGCATGCGGAGGGAATTACTGACCTGCTGTCCTGTAGCTCTATCAGATCGGATTTGGTGTTCGTGCTCCTCGAGACTTTTCTTGTAGGCGTGTTTTCAAAGTGTCTGAGTAGGGCATCCCAAGTCGTCCACACGGGGACGGACCGGATGGTCATAGCATGTGGCCATCGATGAGATCAGTCCCAAATGAGTTCTTGGAAAGTTACCTGCCCTTACGGGTAGACAGATATGAGGCAAGTACTTTACTCTTCTGCTGTCTTTGGACATGATGCGGTGCTAACAGACGCGTTAGACTGTTCCCGACTCCGGAGGAGAAGGACTTTATCGCGGAGGTAATGCCATGCGTATCGGTGAGTCCGTCCAATCGAGTGATGCTTTGATACGGCCTAACTTGGTTTAGATTATGCGTTCCTCGATAGTGGAAACATCTCATTGCATGATGACCGCTGGTATACTAAGCCTTGGGGTGTGAATGGTGGTGGAGTAGGTGCCAGGTCTAGGAAAACACTCGTTAGATATTCCGTTGATCCAGTGAATCCTCCTCGCCAAGTTTTACGATCCAAAGAAGACTTCGTTCAAGTAGGGTTTTGTCTTCCTTCTGACCCCTAAATATCATCTGACTCATGGGCCGGGCCAGGTCGCAGCTGGCGATGTTCTCGAATGGGTAACATGGGGAGGTAAGTAACGAATGAGCTAGTGTACTCCTTACTGACAAAGGATACCTGAATCAGGTGGAGGCTAGTAAGTCTTACATTCGATGTTCTTGTGACGACTAGCCGACACGGTTCTTCAGTGGAAACCCCCTGCAAAGGGACCCTGAGTTGGTAGCGAAAGAAGTTCGGCGAGGCCTTGTGAAAGACCCCGGTCGTTACGGTGTTTGCTTAACTCCCACCGGAGGAGTAGACTATCAAGCCACGGCATTGCTACGAACGTCGATGAAATCTCGGCAAGAGTTGTTATCCAAAGACATCTTCAACCGGGGTGGATCCATGAAGGAACTTAGGGAACGCTGCTTGGAGGAGACAGGTTTACCTCCGCCAATATTGCCCTCGAAAAGAATTCTGCGCGGGCCTATTACACGGATACCTTATGTAAATGAGTTGCATGCGCGCAGGAGGAAGGAGGATGCCCTGTTATATGAGTAGAGTACAGCCTGTTGTGCGATCGCGTCTCAACAATTTCTGACTATGCCAATTTGATTGTGAGCGTTTGTCGGGTAAGACTCCGCCCAGACCACATCATCTTGTGATCACATCGTAATAAATATACTTTTGCCATTGGTCGGCCATCAATTGGCCACAAGTTACCTTTTCCCCACAATCATGGCACTCAGACAGGCTGCGTTCCGACCCTTCACCCTAGCCTTTGTGCAACTGGGGCAGATTGGAGCAAACAAAGCAGATAATCTCAAGCATGCACGCGAAATGATTCTAAAGGCCGCTTCCGGTCAAGGTCACCACAAGAAAGCGGACCTAATTGTTCTTCCTGTCAGCTCGACATTCATAGACCCTCAACAACCGGAGATCTTATGCTGTGCTTAGGAGTGTTTCAATTCACCGTACGGCCATGTTCATTTTCCAGTTTACGCGGAAAACATCGGATTCACGCCCGGTAAACCGTATGATGTCACCTCCACGAGCGAAAGTGTCAGGATGTTATCTGATGCTGCAAAAGAAACGGGGATATGGTTGATTGGAGGTGTGCTCGTGGTATCAGATATAAGTGGAGGTTTCGCTCAGCACACTACTCTTTCGCAGGCTCCATTCCTGAACGCACAGAGGGCGGCAAAATCTACAACACCTGCACGGTTTACAATCCAAAGGGTACTTGTGATCCTTGGAATGGATTGCTTACTTATTCTAATATGTCATTTGGACAGGTGAGCTAGTCGCAATACATCGCAAGGTACACCTCTTCGACATCGATATTCCTGGAAAGATCACCTTCAAGGTTGGCTTTCTGCACCTCGCCTATGCTATCACACATTCACATTCGCTTTTGTACAGGAAAGCGAAACGCTCACCGGGGGCAATACCACAAATTTCTTTGACACAGGTCAGCGGTTCAAGTATTTACCTGGGTCACCGCAGTTGTAACTTTTGACAGAATTTGCCCGTATTGGTCTGGGGATTTGTTACGATGTCCGATTTCCCGAACTTGCGATGATCTCTGCACGGCAAGGCAAGCAGGGTAACTTTACAGCTGGACTTTTATGCTGACTTGGTGATAAAGGGTGTCAGGTACTGATATACCCCGGTGCATTCAATTTGACGACAGGTCCACTACATTGGGAATTACTGCAGAGATCAAGGTGATCAAGTTATTATTAATGTTCCATTGTCTTGGATGTAACCTTGCGCTTCAAAAGGGCTGTGGATAACCAAGTGTTCATGGGGATGTGCAGTCCTGCACGGGACCTAACGGCAGGCTATCATGCGGTTCGTCTTTGTTTGAAGTCAGTAACGCCGGTACTGACATGGAAGATACAGTGGGGACACTCGATGGTTGTTGACCCGATGTAGGCGGTCTGGTTTTCATGTGTTTGGGTGAGACTAATGGGGGCGTAATAGGGGCAAGGTGATGGTAGAGGCGTCGGAGAAGGAAGAGATTATCTACGCCGATATTGGTAAGGAGAGAGAACTCGTAGATGGTCGGTGGCTAACAAGCAGGACAGAGCCTGAGGTGCTTCAAAGTGCACGACGGGGGATCCCAGTGACGACGCAGCGTCGGTTCGATGTGTACAGAGATGTTGGGGAAGGAATGTAGAAATAAAAAAGTTGTAGTTGGATAAAGAATTGATTTCCTGATATGGGAGAATGTGTAGAAGGTTGTAGAATGATCCAAATTGGCATCTAAAATGGGCAGACTCACCTTGCACAGCTTAACAGAACCCTCCTCCCTCTCTCCCTCACTTTTTCTTCTCCCTCACTTTTTCCTCTCCCTCTCCCCCCTTCCCCACCATGGTCAGAGAAACGTACGTCCTTCACAAATCGTCCCTTGTCCCTCTTCCTCATCCGTTTCCTCAGAAAATACTACGATCTCCTCGACGTTTCCCCCGATGCCTCTGAATCCGACCTCAAAAAAGCCTATCGTAAAAAGTGCGTCCTCTCCGAACCTTTGCATGTCCCGCCTCTGAGCATCCTTTGTCTTTAGGGCTCTCAAACTACACCCTGATAAGGGTGGTGACCCAGAGTTGTTCAAGGAAGTAACCCATGCGTACGTAGATTGAAATTTTCAACACCAATCAAACATTCATCGTCCTTGTACATACAACAGCTACGAAGTCCTTTCAGATCCCCAGAAGCGTTCAATCTACGATACACGGGGAGAAGCAGGTTTGTCAGAGCAGGGCGGCATGGGCGGCATGGATCCTCAAGTGTGTTGCTATCTACCCCGATCACCCTCACTTTATTGACTCTCTTGTGTAGGATCTCTTCAGCCAACTCTTTGGTGGTGCAGGTGGATTCTTTGGTGGCGGCGGTGGTCGACCACAAGGTCCCCGCAAAACGAAGGATCTTGTCCACCGTGTACACGTCACCCTCGAGGAGCTATACCGGGGCAAGACGACAAAACTCGCACTGACACGTAACATCCTCTGCTCCAAGTGTAAGGGCAAGGGAGGAAAGGATGGAGCTGTGCGGACATGTCCCGGTTGTAATGGTCGTGGTGTCAAAGTTATCATGCGCCAGATGGGTCCTATGATTCAACAGATCCAAACTGCTTGTGACGACTGTTCTGGTACTGGCGAGTACATCAACCCCAAGGATCGTTGCACAACTTGCAAGGGCAAGAAGGTCATTCCTGACAAGAAGATGCTGGAGGTCCACATCGACAAGGGTATGAAGGGTGGTCAAACTGTCGTTTTCCGTGGCGAATCCGACCAGTCGCCTACGGCTGAGCCCGGAGACGTTGTTATTGTCATTGAGGAGAAGCCACACGACCGATTCCGTCGACAAGAAAACGATCTCATTACCGAAGTCGAGATTGACCTTTTGACGGCTCTTGCTGGTGGCCAATTCGCTATCAAACATCTTGACGACCGAGCGCTCATTGTCCAAGTCCACCCTGGAGAAATTACGAAGCATGGTATGTCTCCTTGGAGAGGAAAACGCTTGACCGGAATACTCAACATCCTTCAGGTGATGTCAAGGTCATTCATGGTCAGGGCATGCCCTCGCAGCGGCACCACGAGCCTGGCGACATGTATGTCAAAATCAACGTCAAGTTCCCTGAGTCGATTGATCCCGCCTCGGTTCCTCTGCTTGAACGAGCTCTGCCGCCCCGGGATCCGTTGGGCAACTTCGGCAAAGATACCGTCCTTGAAGAAGTCAGCCTTGATAACGCCGATACACGGTCAAAGACTGGATTCAGATCGGCACAGGCAGCAGCTGGAGAGGATGCAATGGATGAGGATGGTGATGAGCCCCGAGTGCAGTGCGCCAACCAGTAGTGTGTGTTCGCTGTTTCACTCAGGATATATTTCTGTACTACTTCATTTGTTTTTTCTGCATCGTAGATTCCTTTGCCATTTACTTGTTACATTTTCCCTTAATACCTACCATGCTCAGCAATCCCAGCTAGTCTGCAATGCATTCATTGGTTTATTCCTCGCTAACCCATGGAACAGCAGCACCCACCTGAGGATTCATCTTGAACTGTTCATAAGCCTGGCGATCAAAGAAACTAACTTCAGTCTCGTTCTCTGTGGTAGTCTGTGAGATTTTGAACCATATACGAAAGGGTGCATGGAAAGGGTGCATGTACCAAATCCCAAATCGGCCAAAAGACGATTATCATCGTCGAGTATCCAATCGTCGTGATCAAGATTAATAATTAGATTCGAAGTCTGCCAAACGGAATCAGACGGTCGAGAAACACAATCGCGACGACCAAATGACCTTAGCTCCGTGGGCCTTGGTGTAGAGTTTCAACGTGTCTGGGCAAACCGAAAATCAACACGAGTGAAGAGTGGCCGGACCGTCAGACTACCTACCCAGGGAAGCGTTCCGATACGGCTTCCAGCCCGGATGAGTCTGCACGGCTGCCGATGAGAAGGCAGAGTTGGAATACACGTCCCCTTTGATTTGTCGACTATCCAGTACCTTGGCGAGCAATCTCCTTCAACTGACCAACCGTCGTCGTCTCGAGATTGACATCGTGCAGGACCAAACTCTTCTCCGTCCGGAACTCGAAAGACTTGATGACTCGGACGGTTAATGTTGCTGATGTCTTGGGCCGTGCGAGATTCGTGGTGACGCTTGAGGATTCAGCGGCCATTGTAAAAGTTCGTGAATGCAGCTGAGCACTCAGTGATACTTAATTGGAATAATTCTAGTTATTTGGTGTTATTTGGTTGCCCTGATTGCCCTTGACCCGCCCCGGCTCCCGAAATAGCTAGTTCCTCTTCCGAAGCTTTTCCGACTTATTAACCCGCAAGATGGTTGTAGATACTGGCCAGAATTACTTGACTCTTCCTCAGTTATACACCGTCGATCACCATGGCACACCCGTTTCTTGATGCTTCTATCCCAGACCTCGTCAAGCATCTCAAGGTCGATGAGAAGATCTCCCTTCTCGGTGCTCCAAACTGGTGGAATACGACACCAGTCCCAAGACTTGGGATCCCATCGATTCGCATGAGCGATGGTCCCAATGTACGCCACACCTATTCTTCTCCATGTTCTGTGGCTTATTCTGGCCTGTAGGGAGTACGAGGGTCATCTCATTTCGTCTCAACTCCTACACAATGTCTTCCCGTAAGCCTTCCTACGGCCATGGTTGTTATGCCCCAGAGTATTCAGATTGACTCAGTGTTCTACTTCACTTGCTTCGACCTTCGACCCAGAGCTAGTCCAACAGGTTGGCGCTTTCTTGGGTCAGGAGGCAAAGATCAAGTCGTCGGTCCTCCTTCTGGCGCCAACCTGTAACATCCAGAGGTCACCTCTCGGTGGACGAGCCTTTGAGTCCTTCTCTGAAGATCCTCACCTTTCTGGTAGCACATATCTTCATGTAAACGGATATGTGGCTCAAAATTAACACCTAGGCATTATGGCGGCTGCGTACGTAAAGGGTCTGCAGTCTGAGGGTGTATCTGCAGGTGAGTTCTCATTATCTATTATCACGCTTGTAACTTGGTGATCCCGCTTTTATTCAGTCATCAAGCATTTCGTTGGAAATGACCAGGAACACGAACGTCTCGCCGCGGATTCTGTCATGTCCGACAGGGCTTTGCGAGAGATTTATCTCTACCCGTAATGTGAAAGTAAATGACACGCAGAAACGACTTTGACACTCCTATAGGTTCATGCTTGCTCAAAGAGATGCCCAACCCTGGGCTTTCATGACATCGTTTGTCTACGGAGGTCTTAAAGTGATCCCCTGATGCTCAACTCCAACTAGATACGGTAGAATCAAAGGAGTCCATTGCTCTGAAAATCCTGGGCTCTTGCAAGGTATCTTGCGTGGCGAATGGGGATTCAATGGTATTGTGATTAGCGATTGGTATGACTATCAGTCTTGTCTCTTCATGTTTACTCAAGATCCGGCAGGTATGGCACTTACGGGGTAAACGAACCGATCAACGCTGGATTGGACCTTGAGATGCCTGGTCCGCCCCGTTGGAGGCAGCCGCTGCTCGTCCTGCAAAATCTTTCCGCGCAAAAGATCCTTCAACAAACGATTGACGAACGCGTCACAACATTGTTGACCTTTGTGCAGCAGCAAGCGAAGCGCAATCCTAAGGTTGTGTTTGGGGATGGTATCGAACGTACTCGGGACTCCCCTGAAAATCGCGCGTTTTGTCGTAAATTGGCCTCCGATGGAATGGTCTTGTTAAAGAATAACCGAAACGTGCTCCCTCTGTGTGCAGACAAGGTCAAGCAAGTGGCAGTGATCGGTCCAAACGCCAAGGAGCGTGTTGTCTCCGGAGGTGGTTCTGCTGCTCTCAAACCAAGCTATGTCATATCACCTTGGGATGGCATCACGCAGAACGCTCCTGCAGGGATCGAGTTCACACATCATGTAGGATGCTACGGTAATGATTCTCACTGCCGAACGCATTACCCTGCCTCACTCACTGCCTGATCTTGCAGCTCATAAATACCTTCCGACACTGGAGAATAATCTCACCACACCTGGCGGCGAGCCAGGGTGGCTCTGCACATTCTATGCCCATGACGAGAAAGGCCAACCTAGTGCTCCAATTGCCGATTTTGTCCTGCGCGATACGAGGATCAAGCTGAACGACTTCTTGCCCCCGGGCCTCGGATCCGAATGGACCATCAAATTGACAGGAAAGCTGATGTTCGACAAGACTGCTGACTATGAGCTGGGCTTGACAGTTGCTGGTCAGTTCTTGAACCTTAATCCATACCTGTTTAAAGTAATTCTTGGAAACAGGGCGAGCGAAGTTGTGGATTAATGATAAGCTTACCATTGACAACTGGACAAAGCAAACTCCCGGTGATTTCTTCTATGGGTTCGTCATTTCATCAGCCTGCGTAATTCCTAGTTGACTGTCCAAAGTCAAGGAACAATTGAAGAAAAGGCTGTCGTGAACTTCACAGCAGGCAAGGCAGCAGATGTCTTGGTGGAGTATACCAATACTGTATCGACTACTGGCGATGATGACGAACATGGAGACGGTCGTATCTCTCAGCCAGCCTTGATGCGAGGAGTGGTACGTGAGATAGTTTCGTCCATTGTCAGGAACTGATTTCTATCAAGCGTTTGGGCGGATGCGAGAAAATAGATGCCGAACAAGCGATCCAAGAGGCTGTCGCCCTTGCCGCGAAGTCAGATGTAGTGATTTTCATTGGGGGCCTAACGCCAGAGTGGGAGAGTGAAGGTTTCGACAGACCCACACTGGACATGCCTGGCCTTCAGAACCAAACGCTTACGCGCTTGGCCGAGGCTAATCCCAATACCGTTGTGGTCATCCAGGCTGTAGGTGTCACCTCTCTTACTTGGTGTTTTGTGATTGACGTAGACCCTGAAGGGATCGGCCGTGTCGATGCCTTGGGTCGACACTGTTTCTGGGATTTTGCAAGCCTGGTACTCGGGAAACGAGGTTGGGAATGCGCTTTCAGATGTACTCTTTGGCAAAGTCAATCCGAACGGTCGTTTGCCGTTGACTTTGCCTGTACGCATCCAAGACGTGCCTTCATATCTAAACGACCGATGTGAAAACGGGAAAATCCAGTAAGTAGTGACCCGTATAGTTCTTGCCACGCACAGGTTTATGGCGCTTCTAGCTATCGAGAAGACCTCTTCGTTGGGTACAAGCATTATCAGGCCAGAGACATTAAGCCTCTATTCTCTTTTGGGTGGGTAACACCTATCTCAACTACCAACAACTACCTAATGATGTATATAAGCTATGGGCTCTCGTATACGAAATTCTCGCTCCATGACCTTCAAGTGTCGGCTTCGTCCACCTTCGCCGCCACTTCTCAAATCAAAGTTTCGGCTTCACTGAAGAATGAAGGAGCAATCGCCGGCTCTGAAGTGTTGCAGGTCTATGTTTCATATACCGATGTTGGATTGACTACACCTCGACACCAGCTACGTGGATTTAAAAAGGCACGCGACATTGCACCGGGGTCATCACAGAAGGTGGAGGTTACTCTTGATAAATATGCGTTTTCGTTGTGGGATGAATCTCAGCATGCTTGGAGGGTCAGTGCGGGGCGGTATGGAATCCACGCTGGATTCAGCAGTGATTCCCTTCCTCTGAGTGGTTCTATCGAAATACCAGATACGTTCTATTGGAGTGGTTTGTAGGAAGTTGGCTGAGGTTGTTCAGGGTCGTGGGACATGGATCAATTTAGTGCTACTTAAGAGTACTTGTTTTATTTCCTTCCACTACTCATCAGTCTTCTACATGCATCATGGCCATTCCTGAACCACAACAAAATGCACATGAGTCACAGAGTTTGCCGAGCAAGTCTACGCGACGCGATCCAAGAACTCTCACAACTCTGCCAGATATCCTGTCGTGCCTCTCTGCACTGCAGTCTGAAGAAGCCGAGGCTTCGAATGCACTCACCGAACTCCTTAACGCCCGCGAACCCATCCTTGTATCCTTGAATCGCCTAAGAGCTTTGGTGCCCGAACTGGATGGGCTACAGAATGAGGCACAGGTGTTTGCTGATAAAGTCTCACGAACGGCCACTACTGCAGACAGGATTGGGAGTAAAGTGCGGTCTCTCGATGAAGAGATGAGTAGAGTAAAGGAAGCTGGCGATCGCGTAAATCAGGTCATTGAACTCAAAGTATGTTTCTGCTCTCTCTTCGCACCCGTAAATCTCAGAACATTGTAATTCCTGTCAGTCTTCTCTTTCTGCCCTCCAAGCCTCTATCGAAAGCCGAGACTGGGAAGCTGCCACACTCAGTTGTGCAAGAGCGATGGCTCTTCCCCTCGACGTGATCTCCGGTCCATTTGCTGAAAAAACGGTGGTAAGTCCCGTTATCACAGCTACTATGTGTTTTATGTGAGTAATTAATTCACCAGCCCACGGCAGAGAGCCATCTTCCGCCTTCGGAGACTCTCCAAGAAGCACGAGAATATCTACTCTCCGTTTTCCGCCGGAATTTCGAGGAAGCCTCACGTTCGCGGGATTCGACCGCGACGAGCAGATTCTTCAAGTTGTTCCCGGCCATTGGATGGGAAGCTGAAGGTCTGCAGGCCTATGCTGATTTCGTTGTTGACCTTGTGCGCGTGAGGGCACCTGCTTCAGCGAAAAGTGAGTCCGTGTGTTTCTATGAATTATCAAAATGTGAGGCTAACAAGAGGACTAGCATCATCACCACTCTACTACATCACCTCCCTCACATCGTTATTTGAAAGTATCGCAATGATTGTAGACCAGCATCAGCCTGTTGTGGAGAAATACTACGGTGTAGGAAAGATGAAAAGTGTTGTCGCACGACTGCTGGAGGAATGTGATCGGGTAACGAAGAGCCTACTGGAGGGATGGGAAGAAGAGAGGTCAATGAAACGAAAGGTAGTCCTGGCATCCAGCGGGAATAACCACGGAACACTGACACGTATGAGGCTTAGTTGACAGACATTCATAATAACCCACCCATCCCTATGTTCACCTCCAGCGGTCGCCGGCAGCCACTACCTCCAGGTAATGAAGAACCTGCGGTTGACCCGAGAGAGATCGACAAGGCCCTATCAGAGATCGCGGGAATGCTCGGAAGATGGAGTTTGTTCAAGAAATTTCTGCTGGAGTCGCTAAGCGTACGTGTAATGCCTGGTCACTCACAGATAAAGCGATTAAACTTACCAACAAAGGTATCCCCGCAATCCGGCGAAATTGAGAACAATGTCACTGACGAACCCCCTGCACGAACGATATCCGATGAGCGACAGAATGGGTCTCCTTTGGATCTGGAACAGACTGGGTCCCAGAAAATCTTCAATAGCATTATCGTCACCTACTTTATACCCCTGGAAGTCTGGTATACCCGTACAATTATAGACAAAGTGGGTCAATTCATACTCCCCGTTGCGAATTTGTTTACGATGACTGTGCCCAGGCGCATCGGATGTCTAGCCCAGACGTTGCCCAGACTCCGGTCATCACTACAACGCCCGACGATGTTTTCTACATCCTCAAATTGGTCATTTCACGGATGTTGTCGACAGGTTCTGTATCAGTCGTCCAACGGACGTTGGAACAGTTGCGAGAAGTTGTAGAGAAGGACTATATTGGAATCATCAGAAAGAAGCTGGACGATGTGTATCGAAATGCGGCGACACCTGGGTCCAATGTACGTGCGGACAAGGTTGAGCGAGAAAACCGCATGTCGTTCATCGTAGGTGTGGTTTCTTTCTGGCAAGTGAACAAGGCTCATTTAAGATTATACGACAGATCCTATTGAATGATCTGGACATCTCGGCTTCGCATCTAGAGCGTCTTACGCGAGACCTGATCGAGAGTACATTAATCCCCCAAAACTTTACAGATGCAGAAGGCGAAGAGGCCAAGTCCCACATAAGTGCTTTCCAATCATTAGCTGGCAAGTTTAGGACCACACTGCGGGTGAGTGAAACCGTATTTCAAAGGATCTTTTGCGCCTAATGATAAACCAAGTCTGGAATTGAACAACTCTTCAACCAACTACTCCGGCCCAAACTGCGAAATTTCATACCGGAGGTCTACAACAATGTTTCATATCAGCTAGACGAGGACAGTTACACCACATCAGAGTATCAAGACATTGTGCGGAAACGGTTCGTGAAGACATGGGAGGCTCTTGTGGAAGGGTATAAAGATGCGTTCACGGATGATAATTACCGGCTGTTCTTTGGCCTTGCACTCGACGTGCTGCTTCGACCTTGGGAGAAATTTATGCTGAACTTTAAGTACACCGAGGTGCGCGGTGTCCTTTACACTCCGGAGGTCAGGCTTTGATGGACATCTAGTTGGGAGCCATACGTTTCGATAGGGATCTTCGCGCTATCACAACTTATTTAAGTTCCCAAACCCTTTTTGGGGACGTGAGGGAAAGGTTTACGCGGTTGCAACAGATCTCGACAATACTCAATCTGGACGCTGTAGGCACCGTTGTTCTCCAGCCCAGAAAATCGACTTACCAATTCAACAGGAAGAGGATGTCGATGAGTTCTATAACAGTTCTGGTATAACCTGGAAATTAACGGCACAAGAAGCGAGAGCAATCGCCAACCTGAAGGTCTAGGTATAGAGCTTCGTAGTAATGCATATAATACATAAAGTGCCATGTGCCTCGAGTGGACGAATACTCATCCTCTCCGTAGAGCATCAAGTCTGGCTTGCAGTGCGTCTTCGTCTGTGAGATTAGCTCCACTTCCACCTCCCGTGTTATCGCCTCCTGGCTTGCCCGCACCACCGGCTGAAGAACCGCCATGGTCTCCGAGTGCAATGGGTTGTCGATCTGCCAGCGACTTGGAAGCCGTTGCGATACCAGTTGGGGCGTCTGTCAGCTAGATATTTGTTGCAAAGTCAGTAGAGGAGCGGGCAAATGATAAAGGAGCGCGCCTGTTGTGAGAGATCGACCCCAATTTCATCGAGGACCTGTTTGAGAATCTTGTCCCCTTCTTCCTCCTCGTCTTCTTCCTCATCCATGACATCGTCGACAGCATCGGACATCATTTCCTCTTTCATGTCCATCATCGAGCTTTCTTTCTCAAACTCCGTCATGATGCGTTGTATTTGGGGTAAATTGAGGCCACGGTTCATCGATGCCATAGCCTATACACGAACAGCGTGAGTCTTGGGGTGATGTAATGAGACGGAGGCTGCGTACACGAGTAGCACCTCGCATGGCGACGGCCATTTGTTCATTGCTCCGTAGCGTCTGTATTCGTAGGCCAACAGCCTGGAGCTGGGTGCGCATTTGGTAAAATTTCTGGACATATCGACGTGTTCTGACAAGATCCTTGGCCATGACTTTGCAAGCATTCTTTAAAAGGAGGGGATGATGTGGGGGTTTGGGAGATGAGGGGAGGACAGACCGTTAGGGGTATGGAAGACGGACCATTTGTCCAGATTTTGCGCTCCTCTTTATGTCTGCTACAAGTTTCTTTTCGCTTGCTTCGAGCTTGCTGCGCTCTCGGTCAAGCTCGCGCTGGGCCTTTGCGAGGGCACGTTGGTGCTGACGCAGTCGTTCTGCTGGGGTCACCGTTCGTCCGAAGAGGTTCTCCTGAGTGCACGATGAGCATAAGCGCGCATGGGGAACGAGAATGGGGACTTGCGATAATGTTCATGACGGATTGGGTACGAGTTAGAATCGTGATGTGACAACCATGGACAACTCTCTCCTCGACATTGGTACACAGTGCTCCCTCGATTCTTGCTCGAACCACGATTTCCTCCCGGTCTTTTGCCAGAACTGTACAAACTATTATTGCAAGGACCATATTCACTCCGATCTCCACTCCTGTCCCACACCATCCCCCCGACCTCACAATCAACATGATAAGCTACAACGATGTGAATTAGACGACTGCAATAAGCTCAGCCTTGACGCATATAACACCGTCGCGACCGCAGCTTGTCCGAAATGCAATAAATCCTTTTGTGCAGAGTCTGTCTCGCTCATCTTGCCAATGCTCTTGACGTCTCATGCCATTTGCAGGCACCGTCACCCGATATCTCACAAATGCGCGCTATCCGGAACGCTCCCAGAAACCTCAACCAGAAACGAGAAGGCTCGCGCCTTGCTTGCGAAAGTATCCTCATCTTCAACAACAAAGGCACCATTCAGGAGATCCACCAAATTGCCGGCCGACCCTGCCAAGCTTGCTGCTTATCGCAGAGTCGAGGTCATGAAGATGCGGCACAAATCGATGCCCCTGGACCCAAAGGACAGGGTGGCCTCCCCTCCTTTGGACCAGAGACTGCATATCAAGGTGCAGCACGGGGGTGGGGAAAGGGTATTTTGGATCCGCAAGGTCTGTATATCGCATGACGTCGCCCCCAACATAACCAGGAACTCAAACGGAGGCGTTTTAGACGCTCGTCACAGGCAGGGCTCTTGATCTTTTGTGCGATCAGTTTGGTATTAAGCAAAGCGACTCTTTGGTAAGTGTAGGGATGTTTATGGTATCAGTGGATTGAGCAAAGCGTTCTCGTCAGCCCACACGGCTTTTCGATGAGTCACAATACCAGCTAAAGAACGACAAACTCCTTTCGGAACAGGTTGAAGACGGATCAACACTCTCCATTACCCAGGATCCGTAAACCATGAAGTGAAATGCTGTCGCACATGTACACTCAGGTTCTCACCACTCGACCTCAGCAGAAAGAATTTCAATAAACCTTCTAATACGAAGCATTGCCAGTAAGGTTACACAATCCAACAATGCGAGGTATGCTAGTCATAGTCAAAAAGTAGGGACAAGAACAAAACGAAAAGCCCATTTCCATTCGTGAACCAAACAAAGGACCGTGTGATACGAGGGGATAAGGGGAAAAGGATATAACAGGAGGTTATGCAGCTATTATGAAACAAGGGCAGCCAGGCGCCTCAGATGCGAAACATTAAGGTATGCGGGGACGTAGGTCTCCAAACCTGAGACCTCCCGAGGTAGCGGTAGTTCGTAGGGTCCTACTTCTTCTGTCTCCGGTGACAGTAGTAGGTGATCGTTACGGTCGTTAGCTTGGACTCGTGACGCCACAACTCGAAGGATTTCCGGCGAAATCGGGTTCTGTCCATACTATCAGTGCTTCTGCTCCAGTTCTCAGACGTAATTCTTTACCTCGTAATCTGCGACATAGTAGTTGGTACACATCCTCTGGATTTGCATTGGGCTGAGCATCCAACACACGTCGTAGATAATTTCAATGTCAGCGGGTGTAGCCTGAGGTAGATAATAGATCAGTAATTCAATTTCGAGACTTCCGCCAGCGAGGACAAACCTTCTTGAGCTGGAGGAGCTTGGTAGCTTGCATCAAGTGTTCCAACTGTAATGTTCCCTCTGGCATGTCGTGTGATTTGCACCATTCCTCTATCCTTGTGATGTTGTACTGGATTTGCATAGCTAAGGGGACATGTCGGTAAGGCAGTAAGGTCAACAGGGAAGAGTGTTAAACGTACCTCGTTTCCACGATGAGAAGTTTCGTCGCATAAGAAGGTCGTTGAAACTCGTAACACCAATCAGCTTGAGTAGTTCTGTAATGACTTGCTGTACCACAGACTCCTCCATATAATAACTCTTCAGACTCTTCCAAACCTTGTTAAGTAGGTTTAGGATATCATCCATGCTGTACGCTGGCTGGCTGTTCGTGTTCAGGAGACGGTTGAACAACCGTCCCCCACCGTCACTTGTCGTGAAGCCGGGTAACGATTGGCTCTCGATCAAAGCGGGGATGACCATCTTCGATAATTTCTTCTTCGTCTCCAGCATCCAGGTGTGGTAAATGTTGTACTCCAGACTGTCGAGATCGTGTTTGACGACGGACACTAAGCGCTCGTAGTCAGCCCAGTCAAACGGTCGAACTGCGTTTTCTTCGCCTGGTCCAATGCCCTGGAGCATATCACTCTCCGCGACGCAAATGAACGAAAGCATCTCATGGACGTTGGAGAGCCAGAAGATCCCAGGGATGATGGCATCTTCGCCTTGGAAGGACTAGAGTGGGATGAATAACGGACTCGACTTGACTGAACCTATTAGACATACCATCACGTGTGCTTGGATAGTCTGCATGACATTGGCGAGGAAGCGTTCGCTCTCTGCAATCAAGCCATATTTCCACATCTCGTTCGTCACCAAACTGATGAGGTTTGCCGGGAACAGGATTTCCTTAACAGCTGAGGGATTTGTCAAACTTGGCAGAGGAATCTTCAATCCACGAATCAAGCCATCGAGTACGTCCTCGTCCAATTTCTTTGCATCCATCATCAATCGGATCTTCTCCTCAGCAGGGTCCTCATAGTCCCGAATTCCAGGAAGACCATTGACGCCACGGAAACGCATGAAATTATCCTCGCCGTTAAAGGCGACAGAAACAGCACGAGGATTCGTAGTCTGTAACTTCTTGACGTCAACCATAATCTCGTCAGCTGATGTGCGGTCCCCTTGAGGTACCAAGCCGAACACTCCAGCAGAACTGTGCCTACGTTGGTGTCGCTTGTTGCCTGCTGCATTTCCGTTTGCGGTGGTGCCATTGGGATCTGCCATACGCAACGTAGGAGCGAAGGTTGGGGACAATGGTGGCTGGTCAGCTCTCGAGCCCCTTGTGAGTGCATTGAGAGCGTTCGCACGATTGAGTTGCTCGCGTAAACTGCTGACCTCGTTCTTAAGCGTCGCGATGACCGAACTATCCTCGTGTGTCCGAACGGGGGCGGCATCTAAGGCTTTCTGCTGAGCCTCAATCTGAGTTGCCTGACGCGAAATCTCATCCGTCAACTTCAAGATGATTTCCTCCTTCTCTGCCAACCGCACAGTGACCTCTTCCAGCTTCTTTTCGACTTCAAGTTTGGCTTGGAGCAACCCCTCTTTGTGTGCCACTTCTGCCTCGGCAGTTTGCAAGTTCGCCAGCGCTTGCTTCAGACGAGCGTCAGATTCTTCATGCCTATTAATCCATTGCTGCAGTTGTTGCCTGAGCTCGACAAGTTGTGCCTCGACTTTCTTTTTCTCCTCTGACCGTTGTTGCAAGGACTGCGTGAGCTCGACTACCTTGTTCTCTAATCTGTAGGAAGTCTCTTTGTACTTGGAGAGGGAGCGAGCTTCCTCCCTAAGAGCTTTCAGCTCGCGACGGGCGTAACGGCGTCGGATGCAAGATTGTAGGTAGATGACGTGACGAACGTCAGTTCGGTAAGAACGACGACAAGCACTAGATGGAAGAATGAGCTAATGTCAGGCATGAAATATGTTATGATCCTTACACTCCACGGAATAGGCTTTGCAACAATGTTGCAGCTTGGTATTTCCTTTCGTGAACGAAACGGTGGCGAGCTTGCATGCCACGGATTCCTATGACCAGTTGTCAAGGAAAAGTGTACAATATTGAGAGACACCACATACTGCTCTGCAACAAGACGACACCTCGTCGGATACCGAGGAACTTCTTCCGTTGAGTGCGCGCTCGGATAGCGGTCTGTAGCCTCCTCGCGGCAACCTCGCGCCGGATACTTTCCGCGAGCCTCCGCGCTAGAATACCACGCCACCAAGTCTGGATCTTGATCGTAGCCTGACGTAGCTGTCTGTACTTTTTCATGGCCATGCGCCGGCGCATGTTCTTCTGCACAACCGTGACCATAGCATTAAGCCTGTCCGACCGTAGTGATTCCAAAGCGGCCAGCATGCCAGCTCTAAAGAAAATTTTGGTCAGGCCATTTTGGTACATGTCAGTGTCGGCAATTGTCTTGTCGAGGATAGTGGAGCAGAGTCTCCGAAGATCCATGGACTGAATCATGGGCTGCCACTCTGATGATGGTACAAGCATGTAGTATCTGAATTCTATATAAGCTTCTGTTCTGTAACAGCGACTCTGTTCACTCACCGCTCAGCGAATTCTTCATACGTCCAGCGCGTGGGGTAACCAGCACAGCTGATCCGAATCGTCTCCAATACACCACAGGCCCGCAGCTGTCCAAGGACTTGCTGGGGCTGGAACTCCCATGGCCTCTTTGCCTCATTGGGCTTAATGCACCGAATATAATGTACATTTGTTACTTTGAGCGTTTCCATCAAAGTGATCAACGAGGCTTTGAATATTGATCCTTGAGTAGGCTTCTTCGCAGTAAGTCCAGCACGTTTCGGTCCACCACCAGTGGCAGCAGCAGTAGATTGTGCACTCGAAGCAACGAAAGATTGCCGACCAGGATCAGGGATAACGGATGAACGACGGGAGCCGCCGCTACCAGTATCTGAACCAGGGCCAGTAGGAGTACTTCCACCCTCAGTAGCTTTGACGGAGTTAAGAGCGGCGTCGAGAACCTCCTTCAGGAAGGGGTTCTTGGTAGCAGCAAGGAGGGCCATATGTTCATCAGGAACAGTGTCGCGGTTCTTCTCGAGGAAGCCTTCAACCTCATAGGTGACGTCTAATGCATAGTGAGCGATGGTGAATGAGCTGTTGCCGAAACGTGGCTTCTTGTACACGTTCTTGAATTCGGGCTTCCCGAGGATCTGTGCGTTCAACTTCTGGAGGAATGAGGCATCGGTACCGGAGGGAAGACGAGACTCTTCATCGAGCAAAGCGAGGACACCAAGTTTGCTTTCAATGACATCAATACAAGGCTGGTTGTCGGAGAAGTCGATGAAGGTCCAATTGATTTGCTCCTTAACGTATTCCTCTTGTTCAAGCTTGAAGACGTGGGAGTTGAACTGAGGCAAAATAAGCAAGCAGGTTTACAACATGAGACGGAGTACTAGTACCTCTTGTTGTAGCTTCTCGTTCGCATAGTTGATACTGAATTGTTCAAATGAGTTCTGTGGGAAGGTCAGTGTACATGACATAGCCCGAGCACACAGTTACAAACCTTCTGGAAATGCTCGAAACCATAGATATCCAGAACACCAATGAACATTTCAGCTCGCTCCGCCGCATCACCATTCTCTCCCGCCAGACTCTCGTTGATAATGGCTACGAGCCACTCGAACATACAGGCATAGATGAACTTGGCAACAGAGTCACGGACTACTGTTGCTTGTGCCGCATTCAGAGCTGTTACGATCTTCTCCGATCGTGTGATAATCTGTTTTTTGATCGTCCACTTCTTGAAGTCCGCGAGCGTAACACCGAGGAACCGTGTGGCCATTTGCAGGGCAGGGTCGTTGTCGTCGATGTTGCATTCATTTCGCGTGGCCGTAATCTTGATATTGCCTAGATGGAGCAAGGCAGCCAAAAGACGGAAGACAGCCCATTGCTTCTCCACCGAAATACCAACAGTCGATAATGCTTGTTGCGTTGCCCTGAACTCCTCGCCATCGTCGACTCCAGCAATCGGTGTTGATGAGGGTCCACCCTGTTTGAGGTAGTGGAATTTGGTAATGTCCGTATCGAGCCCGAGATCCTTGCGTTCCTTGGAGGGTGCACCGGCGCATAGTTGATAGAATATGTGATAGTTCCTTTCCGTCAGAGGCTGGAAGACCACTCGCGAACGCTCCAAGAGGTAAGTGCGAATACGTGCGCCAACGATTTCTTGCTTCCCGTCGAAAAGAATCTACGAGCACAAGTGAGAACGTAATATTGATTGACACTGACTGTATGATCACACCTGTATGTACTTTCCGAAACGGGAGGAGTTATCGTTACGCGTTGTCTTCGCGTTGCCGAAGGCTTCGAGGATTGGGTTAGTTGCAAGAATCTGCTTCTCGATCTCACTGGACTCGTCCAAAGAAAATTTGGACTTCGACTTGGAGTTTGAGTCTGGAGGATTCACGGAGGCAAGATAGCGCATGATGAACTTGGCCTGCAAGGGCGTCAATCATTTGCGTCCGCTGTCACAGGCGGCCGGTGATACTGACCGATTCTGTTTTTCCAGCACCACTGAGGTCGAATGAGAGACAGGAAGGTCATGCAAAAAAGGTGAACTTACCTTTCTCCAGATACGATGATGGTTTGGCCCATTCCCTCCTTGCGCATAGCGGTATATGCATCTTCAGCAATGGCAAATAAATGTGGCTCCAGCTCTCCTCTTCTCCGGCCACTATAGGCCTGTATGATTTCGGGTCCATAGAGAGTGACGCGTTGAAACGGGTTGACAGCTATTAGGACAATTCCGCTGTATGTGTAGATACTGTGTTGGGCGTATCGGTTGCGAATAGTGTGTAATACTGTTGACGGTCAGCCGAGGTCATTCCCGTAAATAATGTACTGTACCAGAAGGTTCGTTAAGATGCGATAGTGTGGCCAAATCATCCGCTGTCTCTAACAAGGGAGGATTCCGCAGTGGTGGAAGACCCTCCTTGCCGTCTTTGATTTCCTTCCCAGTCGTGGTAATCGTGATTTCCTAAGATTTTGAGTATCAGAATCTGTAGTGGGACTTTTTGAGATGAAAAAGAAGTACTTTGCCGCGTTCATCTACGAAAACAAGCTTGATACTGTCGTCAGCACCTTTAGTGACTGAGACGACCTCGGCGGATATCCAAGCCTGTTCTTTGTCTTCAAACCAGACGCGGGTACCCTTGCTGTAGATGTTCTCCGCCATTGTGGTGTCGTGGGGGGGCGCTGTTTGTGCCCTGTCGAGGTGAAGGAAAGAGGATGTTGGGGCGAGGATGTTGATGTGTGTTGTTGTCGGGTAACAATCAATGAGTGGCAAAACGGGCAAACATTCCCTCTGGGACCCTGCCCAATTAATTTAAAACTGCAGCTTCATCACAAGCTGGGCTATTCCATACCTATGTCTTTATTCCTCAACTACTCCAAAGCCATCTTCACCCTCCTTCTTCTTACATCCGTCTAGTAGTCCTTCATGTTCTGGTAATGGCTTCTGTGTACCTCCGAAAGACCCCTTTGTTCATGAATATCCTGTGGAGCTTCATATCATCAAGGCGCTTCTTGGCCCGAACACTCTCAACCATCCTTTGTTCCGTCTTCGTCGTTGTACGCCCCTTTTCCCATTTCGGGGGGCAATCAGCGTATCTCGCCATCACAATCAAGGAGCTCGTTTTTTCAGCTCAGGAAAATCTACCCCAACAAATCGAAGCCACTTTTCTACACCTCGTCGGTGGTCTCACAGGGATTGCCCTCTCGTCGTTTGGCAAATTTCTCGCTTCTTTAGCTTATAATAAGACTGGAGACACCCCCTTGACACGGTGCATTCCAGCACTGACCCTCGCTATCATCTGTTTCTCTGGTATCTATCAACTCCCTTTTCCTATCTTCTTACTGACACTCATCTGGCCCTTTTAATCTAGCCGGCTTGCTCAAAAGCCGACTTCCTCGATTAACGCTTGCCAGTCGTATTGCATGTTTTGTTTCTATCTGGCTTCTGACCTTTGACATTGGCTCTCAGCAGGTAAGTCTTCAACCACAGGTCCAGGGCTCTCGTTCGTTTCTGATCTTGTACCCCATAGCGTATTCGTGAGCATGCTATTGGATTCATCTGGATCGTCATGGTTGCTGCAATACCTTCCCTGTTCTCCTGTATGATCCTCTTGAGATGGTCCTCTACTCATTTCGCAATCGAACTCGCCAAAGCTTTCTCCGAGCTGCGTGCCTGTTTGCAGAGTAACTTGGAAGAACACACTGCCGATAATTCCGAGAAATTTCAGAATCAAGGTTATATCGCATCGACTGAGCTGCTGAAACGTTCCGTTTCCTTGGACACCTTGTATCAACAAGCATCTTTTGAGCTGCGTGTTGGTCGCGTGAGCGGTATGTTTATCCCACTCCGATACATCATCGTTCGCTGATCCTTCCAATCAGTCAAGTCCTTGAAACCCCTGATCACGACTGTCGAGGTAAGCATTAAAGTCAGAATCTGATATCTACTTACGGCCTATTCTGCCATATCGCCTCCAGCATTTGCGCCGGATCCTCTCTCGCCGCTTAGCTATCCCCCAGCTCTCCTCGGATGATGAGCCTGAAGAAGCTAGTGTCGTCGAGGCTTTCCACAAACCCGCGCTAGAACTGGGTACCGCTCTCTTGCAGTCTATGCAAGTCATCGAAGAACAAGTCATTGTTTGCTATCACACCTCTCTATCACCAGCACCGGATCAGAAACCGGATATTGCCGCCTTTCAAGAGCGAATAACCCTGACTGTGAACGTAGCCAGGGAGCATCTCCAAGAAATTTGTGATGATCTTGATGCTCAGAAGCGGATGTCATCAGGCGATGTCCACCTTCCAAGCAAGGTATTCGACTCGTGTGCCTGCATGATATTTTTGCTTCAGGTGAGCTAATTTCTTGTGCCGTTAATAGATTCAACTCAGATTTCATGATATAGATGGCCCAGGAGATACAATCTGGTCTTCATGTAATACAAGAAATCAGGGCCTGCTACGACGAATCCAAGCCTCGTCTATGGTATCCTCGCGTTTCGCTCGCCTGGCTCGGGGTCACACCAACGATGGTATCCTTTGATGAAGGAGGCACATTCCTCGACGAAAGCCTCCCAGATGAACCAAATCTTTTGTCCGAGCGCGAAGCGCTCCAAGGCATTGCTGAAAGGACCTACAGCGAAGATCAGGATGATGATTACATCAAACGTCTCACGACTAAGAAACCTCGCGTCATAGGCCGGCCCTTTTCTGCCAAATGGTTCAGGTCCTTGATTTACTCAACCTGGAACCATCCCAAGGCTCTGACGGCTCGACTGCGGCTTTCGAGGCTTTTGAAATCGTTGGAGGGGTCGCCTCACCTAAGGCACGCGTTTAAAAACGCTGCGGGTGTCGCTTTACTAGGTCTGCCCGCCTTTTTGGCGAGCGATACCTCAGGTGCATTCTTACCTACTTGCAGCATATATATTGTCTGACATAGCACAACATAGGCTCCCGGTGGTTCCTATCGTCGCATGGACAATGGATGATCATCTCTTATGTCTGGGTTCTTGAGACAAATACAGGTGCTACCGTACGTCCTTGAATACTACTTGATGATATAAGGCTTATCTAAGACTGGCACAGTATCGAGTTGGCTATCTTCGTCTCGTGGGTGTCTTCCAGTCCCTGAAATAGACCGAGACCTAACAATATCAGTGCGGCACTATTCTTGGAGCAATCTACGCATTCGTTGTATGTCGTCTGTGTACGCGATAAATCAGAGTCACCAGCTGAAACGTCAACAGGCTTCACTGTTCTGCAAATCTAATCCGTATGCATTGGTCGTAATGATGACGGTACGGCCTACTCTGAGGGTTGTATCATTTGTACTGATGGCGATAAATAAGTTGGCAGAATTACCCATCAGTTGGATTATCATGAATACTACTTTCTCTCCAATGGGAACTGTCGCGTATGTCGGCCACATTACCCGTTCACTAGATACCACCATCTCATGTCCTGTTTTCTGTAGTGCCGTAACATTGCCTCCTATCCTTTTCACGCCATACTTCCAACCTTATTGGGAGGTTCACACTTGGAGTGAGCCCTTAATCATCTCATTTCTTACCTTCTCCAAAACTAACGCTCTCTTCAGGATTAGCGCTTTGGCGTGCTGCTCTAATCTCCGCTGGTATCATTGCGGCTCTGCTGGCGAACAGCCTGTTGTTCCCTAGGCATTGCCGTGTGAGTATTACTTTTGTGTTCTTGATCAATGATTCTGACCCATTGCAGGTACTTTTTCTCAACAATGTCTGTCGGATGTTGGGATTATCGAACCAGCTCTTTATGAACATGAGCAGGTATGTGATACTTCGATATTGGAGTATTTATTACCGACAGAGGCTTTCAGGGACTTATTTCATCACATCCATACCTCGGCGGTCCACAGAAAGCGGAACTACAAACTCGAACGTGAAATACGTAGTTCTTTGTATAGTGAGTTACCCCGGCTTGGCTCGGACATATATCTAGTGCTGAACGCCGTCATAGGGCTTGCTATTTTGCTCAAAACCATGGATGATGAGGCAAGCCTTGTACCTGTGCGTAAAACGACTGCCTCAGTGGTTACCATGCTGATCAAGGATGAAGAAACCAATGCAGCGCTATCGACAAATCTTGAACGTTCTACATCAACTCTCTAATCTGTTAACCAGTCTGCGCAAAGTTGGTCAACACATACCAAAAAAAGAGGTAGTAGCAGCGGTTGCACCTCAAAGGCGCGAACTGGTTTGTGTTAACGGTCACCATTCCGCTATCCTGACGACACGTTCTCATCCATTTGATAGGTGTCTTGTATCTGCATCGGCTTATTCGCTTCTGAACAGGTCTTCCGGGCCCGCCAACCGCTTCCACAGTTTCTGCCTTCCTCACGCATGGCGTTCATGGCACTGGAACGTGAGGTAGAAGAACAAATTCTGCAGTCACCCCAAAACGAGCACGAGTCGCTTGGTTTGTCACTAATCTATGTATTTGCAGAGTTGGATCTGTTAGCCGAGTTGGTTGATACGATGGATGAGCTGGTGGAGCTCACTCGGCAACTGTTCGGGACGTCTTCCTGGTTGCATCAGCTGAACCCGACGCCGATGCAAACGTCTGGAATGACCAGTATGCACGACGGGTCTATGATACATATTGTATAAAGTGGGTTATGAGAGCGTGTGAAGATTACGTACGTATTTGGAATGGGTGGCATAGACGGATTACCACAGCTAGTTGGATTGGCAGACGAGCAACGACAAGGATACCTTTCCCTGTGTCTTGTACATTAGCCTTACCTTGCCTCTCAGAGGCTTTCTTTCTATTCCCTAATTCCCTCTTTCTTTCTTCATGGACACAATATTCAGCCGCAAGAAAACTCGCCAGCGACAATCCTCTGTCTCTGGGCAGGACTTGGGCGAGCGATCAGTTCCATATGACAAGCTAGCGGCACCTATCCGTTCTCCTATACCCGTCACTACCATAAACCAAGGAATCAAAGGAATCTCTGCTCCAAACACCAACCCATCCCTCACAGATGGCGGCACAGAACTCAACTTGTTCACAATGCAGAAGCAGAAACGAGACCGGGAACGACTCTACGACCAATACACCCCCAATCGACGACCGGGCTCTTCCACAAATTCCACATCATCAACCGCAGACTCATCCACACTTTATGAGGAATCCAATACACCTACTCCCTCTTCTCGTTATACCAGAACACACGCTCCCCGAACCCATCGCACTGAATTGTCCTTCTCTGGCCGCAGTCCCAACTCCACAGACTTCGGGCAGCATCCTTCGTCCAGCGATCCTCCGAACACACCCTCACGACCATCCTCAGGGATGACAGCAAAGTCCGACAATAACCGCCACTCTCGTTACGCTGCTTCCCTTTCTTCCGAAGGAGGGTCCCACCATACATCTCTATCCCAGCTATACCATCGACACCACGGCACCAGCGATGCATTTTATTTCCCTCGTCCACAAAATGATGCTGACATTGAAACCTTGTTCGAAAATGTCAAACGTACGAGAGAATTCCCCAACTTGCCGCGCGACTTGACGATTGATCAAAAATGGCATTTGGTGTATAACGACGAGCACATTCGGTGGGATAAAGAGAGGCAGAAGGAAGAGCAGTCAAAGAAGCAGAAAGAGTCAGGTCAACCGGGTGCTGTTATACCAGATTCACCTGAATGGTACCTCAAGAAGTTTGTCGAGAAGACAATCACAGCAAAGCAGGTCCAGAGTCTGGGCGTTTCACTACGAAGTAATGAGATGAGGTATGTCCCCGTTTACCTATGTCCTAATTGGTCTCACTCGCTGCAGCTGGGTCAAGTCTTTCGTGTCGATGCAAGGTGCTTCTGTCCTTGCCCAAACGTTAGCGCAAATCAGTCGCAAAGGGCCTGCCAGGCGTGACAACGATATCGCTCTGGAGTATGAAATCATCAAGGTCCTACGAAATTTATTCAACAACTCGGTGAGTTCAAGACCACTACATTATAGATCACTCATAATAATGCATACTACAGTTTGCCGCAAACGAAGCACTGTCACATCCCCAAATAGTCACCCAAATTGCTTCATCGCTCAACACACCACATATACCTTCTCGTAAATCCATTCTCGAAATCCTCGTCCTGTTCATCTATATCGATGGATTACCGCTCGTCATCTCTGCTCTGGAATCCCTCAGTCAGGCAAATAGCGAGGGGACAGGGTGCTACGACTATTGGTTCAAGTCGTTGCAATTATCATTATCGGGGAGGGGGAAAATGGGTAGCCTAGTAGGCGCGAGTGAGGACGTGAAAAGGGCAGGACTTGATAGTTCATTGAACGAGTATACTGTGAGTATACGACTATTCTTCTTCCCGAATTCTTCGCCTGACAGTTAATGTAGATTATGAATTTCATCATCATCACTTTGATACTCAGATATCTGGATGACCTAGACTTGCGGGTGCACCATAGAGCTCAAATGGAGACAGCAGGTCTCAAGAATATTCTCTCACTGTGCGAGAACTTCGGTGTACCAGACGTTACCGCACAAGTTAATGCTTTGCGAAAGCTACTTGCAGAGGACGAACAAGAACTGCGAGATCGTCTGGACCAGCAAATTCTTGGTAGCTTCACCGAGCCGCAAGACGTCTACAATGCGATATTTGCCAAGATCAAAGACACCAAAGCTCAGGACCATTTTCTTTCGATGATGCAACACCTACTCCTCATCCGAGAAGAAGGTCAACCGATGGTGCATTACTACCAGTTCTTGGATTCACTCGTTACGGACGTGGTTATGGATAAGAAGCTTCTGGGAGCCGAGCAGCGGTTTGGCCACTCCGTGGAACGGATTATCGCACAATTCAACGAAGCAGATCGCTTGCAGGCTGTAGAACTCGAGGCGGCCGAGGCGAAAGCTTTGGCGTTACGGCTCAAATTGGAAAAGGAAGCCCTGGAGGATGAGGTTGCACAGGGACAGGATGGGCTCGTTGGGAACCTGAAGATTCAGTTAGTGCAAATGGAAGAGAAGCTGAAGAACTCGAGGGAGACTGCCTCGCGACTGCAGGGGCAATTGGAGACGCAGAAGGTTGCCTACGAGGAACGCATTGCGCAGCTGGAGGCGCAGATCATGGAATTGTTCAGAATGCTGAAAGAAGTGGGGGTAGAAACTATTATTGATCGCGGGACGGTGGACCAGAAAACCTTCATCCAGACATTGGAGAAAACCTTTCAGAGACACCGCACTATTAGCATCCTGGAGGGCCGTGCTCGGAAAAAGAGATCTGGAGTCAACGGAACAGCCGAGGACGATGACGAAGGAGAAGACGACGATCCAGATAGTACCCCTGGCAAAACAAGTTTGCGTCGCACAAGGCCACCAGGGAGCATGGGCAAACGGAACCCATCCAAAAGTGCTCGGCAAATGGGCAAGATTGTTGATGAGAATGGGAGAGTGTCGCAATTTATGGACGCAGAGGAGGCAGATGCCCAGGAGCAAATACAACAACAAATGGTCGCTGGCGCGAAAATGGTGCGGTTTAAACATTTATTTTCCGAACAAGCGGCTGACCAGAAACTCAGTATTCTCCACAGATGGGCACGCTCAATAGCGTACGGAGCATTAGAGGTTCCCCCCGTCGTACCGATAAACCTGCTCTCTTTGAAACTCCCACTAAAACGCCCACCCTTTTACCTCCCAGACCGGAAGATGCTAGTATCGGGGGCACGGATCGTTCTTCATCTCCTGGGCCCCATGATGATGATAGTGATGTTCCACAATCCAATAAAAGTAGCCTCACGAATGGTACTGACGACACACATCCAACTTCTACTGCCACCGATGACGTTGGATCCGCAGTGCCTGGCTCTTTTACTGAACAGCTGCAAAAGCACCTACGTTCCAGGGGTAAACCTTTACCTCCTATCAACGATAGCCCCGCTCCCGAAGCTTCAAAGCCTTTACCAGAAGTGTCTATTGCAGACGCTTCAGGTGTAGATGCACCACCGCCACCTCCCCCTCCACCCCCTCCCCCTCCTCCGCCACCGCCACCGCCGTCTGGAGGCCCTCCGCCTCCCCCGCCTCCACCACCACCTCCTCCCCCTCCAGGTTTCAAAGCACCTTTGCCAACTTCTTCTGGGACGTCACCTTCACCACCTCCACCCCCTCCTCCTATGTCTCGTCCAGGCTCAAACCCAAGCACCGCTCCCAACTCCGCTCGCGCCTCTTTCTTGGGTTCCAATCTCAGCGCATTACGCAAAGAGATGCCACTTACACCCAGTATCAAGATGAAGCAATTGCAATGGGATAAACTTCCACAGCAGCAGGTCTCAAAGACTTTGTGGAAGGATGACGAGCCCGAGAAGGAGAGGGAAATGCTGGAGAAGCTCAAGATGGATGGTGTATGGAATGAAATGGAAGAGGACTTTAAGGCGAAGCAGTTGGTTATCAACTTGATGGCAAGGCAGAAACGGGCGGAATTGAAGAGCGTGTTAGATCAACAGACTAGGAAGCGTGTTGGTTGGTGCACGTTTGTTTGGTATGACCTTTGGAGATGGCTGACTAGTTGTCCTCAGAAATTCTTATCCAACGTGTCAGAAGACTTGAACCGGAAGAGGTTGCACAGCGCATACAGCAATTCGACCAGGAAATCTGCACAGCCGGGTTCCTTAGTGAATTGAAGCCCATCTTGCCTTCACCAGAACAAGTTGGTAAACTCAGTGTGTACCGTAGTGCACCTCCAGAAGAACTCGCCGATCTGCATCCTTCCGATCGTCTGATGGTCAGGTTGATCCAGATTGACCGTCTTGGACCTCGGATAGAGGGCATGTTGTACAAGGTTGCGTTTGACGAAACTTGGGGGTTATTAGATGATGTAAGTTTTGTCCCCTGCTGACTACGTTGGTGAGCTAATATGGGTGAATTTAGGGTGCCAGGAAGCTGGTTGAGGCGGGAAAGGCTCTCCTTGACGCTAAACGATTCAAGGAGCTACTCAGTGTAGGCTCGATCATCTTGGGGTATCTTCTCATTACTAACTGTAGGGTAGTTGATCCTTCTCATTGGTAACTATATGAACGGGTCGGGTATAAAGGGTGGTGCATTTGGTTTCCGAGTCAGCAGCATCAACAAGGTGAGCAATGGTTTTGAACAAGTTAGACCTATGTTAACTGGATTTTGGCAATAGTTGGTGGACACTAAGTCGGTCAACAATACTACATTGCTACACTTCCTGGAAAAGACAGTCTCGAAACATTTCCCTGACATGGAAGAATTCTTGAACGAATTAGATAAACCAGCTGAGGCATATCGGGGTGGGTACATTGGCCTTGCTCTCAACAAAGTAGGTTAAAAAGACTTTTTCCAGTGAATTTACAAGATGTCCGAAAGGGCTTGTCAGAGCTGCGGGACGGCCTCAAGCGCATTCGTACTGAGCTTGCAGAGCACTTTGCTGATCCTGAGACAAACGACAAATATGGAACGCAGATGTGGACATTCGTCGGAAGGGCAACGGAACAGGTGGAGGATCTCATGGATGACGTTCGTAACGCCGAGGCCACGTTTAACGAGGCGATCAGTTACTATGGTGAAGAAGACAAGAATATGTCATCATCCGAATTTTATGGGATCTTCAAGACGTTCGTCACTTCTTACCGGGTATGCATGCGACGCTGTATTCGACCATGTATATGCTAACAAAAAGTGTTCAGAAATGTAAAGCAGACAACCAAGCTGCTCTGGAAGAAAAGTTGGCAATCGAAAAGCGCAAGCAAGCCATGGAGGAGAGCAAGGCACAGCGCCAGAAAGCTATGGAGTCGTCAGCTATCGACGAAGAGTCAAACGCCGTTCTCGACAACCTGCTACAAATGCTCCGGAATGGCGAGTCCATTCGCAGGGGCAAGAAACCCAGCCGTCAAGACAGGTCACGCCCATCTATACCAGTTACCCTCAACTTGGAGAACGGAAACCAGACAGGAGATGCTGCAGATGTTGCTCGGGATATGTTGGCGCGACTACAGTCGGATGGCTTTGTCACGCCTCCTTCACCACTGCCCCCTCCAGCGTCTTCTCAGAGACGGGAACGACGGAGAAGGGAAAGGCCTTCGCTGCACGGTGAGCGGGAAATACCCCCGTCGCCACTATCGATCGAGATACTGGATATCAACGAGGAGTCGGCCTCGGGAGCCCAAGCTTCAGACGAGCCAGTTCCACCATCATAGTGATACTTTCCGCCGCTGGTTGGCGCACATCGAGTCAAGTTGTTATGTAGATTTACATTATTTGTATTGCATTTGCTCTGTCCATCTACGCATCTAGTCATTACTCTAGCAGATATTTCTTAACACGGACTATCTCTCATGATCTGAAGCTCATCTGAGGGCTGTTGGCATAAAACAGGCGCCGATGCTGCGAATGATTGCTTGTGGAGTGCCAAGTACATAACAAAGTCTTGGCTGGCGGCGACGTTCGTCCACTTGGTTTTCCGACTCCCTTCATCTTCTACACTCGTACTACACACCTCGTACTGTATCTCAGTCACTCCTTACATCATGCGTTCCTGGGCTCTGCTTGCTTCCGTCGTCTTGCCTCTCGTCTCAGCTCAATCCAGCAATGATACTAATCTTGGGCTCAGTGCCATCAAGGCTCATTTCAGCCAGTCGCACATAGTCCCCGACTTTTTGTCTACCTTCGAACCCAAAGCCCTCCTTGACATTAACTATGGTACGTTCTCACTGATCATACAGAACAGAAAAAAGGTGCAACTTAACGTGGCAACAGGAGCAGGAAACATTCAACCAGGCCAACTGTTCACTAAAGAGCGTACGTTGTCTCTCCCCTACCTACTGCATATATAGACCGCACCCTGACATCAAACATAGAGGTCGGCTCTGCGCCCACGTTGACCGTTAAAGGCTCTACCGCATTGGACGGCGAATATGTGCTCGCCATGATGGACGCCGAGGTCCCCAACTCCCAACTTCCCAAGGGCACCAATCGGCACTGGCTGCTGTACAATGTCACTGTCGGCCAAGGTCAGCACAATATCGTTATTTAATCCCCCCTCTTTCACTTGTTCATCTGGCCCCTTCATAACAGACTCGACCATCAACAACGCAACCGCCACGGCCATCACACGCTACTTTGGTCCTTGGCCTGCGGCAGGCTCTGGTCCTCACCGGTTAGTCCAGCAGCTCCCCTCGAGCGTGGATAATACTTACATCTCGTTTCTAGCTACGTTGTCCTCCTCTACGCTCAAACCTCTAATTTTGTTGCACCCGCTGAGTTCTCTCAGGCTGGCTTGGAAGTAGCTCCTATGGATTGGAACGCCTTTGTCACAGTAAGCCACCGTTTCTTATCTTTTCTTCCCATTCACCACTTGACACAACCTCCCACGTAGAACTCTCATATTGGTGACCTCGTCGCAGTAAGTGACATATTTTCGGATCCTTGCCACTGGGACTAATTTCTGGACAGGCCAACTACATCCAAGTCGAAGAAGGAACCGCAACTGCCTCGATCCTCTCCACCGCACCTGTCGTTACATCTACATTGGCTGTCTCCTCGACTGCTTCCGGCTCGGCACCTACTAGCTCCTCCGCGAATACTAACAACAATGAACCTAACGGCGCCAGGAGTTTGAGCATCCATATCCCCATATCTGTGGGCTTGACCGCTCTCATTGCCTTCTTCATGGCTTAACCAGCATCACCATCGTTCATCTGTCCTTCATTAATATCACGGCTTGTTAGTAATGGACTAATACATTTTGGGTAGTCTGAAATATCCGCACAAAGTGAGGTCTCGCGGCGGCACAGGACAATAGTTCTGAAGACCCAAAACCACTGTATTAAAAACGAGGCGAAAACCAAGGGTGACGTATACAAAACAAGGACAGAGATGTGAGCCAAACAATAAATAAACTATTGAAATACTGATATTCTTCAACTTCCATAACGTTCGCGGGCCTAATATGAACAAGTAGAGTTGAGAATATTGTTTGAGATTGATATGGCCAGAAATGCGTCTCCACAACTTCAGTTGTACCACTTACCGCTTCCTGGGCTTGTTGAACGTATCCAGAGTAACCTTCGGAGAACTTGCCAATCTCCTTGGCCTTGGCTGCGCCAAGTCCTACTCCTTGTGCATATATCGCTGTTGCTCTAGGGTAGTGCATAAGCAAAGGACACGGACAAGTAAGAACAATATCACTCACATGGGTTCTGTTCGGCCGTCTTCATCGGTCCCGAGGCCCATACCCTCTTTCCAACCCATCATCTTCAGTAACTTGTTACCAACATTATTCGAGTCTTCGCCAGGGTTCAAAGGCGCAGGGGGTGGAGAAGGGAGTGACGGTGGACCTTCGGACTGGCGCTTCTTGTTAGGCTTGCTAGAAGTTCCCTCAGGAAGAGGGGTGTCCGGTTGATTGAACAGAGCACGACGTTCCAAAGCCCGGTCACGGTATTTGGGTTGCTCGGCCATCTTTCTGGCCTGGACCTTCTGCCGAGCCACCTCTCGTAGATTCGCATCCTTGTAATTTTTCTATATGTTCCAGAAGCGCGAAGATCGGACAAGTATTTCCCGAAGAAGTGGGAAAGACAGAACAAAAGACAATGTTAGCTTGATATGATTGACGTGGGAGACAACACTGAGATTGCGAGCCTTATGCAAATCTGATTCCTTGTTGTGTCGCTTGAGTTGATCCAGTGACTTGAACTGACGCGCACAGAGCAAGCACATCAAAGCAGTAACATCGGAGAATTCAAACTCGGTCTCAGGAGGTGGTGTAGACCCAGCTTTGGTTGACACAGTGCTGGTCGACACAGATGTGGCCTGTATACATGATAGGCACAATAAGAACCAAAGTCCCGTGTCTTTTGACGGAATCCAAAGAAAAAGGTCACCAGAGTGGTGGAGCTATCCCCATCATGCGCTAGCTCTTCTTGCACTTGATTCCATTTATTGATGTTGTTGACAGTCTAGAGTTTGTGTGAGAGGGGCAGCAAGCTAGATTTCAGACTAAAACCTACCTTCTTGCTGGCGATTAAGGGTGCAACTTTTTTGACTTGGTGAGCTGTTTCATTCGTTTTAGCGAAGTTTTTACGAAGGCCAATCGATGATGTACCTTTGCTAGGATTAGCCGGAGGTCCCTCAGGGGCTTCCGGCAATGCATGGTCTGAACCGTCATCCATGGAGAGAAGGGTCGGCTTCACGGGACCTGTTCCAAAGTTCAATTCCACCTGGATTGAGGCATTATATGGAATAAACTCACCAGCACTCAACTTGATGGGTCCCTTGCTAAAGCTCAAAGTGACAGGCTTGTCCGAGATGGGGAGAGCTGACGGCGCAGCTGGTCCTTCCTTTACTGAACCTTCGTCAGTAGGTGATCGAAGCATTGTATTACATCATGCCAACTCTTACTTTTAGGCTTCTTCTTTTTCTCTTCCTTCTTTTCTTTGTCTTTCTCAGCTGCGGAAGCAGGTTGCGCGGATTCATCAACCTGGAACTCCAACACAGCTACTGTTGCGCTTTCATCCCAGTAGCGAACCCACGTTCCTTCAACACCACCTAAGCTTAGAGATGAAGGGATGCATGCCTCATCTCGCGACAAGAAGTCAGTGACAGGTTGGAAAGAGTAGGGGTGAGCGAATGATGCCGCAACAGGGCGATCAGATATCCGGAAGCCGTTCGGGTGGATTTGAGGTGACATAGTCGCAGCGAGGACAGCAGAAGCAGACTGAGCGCTAATCAGCAAAAACGTCTCGTTAGCAAGGACAATGACCATACAGGTACATCGATGAATTCAACGAAGGCAAAGCCGAAGCTGGCCATTGTGACCTTGTCTTTGATGAGGATAATTCGTTTCATCCCCTTTGCACCTTGTTTACCCGGACCCGAAGAATAGAGCATAGCTTGATAAATGGCTTGTGGACCAGAAAGAGGGTCCAAGCCTCGAAATAGGAGAACAGGAGCTTGGGTATTTCCAATATCACGGGTACCATCGTTGGTATTAGCGCGGTTGAACCGACGGTCATGGTGAGAGGCGCTCTGGGAATAGTCGATTTTGACTCGTCGACCGTTATGAGGAGCTCCTGTCTCGAGCGCTTTATAGAAAGCGGCAGTTGCTGAAGCTCCGTGGGAAGCGGGAGGAGGGACTTGGATGAACGGGAAGAGTGGATCGACGAATGCGCGAGCATGGTCGACACTGGTGAACTGCGCAAAGCCGAAGCCTTTCGAGGAACCTTTGAAAACCCATGACGAACAACGTCAATTAATGCGTAAAAACAAAGGGTAATGTGCAAGTGCCTGATGTTCTCTCTCGGATGATTGTGACTGTTTCAATGCTGCATCCTTGTGACGTGAGGTACGCTTGAAGCTGGATACTACTATGAGCGAGACATTAATGACTCAAAGAGTAAGTGATACGAACATCCGCTTCTGTGAAATCGGGATCGAGGCCGAGAAATATGACATGGGGACTGGGTTCAGAGGGTATCAAGCGCTTCTTGCCGAAACCGCCACCACCGCGATGGCGGTCGTCTTGCCCATAGTCTTGATAATCGTTCTTGTGGTGGTATGCAGAGTTCTGTGCGCCATCGTCATATGCGTATGAGGAGTCAAAGCCCTGGTAATCATATTGCGGTAAATAGCATGAGTAAGAAGGAAGGGTGTGAATGCGCACTCCGTTATTGAACTTTCGCCTTTTGCCTTCTCCGTAGTAGTCATCATCTCGTCCACGAGGATTTGCTCGTGAGTCTGTGCTCCAGGCGTTGTCGTTCCAAGGGTCCTTGCCTCTGTCCCACTCGCGGTTGTAGGCCATGGGGAAGGGATGTCAGGTTATGGTGGATGTCAGGTGGAAAGAGTGATACAAACAAAGCACAAACAAACTCCTGCCTTGTTCATCCTCCACCACCATGGGACACGGTGAGCACATGCCTTCCTCCACCCACCCTCAGCGCTGACCATGTAGTTTCCAGGACCCGTCAAGGTAACTGACACCTCCATACCCGCTCAGAAAGACGCTCATGTGCTCGTTTAGGAAGATCCCGCCATTGAGCGGTTCAACACTATGGTACAACTTGACCACTGCATAACTCTGCTCTGTACTGATGGTTTGACAGCGCGAAACCGCATATCTGAGGTTTAGATGGACACCCGTCACAGTTCGTGCAGCAGTCCTCGGCTTCATCGTCGTGCCGACTACCATCTACTACCTCGCAGACAAGTACCATGTTCGTGACCCGTCTGCTTCCGAGTTTAACATTTGCTTACATCTCCTCAGGTCCGATGGGATTGGGTTGGAAAGCGTCGAGGTCAATCTCTAGATTCTCTCGCGGCGCAAGCACGACAGTCGGAATAATTTACTTGTATACTTTCATTTTCATCACTCTAGAACAAGAACAGCCCATTATACGACTGACTGGCCTCCTAAAATAGACTAGGGGACAAATATTGGTATGCCTGTCCAGCGGACTTCTCAAACTCGCTTGCAAAGCTGTATTGCCACTTTGCAACCCGCTCCAACCATGCTACTGAGGAGGGCATGAGCTGGCGCTCGCTGGGAGAAGTTCTCAACCGCAATATCCAGGTGTTCGAGTTCATCATCCCGAAATTCTTTGATGACTTCTCGGAGCAGAGGCACACTGGGATGATCATTTGGTAGTGATTCCATTTCTTTTAGTTGACTAGGCGTGCGTGAGATTAGGCGAGACGTTTAGTCTCATTATACCAACTTACTCGTCGTAGTGTTCACCGATGACTGTTTCAACAGCCTCTGTGCAGGCCATAGCCGCCTCTCGACCCATGAGCGCAGTGACCGCACCCAAGCCGAACCCTGCAACCTTGGCCACATCTGTGAGCAATGTCGGCCGGACCCGGTGCTGCACCTGAAGTTTGTCCATAACTGCAAGATGTTTCTTTTCCTGGTCCCACATTTCCTACAACTCTGTCAGTACAAAATACGTCATGGCGGGCACCATCGTATTCACCTGCAAAAGAACACCTGTCTTGGGATCACGACCAAGGACAGCCATTTGGCCCATGTATATCCAGTTCGCCGCTACCTCGCCAGCTTGGTCTACGCGCAATGCAGCATCCAAGGCAGCCCGCTGCCCTTCAGTTATACCTGCTGGAGTTGTCGACACAGCCGGATTCTTGGCTTGGGTTTGGTCAAAGTATATTGATGAAGCCAATGTCTTTGCATCTGTGGTCATTCTGCGAACGCGGGTCTGCCGGGCTGCTCTTGCTGCATTGCGGGACAACATCTTCAGCATCAGGACCGTACTTGTTCAGCCTGGAGTGATGATGGGTGTCGCGGTCACGTGCAGCGATTGAGTGATCCTGAGCAAGAGCCGCTTAACGACTGCTACCATCTACTTCCCTATTCTCTGTTCTTTACCATGTCCGCGACGTAAGGCATCTCTATACCATACCTACGTCCCTTTAACTATCACATAGATTTACCCCCTCAAATGCAATCGATATGTCCAACGAGAAAACCTGGCCGTCTAGTCTAGGTGCGTTCATTACCAGGTGCCTTATTCGCAACGGTTAATTCTTATCTAGGCTTACTTGACTGGGACTCGACCAACATTGTTTTTACCAAACGTTCCTTGATTGAATTCCTCAAGAACGTCCCCCCTGTCACACAGTCCAGAACCTTTCATTCAACGTCAGTGTTTACAGGTACACGGGAATAACTGTTGACCCCAACTTTGGGACCATTGCAAAACTTCCACGTACGCCCTGCCTGTATAATCTTCCAACTGATCCTTACCTGACTGTCCTCAGGTTATGCCAAGTTTGGCACCATCTCCTCAGCTTCTTCGGATACACCCAGCACGCCCATATCAGATGCTGTTACTGAAGGTATGTATACTCGGCCACTATCTATCCTTCATTAGATATTTACATCATCCTTCACTGGAGCCGCGTCAAGTGCGGGGAACGATCTCAAACCCTCAAGGCGCGTTAGAGCCGCTCCTGGAGGCACACATACCGATATCTTTGGCAACGAAGAGGACGATGACGCGCTCGCAAATGCTCCACCCAGGCCAGTGGGGGTGGAGGTAAGCTGTCTAATTGCTCAGAGTATGCGATCTCATTCCTACTATCAAATATTAGGAGCGGACACCTGCAAAGGCGGCGGCCGTAAAAGCCACCAGCAACGTGACGGCATCGGATTCCACAGAAACGCATACACCCGAGTTTAAGCCTAGCAGGTCCGTTCACTCATCTTTCCGAGCCAACTCATGAGTAATAGCCCGGTAATAGGCGAGTTCGCACCACCCCTGGAGGTACAAGCTCGATTAGTAGTATCTTTGGATCTGACGACACACAAGATGAGTTCAAGCCTACTCGAAGGTTTGTTTCCATTGCATCATGATGCAAACCTATAAACCATTGATCCCTGTCTTCAGAGTTAGAGAAGGTCCTGGTGGGCAAGACCACCTCGGAGGCGTGAGTAGATATCCAAACCCAAACATTTGCCGATCCTCATCACATATCCATAGCTCTTCTAGGTCGTTGGCGTCCCCGTTGAATAAAATTAAATTGGGTCCGAGGCACGTACATGGTTGATACATACATAAGCTTTAACGTATAAAAGACACGGGTAAATATGTTGAAAAGAGAAAAAAAATAAACTCAACATATGGTAGCGGCGAGGTTCGAACTCGCGCGGGCTCACGCCCATTGGGAAGCAAGCAGTAACTTAAATCCAACGCCTTAGACCAACTCGGCCACGCTACCTTGCAACTTGGTTGGCAATTTTGATTTGCATATGATTTGTCTAGCCAGATGATCATAATGGCTTATTCGTCCCAAGTGGGGGAATGACAGATGTAACTGCCCCAAGTCTCTGAATGATCGCTTTGACCTATGCTAAGTTATAATATTGGTATGTTCTGGCAAGATGCCTCTCAGATTGGCAACCCAACTGAGCAATACATTGTGTTAGTCTTTAATCTCAGCAGGTGTCCACACATTGCCTCAACCCAATTCAGACACTCAGGTATAAATTGCTCGCCAGAACAGTGCTCATAGGTTGTTTTCACCACTGCGCTTCTCGCATAATCCTCATTGTAATGGCTTATTGGCAGACCAACTTCCTTCTATCTGCACCTACCGTTAACATGACACTACTGCTATGGGACGTCAAACCCGGTGAACTTTCTGCCGTCCCCAGAATGGGCCTGCGGTTCTCACTGCGTATGTCCTGAACACCAAATCGCATGTGGTAGTCATTGATGCACTGCAGTCACGAAATCGCGTGAGGCAATCGAGAGCGTCAAAGTGTACAAGGTGGGTTTCGGGGTGACACCCATGCTTCCCTGATGCACACCCCAGAGGAGATGTGAGATGTGAGAGCGTTGCCTACCAGTGTGAAGATCTCTTGATGGCATTACAAGAATCAGTAGAAGGTCTGGAAGGAAAAATGTCAGGCCGTGATTGCTGATGAATTGGCTGGGTGGGTGTGATGCCTCTCTCTCTCTCTCTCTCTCTCTCTCTCTCTCTCTCTCTCTCTCTCTCTCTCTCAGGGATCCCCGTTTATAGCGAACAATGGATTGTCCAGCGCGTCTAGGAAAAGGTTACGCAATGGGCAAAGTGCAACTACCCGAAGAACTTTCTGCTTTAAGGAGATATTTGGGAAGGACTTTTGGAAACAGACCGATATATTCATTCTGTCGGGCCCAAGTCTTCAGTGTGTTGCCTCCCTAGCAGAGCCGGCTAAGATGGACATGAATACGGCTCTTTTCAACCTTGAAACGAGGAACGCACAGAAGGATGATCAAGTGGAACTCCGTGATCTCCTCGCTCGAATCGTCAAGGGCGTGGATGACATCTAGAGGCTTGTTGCGCTGGAATCGCCCAACAACCCCATTGTCGAAAGAGGTCATGGCTAATCTACGGACCGTGAGCCCGTTATTGCGACTCACCGAGGTCCCATCGATCTCACACAGTCCAGGAACTCATGGCCCTCGACTTGCGAGCAGCTCACAAAGAAACATTCAAGAGAGGTTTATGAATGCTACGTCAGAAGACCCGAAAGCCAACCCCGTCAGAGCGACTTTGGAATGTCAAAGATATTGGAAGACGTAGGTCGCTTGGTTTTCTCTCCCGCAAGGCCAATATTACTCACAGTTATTGTATAGGTTGGCCAAGGAGCAACGACATTGCCTGACCTTGATTCCCGGCGGCATGGAGCCCAATACCTTGATTTCTAAAGAGACGGATGTTTGGTCCTTCGCCATGGCATGTCTCGAGATCCTGACTGGGCAGCCACCATCTGCGGTGATTGTCTATCAGCAATTGATGAAAGCTAAACATCCCCAAAGACCCACCCAAGTGACAGGCTCTGTCTGGTCATTGTTCAAGAAAAGTTGGGGAAAAAAACCCCTGTCCCTGCCCTCCATCTCAGGGGTTAGGAAGCAGATTGACGCAGGCCGTAGCACCCCTAGTAAACCCAGTTTTCAAGCTGGTGCGGCTATCATGTATTACAACCCTTGGCACAAAACTCACACAAAATGCAGCTCCTTAGATCGCCGGTATCGGGAGACGCGCATCTGATATCGGCTTCTTCCCAATAGAACATGTGACTCTCTCTCCAGCAACTTCTTCAGGGACTGGAAGTGTTTAATCGCGACCCTCTGGTTATGTGGAAGAACCGGAGAGTGTGACGCCAAGCACCTCTTATTCTAGTTCTACATCACCTAAATAACTACCGAAGGTTGAACTCCCCCTTGAGGAGGACCGGAAACTCAGTCAACCTCCACAGGGATGATAGCGTCTCTTCCGGGACTTTGGATGGCTTTGTGGAGAGGACAATTACCGGCTTCAATAAGTCGGTTTGCTTGCCTGAATACGATGGCCTCCGTCATATATTACTAGATCTTCGCGGGATTTGAAACTCTGGGATCCAATACTGTAGATTTCGCGTCCGCACAAGAGTTTCCAGTGTCGTTTTACGAAGCTGAGCACACTATTGTCCAACGCCCGGAGGATCGCACTGCTGGGCAATACAAGTACGTCTCATCCTACCGGAAAACGAATTCCTCGCATTGAATGTTTTGTTTCTCATAGCATCCTCGAGGTTCTTTCGTACTGGGTCTCTACACCCCATTTATCGCTTGAACCCCAGCTAGTAAGGCAAATACGCAATTTCTGTGACAACGCAAAAACCACGGTTAACCCGACGATGAGGGAGAAGGCCGAAGAAATCACCCAACCGCTCGACCAAGATGTGAGTTCATAATTCCTACTCCTGGATTGCCTTCGCTGACCCCTGCACAATATATCCAACCTGCCTCCCTGCCTTGTCCAACACAGGGACCTCCAACGCGGGCTTCAGACATGATACTAAGTGACCTCGCTACCGGCCGCCCCCTCCTGGAGGGCGATGAGCTCCAGCAAATATTCCCCTCAGATTACCTCTTACACGTAGGAAGACATCCAGTACCCAATGCTGTGGAAACAGCGGGTAAGCGACAAGATGGTCAAGTGGGTACAAAAATCTGTGTTACACTTTGACGATATCCTGCGTAGAGCAGAGGTCATGACATTCTTCCTGAACGCCGCCAAGGCACGCACACATTCTCGTCTTCTTGGTATCAACCTGTCACCGACAAGGGTGTATATGGGAATGTTTACAGCTGCACAACTTTGCATCAGCTGCCGCCATTGCCTCAGCTTTGAACTCTCCAGCAATACCAGCACTGGATTACAGCCTGAGCAGCCGCTAAAACTCATCCTTCGCGAGCTCACCGAACTCGTCGGCAAAACCAAGAACTACCTGAACTACCGTGCCGCTCTGCCAAACACGACCCAATGTATCCCTTGGCTCAGCCCATATCCTCCCTCTCCAGTCTACTCAAATTCACAATAAACCCACGCCTTTACTTCTAAAGCCATCCACCTCGAACGCGTCTTGGACCAATACACTCGACTCGGACGACGACCACATCCTCATCAACTCTTTGAACGCTACACCCAATTCCGTGCCCAGCTACAAGAAAGCGCACTTTCATTCAATAGTTGTCTACCCTCGTCTCCAGCGATACAGACATCAAGGCCAACTGGCATACGTCGAGTTCATTGGAGAATATCGTTGGACGATGCGAATGTGGATGGGGAGTGAAGCAGATGAGGATTAAGAAGATGGTCGTGAAGAGGAACCGAGTTACTGAGAAGGAGCGGATGGGGCTCAGGCAGCCTAAAAAGGAGAAGAATTGGTGGATTTGTTCGAATGGCTCCCCTGTTGTTTTGTCTGTCTGGTTGATCCCCCCCCCCCCCCCCGCTTTGTTGATTGCTCGTCTTGCGTTACCACGTGTAACTGTTTTATACCAGCCCGCTAAATCTTATTCACGCCACGCTATTCTCATACCCCATACATGCTACATATTTATTGGATCACATACTTTTCAACTGTTGCGTATATGTAATCTAGTTGTAGTGCACATGCTATTTCTGGCTGGAATCTTGGATATATTCGTTGGACAGCAAGTGATGCGAAAACACCGGTATAAAGTACAAAAGGAAGTGATATAAGTTAGAACGAAGGGACCCAAATGCATGAAGGAAGAGTACGTCTTAAAAGAAACCACGAAAGCAGGTCACACGGAGATAGACAAAAAAAACAGAAAGAGAGGGAGGAATTTGGTAACACGGAGATTTGGAAACCGCAAGAAAACAAGGGATGAGTAAGCCAACTATTAGAGGGCCCCTTTTCATCCGCTAAAGCTCCATATTTTAATGTCGTTGTCATCGCTCCCCGAGACGATTTTGTCCTCCCCGAGGGCGAGACAACTCACAGCAGCTTGGTGGCCCACAAGTGTAGCAGTACATTTGCCCTCTTCTCTCGACCACACCTATACGAAAGAGTGTCAGGACACTCACATGCCAGGAAGGGAAGACATAACGAACCTTGATGGTACGATCGTGGCTTCCGCTCACCAACCTCAACTTGTCACTGGCAACCGCCCATACGCCCTCGATATGGCCAAAAAATGTGCGTACGGTCTTTCCGGTCTCAATATCCCACATCTTGATGGTGTTGTCCAGACTTCCCGAAATCAACAACGGTTTCTTGCGGTTGATCGAGACGGCATCCCCATGGGTATCAGTAGGAGATACCGATCTCGAAGATTCTTTGGGGGTGGCATACTGCCGCGAGGACACGTCAGAACCAGCACCAGAAGGTAGCTCCTCCTTTTCCCTGGACACGTTCATCTCATCCCCCGAACCATCGCATTCTTCATCCACCAACAACTTCATGCTCTGCACCTGGCCGACGTGCCCAGTGAACTGCCTGACGCAGGTCCTCTGGGTCAAGTCCCAGAGTCTGATGGTACCATCGTCAGATGCCGAAAATAGCATCTTGCCGGGGTCGATTTGAAGCGAACATGACTGACTCGAACCAGCAACGGACAATCCATCCAAAGACGACGACGACGACCCCAAAGGTTTACTCGCCCCTGTGATGGTGTTCGAATCCCACAACTGGACTGAGTTGACCCAGTCCGAATGACCCCTTAGCGTAAACGCACCACCCGTCCTCAGATTCCACACTTTGATGGTGGCATCGACACTCCCAGACGCTAGGACGTTCGAGTCATAATTCAAACACACAACGCCCTCGAGGTGACCGGTGAGCGTTCTGATACACTTGCCACCCCTCCAGTCCCAGACCTTGATGGTATTGTCCATGCTGCCAGTGATGAGCTTGACCTCGTCAAACTGCAGAGCACGAACAGCCCTCGTATGGCCCTTGAGACAATGCAACTGGACACCAGTCTCCATATTCCACACACGGACAGTACGATCATACGAGCCCGTGATGAGGACAGGAAATGCAGGATGGTGAAGGGTTTCCGAAAACTGAAGGCACATGACACCGTCGGTGTGGCCCTTGAGGGTCTTGACGGTACATCTTCCTCTTCGCCAGTTGCGCTCGATGGTCATGCGTTCGCTGTAGACGTCCTTCCACGGTCGTGTGGCAGAGCAGGGAAGGGGGACAGAGTCGTCAGCAGACGGAGTGGAAGACGTAAGGAGAGAAGTGAAAGGGGCAATCAGAGAACAAGCGCTGTTTGCCGAGGACGAGGGATCCTCGGATCTTTGGCGCTTCAAGGGCGGGGTTAAGATATCTTTGCAAGAGCCCTGGAATGGTCTCTTGAGAGAGGAGGAGGAGGAGGGAGGATACATAAGTAGCGACGAGGAAGAGGGCTGGGGTGATGATGATGAGGGGGGACAGGGTGGGGTGGGGGATGGCAGACGGACAACCCGCTTCTTCTCAAGAATGGGAAGACCCCAGCCACACTTGTTGCATTTCTGGCCGATATGCTGTTCGCAGATGCCTCTCCACAGGACGTCGTCGTCGGCGAGGGATCTCCATCTTCGAGAGACCTGAGCGGCCCTGCAGAGAGATGTGGCGTCGAGATACATGAGGATCTTGAGACTGACCTCGCGTGGGAGGACAACAAAGGGGTCTATGCGAATGAGGTGGGCAAGGTGTTCTGTGAGGAGGGAGAGTTGGGAGAAGCAGCACATTGTGAGGAGGCCCTGGAGGATGAGGGCGCGGCGGGGGTGGGAGGAGGAGGAAAAGGCGGACCAGATTGCGTTGACCTGTTCTCGCTCTTCAAGGGGTAGAGCGTCGAGGGACTGTGGATGGGGGGTGAGTAGGTGAGTAGGTGAGTAGGTGAGTAGGTGGTCATCGAGTGGGAGGGTTGATACAAGTCACTTGCCTGCTGCAGTTTCAGGTTCGTCCCTTCGTCCGCCATACGCTGGTGCCGAACACAGAGCTTGCGCGGCGGAGGCTGCTGCATTGCCGGCGGAGAGGCTGCGCGGCTCGGCGGGTCGGAATCGGACTTAGGAGACTGCGCTAGTTCGTCCGGGAGGAGGGGCGGAGACGGCTCAAAGGAGAGGGGTGACATGGGAACACTGGGCCGATTCTCCGCAGGGGCCGGAGCGAGACGGGCAGCAGGAATGGTATCGCAGACGTACGAGGACGATGAAGAGGCCATGAGGGGATGGAAAAGCCAGAGGGCATGGTGATATTATATGGTGGTATGTATGTCCTTGTGTACACAAATGTCGCCATCATCCATCATCCTCTCGCCAGATACCCTCTACCACAGCACAAATTTGTATTTCCATATCACTCTGTCTGTACATGTCGCGTCATTCAATTCAAGATATATAAAAGTATCAGAAACGAAACAAGCGCCAAACACCGAAATACAACCCGACCCGCCTCCCTCTCCAACCTTCAGTCCAGCGACAGCTTCATTTCTTCAAGTGGTATGGGAACAAAGCTGTCCAGCACAATCGACCGCGAGGCCAGCTCCCGTTCGCAGTGTGGCGGAACAAGCTGTCGGATCAAGTCTGGTCGCACAGACAGCTCTGCCATGATCACCGCTCGTTAGCAACATCCCCTCCAACCCCTCTGGTGGTTCACTCACCCTCGCGCGTAAAGTTGAACAGTGGGGGAAAGTCCCTGCCGTTTGGCATCCTCGCCCCCTCGGCCCGCAATTCGTCAAAGAACGGGTGCACCATCGCTTCAACTGAGCTCAGCCGTGCCCCTGGTGTGTACTCCAACAATTTCGAGACCAGGTCAATCGCTTCAGGCGCCGTACGCGGCCGGAAAACCTGCAACAACGTCAACACACACACACACAACCCTGAAATCCCCCCTCCCCCACACACAATACACTCACTTTTGAGAACGGATGCGGCTTGATTTGCGGAAACTTGTGCTCCATATAGTTCGGGTTCATCGTCTTGATTTGCTCTCGCGAGGGCGTTCCCAACACCTTGATAATCTCTACCAACTGATCAATTCCGCTGTCTCCAGGGAACAACGGCTGGCCCAACATCAATTCTGCCATCACACATCCTGTTGACCAGATGTCTGCCAACCACTCCATTAGCTGACTGTCCATTCTATATATAAATATATAACCACGGGTACTTGCCGATGTTGGTTGTGTAATTTGTCGCCCCGAAAATCAATTCGGGCGCCCGATAGTATCTCGAGCAAATGTAGCTGACATTCGGTTCCCCCGCTACAAGGATCTTGGCAGATCCAAAATCACACAACTTGAGCACCCCCGTCGCTGGATTAAGCAGCAGGTTCTGCGGCTTGATGTCTCGGTGGCAGATTCCAACAGAGTGGATGTACGCAAGAGACCGGAGGAGCTGGTACATGTACAACTTGATTTGCAGCATCGGCATCGGCTGTTTGAGTTTCGCATAATGGCGGCTGGCGCGATAAACGGTCTCGGGAACATATTCCAACACAAGATTAAGATATACTTCGTCTTTCTAGATCCGCGTCCGTGCGTCAGCCGAATCCGCAGCATTAAAAAAAGAAAAGAAAAGAAAGAATAAAAACAGCAACCGAGCCAAAAATAAAATTAAAAATGTAGCACCTACCTTGTCACCATTCGAGTAGAAAAAAGCTTTGAGGTCGACAACATTCGGGTGAGAAACAAGCCTCATAATCTGCAGTTCGCGATTCTAAACAACACCCAATCATGATCAGCTCCCTCATTTGCAAAACGTGCGGACACGATGATTAGGATATAAACATAATTGATCCGGAACTGACCTTGAACCGCTTGTCCTGTAGGACCTTCTTAATAGCAATATCCTCATCTTCGCCTTGACCGTTGAGGAGCTTGGCCTGGAACACAACACCAAAAGAGCCGTTCCCGACGACTTTGCAATTGGTATACGAGACCTCCCTGGTCTCTCCGGTCTTGCCATCAGACGCAATGACCTTGACTACCTTGTGTGGGTCGTCGATAGCTGATGGTTGGACGGACGCGTGAGACAGGTGTCGATCAGCGACGATTCGCGGTAGTAAGCAAACCGAGTCATTCCCGTGACAGGTGGTAAACATGCAGAGGATGAGATTGGCCCGGCGATAGTTGGAGCACAAGAAGAATGAGACAACAGAGAATGGAGGGAGCGGCAAAAAACGCACGGGAAATCTTGACACCATTGATAGGACCATGCGTTGCCATGATTCAAGCAAATGAGAGCCTTTCAAGGGCAGAGATAGGCAGGGTGTAAAAGTGGGGGGTAGAATAGCACGAGGCAAGGTTGGAGAGGGCTGTGGGGGAGAAATGGGGGGAAGTGGGGAAGGAGGTGGGGGGGAGTAGATGGATGACGATGGGAGGATGAGTAGGAGAGAAAAGGGCGGAAAGTGTGTGGACAGAGGTAGAGAGGAAGGATGAGCTGGGAACTGGCAGCGGGCAGGAGGACAGAGAGTGATGATCAAGTGACCCCTCCTCTCGCAACAAACACTCCAAAACAACCTCCTCCCCCTCCTCCGCTCTCCGCTCTTCTTGCTCTTCCCACAGTATCTACTCTCCATTGATTTTTGTACGTATTCCATATCCATGAGCATCGCTTTGCCACATACCTCGTCTCGTCTCGTCCCTGTCTGTCTTCGTCCGTCACTTCTCGCATCCAATCGCTTTCCCCAATACATAACTAACCTCGGTGGGGCGACAACGAGTACATCGATGGATAATCTTTCCCCACTTCCAGTCTGATAGATTCGATATACATATCCCCTTCCGGACATGCGCCTTCTGCTTCCTCTACTTCCCCCCTATTTCTTTCCCTGTTCCCCGTCACACCCACTCCCGGATGCACCAACCACCCGCGACAGAACATAGCCTCCGTAGCTTCTAACTTGAGATCTGTTGCAATGCAACCTACCCGTGGGAATCCTACTCCATTGACGACATCATCATCGATGTTCCCAGGCCCAGCCAATGGGACCGCCCCTCGACGCCCAGAAGGAGCAATCCCTTAGTCAATCACTGTCACCTGTCAAAAAAAAAATACAGTCAAAAAACCCGTGCCCCGCCCAGATTCAGTACTCAATACATAAGTGAGATCTCCACCCGCCATGTAGCCATCAAGCCTCATGTTTCGGCCATGCCCCATGCCCCTCTATGCACCCAGTGGCTCCACGATGAGTTGAGACTCGACATGGCGTGAGATTTCCCAAAACTCATAGAATAGTCAAACGATCCATCACCTCAAGCTCAAGGTGCATAATCCAGCCCAGACTTTGCAAGTAAAAGCAACGTCAATACTCCAAGGATCGGAGCACGAGATCCCTACTTCTCCACTCCACCCGAGACTGCTGCCCAAACCAACGGGACGGATCTCTTCGGAGGAGTCAAATGACCCCATCATCACCCTATGATCCATGCACCGAAAACAATATTGAGATCCAGGTGATACGTGAATATCCGCGGAACTCTGTACTCGAACGAGGTATTGGTGAGGTAGAGAAGTCCTCTAGAAACGCCTACCCAGTGTTGTCTCGATATACCAGGCAGGTGGATCGACGTGTTTGGGTTCAAGTGCTTGAGTCACTGTCAATTACCTGCCTCGTGCTTGCAGCGGAGAGTTATCCACAGCAGCCATGACAACTACCCGAGCCTGTAAGACGCAAGTCCGTGACAGAATTGAGGTCTTTTCTCCTACAGATCTATCGCCGATATTTACAAGAGGTTCTTGAGCGTGAAGGCCCGGAAGGTTGTCTTGGGCCCTTGAGGATTCCAACACCCAGACAAACGGCCAAGCCACACCTATGTCACAAAGTAAACACAGAAACGGCGTTTGAGTCGAAGCAAAGACGCACCAGCCGAGCATCCCGAGGCGTAGTTGCGCAATCGGAAATTACGTCGAGGACAAAGAGCCACAGGAATGCCATAGGAACACTGGAGCACTGTAGTATTGGCAAAGACAAGCGCCTGAGCCCGAACTGCAGGTCCACAGTAAACGACCAGCAACCAAAATACCGTCTTCTTATCCGACCATATGCCGTAACTCCAGGTCACTGTCAACTCCAACTCGATTAACGCGTCATGGACTCGGACAGCCTATCGCCCAGGCAGTAGCGGACAGGAGGGGACTCAAAAGATACGGATGATAAATCCTAGTAGTTTGTGATCAAGATGCAACTCGCAAGTCACCTCTTTAAATTTATCTTTACCAACGACTAGCCTCACCTACTCTGGAATATCAAATTGTCGTACCTTCAGGCCGATTCACATGACCCCAACACTGACCGCAGTTTAACACACACACCCCACTGAACACGCGGAAACCTCTGTCTGTAAAAATACAACAAGATTCATAGACAACTCGACACAAGATCTCGGCTACAGGTCCGATATTACCTCCGCAGAACCCGGCGGGAAGTTGCATAGTTTTCTCATGGTGTGGGTTCTTTCTTTCACTCGGTTCATTTGCGATTTCCATTTATATGTCGGCAGCCTTGGTTCCGGCCACAAAAGTCAATAAAGACTTCACTTCAGGCCCTTGCATAACGCCCTCAATAGCTGCACTGAGGAAAGCATATTGCGAAAAGTGCCATGGAAAAGTATCGATCTCTTCAAAAGCCGCGCATCAATCCACTCAAATGCAATTGCAAATCTGACGGCCCTCTTCTCGATCTTGGTGTCCAATTCGCTGTTCTCTTACATATTCGGATTTGCTTCGCCAACCGTGTATTTATATCTCTTGCCGGTGCGTCTCAACTTTTGCATGTGGGTGTTCGCTCGAAAGTCTATCGCTTTATAAAAACACTCCTTTCTTCAGCCTCTCTCCTCAATACCCCCCTTTCCTTCTTGCGCTCGACCCGTCCGCATTCCGTGCTTCGCCGTTTAATTATGGCACTTCCGCAAAATTGGACAGTGACTTCGACTACCTGCACCGTTCACAGACAAAGTACAGACAGTACCCCATCTACAAATGCCCTGTCTCGCACACATAGCCCTTCCCAGTCGCAACAATATTCCCAGACTCAAAACCACCGGCTAACTCAAGCCCGGTGCCCGGAAGACCGCACATACCCAGGCAGTGGCACACCTGAAGACCCATACATTGTCGATTGGGACCTCAACGATCCAGAAAACCCATACAACTGGTCAAAGACACGAAAATGGCTCATCACTGCTCAGGTAGAGCATCCATTCTCTGACAAATGGAATGGATGCTGAATGATTCGCTGCGGTAGCTCGCTTTGGTCACGTTCACTGTGTCAATCGGTAGCTCTGCGTACAGCGGAAGTCTACAGGACATTGTGCGTGATTTAAACGTTTCCGAGAATGTTGCCATCCTCGGACTATCCCTCTACGTCCTTGGCTTCGCACTAGGGTGAGTATTCTGCGTGATGGAACGTTCCAGCATTCACTCAGTTATCCATCAGACCTTTATTTTTTGCTCCGCTAGGCGAGGTAAGCTCGGTTCACGACCTCATGTCCGTTCGACGGACCTCTGACAAAATCGCGCTTATGATGTTTCAACGTGAAGATGTTCGGCAGAGTATGTATTCCGGTCATCCTTCTCATTAATCGGACGGACATTGATGGAACCCGTCTATTAGCGTATAGTTTTTCTCATGACTCTTTCCGTTTATACATTGTTCCAACTGCAAGGGGCGCTCAGCAAAAACCTCGCTGGGCTTCTTTCGTGTCGGCTTTTAACAGGGATCGCCGGTTCCTCTCGTACGTGTTCACGTGCCTCAGTTACCATTCCTTAGAATCCTAATTTCTTATTCACAATATTTCTGAAATAGCGCTTACGAATGCCGGTGGCGTTGTAGCCGACATCTGGAACTTCCGTGAACGGGGTCTGGCCTCTGCAATTTACGCGACTGTCCCCTTTCTGGGGCCAGGTACGTGATATAATGTTAATTTCGGTGTAGTTAAGCCATGCCGACATTTTGTACCTCTCGCCAGTAATTGGTCCGATTGTAGGTGGCTTCGTGGCAGAGGATCCACGCCTCGGATGGCATTTTACCTTCTGGATCATGCTGATGTTCTCCGTCCTCTCACTGCTCGTTGGATATTTCCTTGCCCCTGAAACGGTACAGATCCTATTATTTTAGTCATCGGCTGCAACAAATTGACGAGTCTGTTTTGGCCTGCTGTTAGTATGCACCGGTTTTACTCCGCTGGCGGGCACGGAAGCTTCAGAAGTCATCCAACAATATGGTATATTATAGTACTTTATATGATCATGGCCGCTCCAAATCCTCCTTTCAAATCATGTGTACGAATCTCAGCAGGCCGTTCGGTAAGCTTCCGTCTCTTCGTCCTTGCGCCATTTCTCAAAGCGTTACCCTCCAGTCTTCGTCGTCACCGAACCCATTGTGCTCCTACTGGCTCTTTACATTTCCATTGTATACGGCACTCTGTATGCTACATTTTCGGCATTTCCCATTGTTTTTCAACAGCACAGAGGCTTCACCCCCGGCCAAGGTGGGCTGGCCTTTCTTGGGGTGGGCTTTGGTATAACTGCAGGCACTGCATCACAAACCATCCAAAACAGAATTTATTGGGACAGCATGGAGAAGAGTGCAACAGGACGCGCCCCACCCGAGGCGTGAGTTTTTCCTAGGACCTTCTGGCTGCAAGGATAAGTCGTTCTCACCCACCCTTCGACAGCCGCCTTCATATGGCCATCATCGGAGGCATCCTTGCTCCCGTAGGTCTTTGGTGGTTCGCATGGTGTGTAAACAAAACTCTCACTACCCAACCCAAGCAATCCTTGCTAACCACTCCGCCTTTCTTCCTCTCTCGCCTGATAGGACTTCAATGCCCAGCATTCATTGGATAGTTCCGATCGTAGCAGGGGTCCCATTTGGCGTAGGCGTCGCACAGATCCTGCAAAGCTTAACCGCGTATCTCATGGATACGTACAACATCTACTTTGCCAGCGCCATCGCCGCAACGGTCGTTTTGCGTTCCTTCTGTGGCGCTGCGTTTCCATTATTTAGTCCGGCCATGTTTAATGCCCTCGGAGATCAGTGGGCTATGAGCATATTTGCAATTTTGTCAACCATATGTATGCCTATCCCGATACTATTTTGGGTATATTTATTTCCTATTTTATATTTGCGACCATACTGACAGGGTCGGTTGATTAGAAATATGGATGGTGGATTCGCAGTAAATCCCGCGTGGCGTACAAGGACACGAACCTGTTGCCTCGACAAGATTCGCCGAACCCCACCGACAGCGTTGGATTCTCCCATCTCGACACGTTATGCGAGAAAAAAATGGACATTTCACCAGAGGAGCCGGTCCACGTAGGACAGTCTGACCCACTTCCTCGTAGTCGTCGAGCATCTGCCGAACATGCGCTTCCAACATCCACACTTGAAGCCCCACACCAACCACATTCACATCTGGACCCTCATGAGACGGACAAACGATCATACGACGTTGAGGTTGGTGAGGTGGATCAAAGTCCCAGATGCTGAAGCGCTCGCCTCCGTCTGCATGTCTCGTGTCAAAGGCTCCTTTCTCTCCTAAAATTATATCGATAACCCTTTTTATGGGGTTTCCTATTTCCGGCTTACCCTGGTGTCGTGGTAAGGTACTACCTCGGGCAGGGTCGTCTCATGCTCAGAGCTTTATGCCGTTTGCATGTATGTTATTAACGCGTAGACCTAGATTCCTGAGTTTATCCAGAATTTACGAGTGTCTCGCGTTTATTCGCCATTCTTTCGCCATCGGTCGGCAACGCTTCTCTCCGTGTTGATCCTACCACTATTTGCCTTGCACTTTACGGAATTCGTCATTAATATTTGCATTCTTCTCGACATATTGTGTAGTAGTATTATTGGTGTGTCATCATTCTGGCGTAATACGTAATTTCATACATAGACGGATTTACTAGATTCTGTAAAAATCTCGTACTCTGGGCGTTTTTATGGTCATTCGACCGGCCTTGCATCAGCCTATCAATGAAACAATGTTATTGTTTTGAAAATGAAAGGACCTGCAATTAACGCAACGAGCTCCAGATGGCGTTGCAAAAGGAGGCCTCGCCACCCACGTAGGTTCGTAGGTCCAATGCGATGCCCGTAGTAAGTACTTCCATCGGAATGCCGAATGTGCCATGACAGTTCAACCCAGTAATAGCGTAATTAATGGTTGCTACCCAAACTTTCGGAATAAGGACATTCACAGGCACAAATTAGAGACATAGTATATATAAGTGGGTATCTGAGGTGGGGTTGCAGTAGCCCGAGGAAACCTGGGGATGGAAGAAACAAGGCTGACTACACGCATAACTACTCGACCGATTAAGTATCCTGAAACCCGAAAGAACGATTACCTTTGAGTTCCTATCCCTTTGGTCCGAGTCATGATCTCATGATCGGGTTCATATTTTCGCTTCAGGTTCTGAGGATCTTCACCATCCAGGGATAAGCCATTCCTCATACTTAGTATTCGCGGCGGTCACGATAACTGGATCAATCTCTACTCCGGGGCCGCCTGCCTGAACCTGAGACTGGGGTGATGCCGCTACCCCTATTCGGCCCGCTGGAGTTCCCGCGGCCACGGCCACGGGTGTAGGGATGGGCATTCCCCCGAGCTCCTCCTCGACGATGTCCAACTCCATTCCCCGCCCTATTTCCCTGGCGATTCCTCCCCCGGCCCCTGCCGCGAGATGCATTGTCTGTGCAAAACATAAAAGGGTTGAGCCGTCTGCAGAGGGTCGTAACCCGTGGGATGAGCTTAATGGCCAGGCTGACCTGTCACTTGTGCGGCTGGCAGCATTTGTTGATCGGGTAAGGACATCGTTGGAGGTGGTTCTTGGGGAGGGAAATCTGGGGCTGTGGGATGGGATACAGCCGAGGCTGACGCAGGGGAAATTGACATTGAGCTGTCCATTGCGTCCTTGGGCTCTGGTACCAATACACGCATGAAGTCCAAGGCAATAATGGCCGCTTCACCACTAGGTGAGTCCCACGCTTGCGTTGCTTGATCTTCTAGATCGTCCAGAACTCGTAACGCAAATCCCCATCCGCTTTCGCCTATTCGGGGTGCAGGGAACCTGGTTTGGGTGATATTTCATCAATTAGTCCAGTTCACTGGACATGGTAAAGGGAGGCCATGTACCTGCTCCCAATATGATTCAGAACAAGTTTTTGGGCATTGATCCGTTTAGCGAATTCTCCAGCCATGGCGGGTGTGGAATGCCCTCTTGCAAGAGCTGTCTTCATCACATCTGCATGACTTCTTCTGGACAGTCTTCCGCCACTATCAGTCTCTGGGGATATCGTAGAATCCGTCGCTTCGTGAATCAGCAGAGTAGGCCAGGGGTCAGAACATAAGGGAATAATGGGCGAGGGATCGTATGTGTCTCCTAGAATTACGACTTTGCGTCTGGGTAACGTGGTCTCATTGAAAACGTAACCGATACAAGGCTCTACGGAGCATGACAATCAGGAAACTTGTGCCAAGCGAATATACTTGCCTCGGTGGAGGATAGAGCCTGCGTTAACCGTAATTTTGGGAGTATATCTTGAATGTGCCTGGGGGGTTATATCGTACCAAAGCCCTTGATCGTCGGCATAGATATCTCTTCCTGGCAATTCATTGTAATGCAATACATTCCAATCCTTGAAATCAAAGCCGGAGGTTGGATCAGTATCATCGGGTGGTGGATCGCACGGAGTGGCAGAGTCATCTTTCCTAAGGAGTTCATGAACAACGTAAGCGTCGGCCGAGCGCGTAAAAGTCATTTTAAGATTTTGGCGAATAAACGAGCGAAGACCACACGGTCCGAATATCTCAATGATTGGCTGCATCGAGGGCGATAAGTAAATGGCAGATGATATCTGAACGTTTATACTTGCTTCTTTCCTATGCGGGATGGCATTTGAAGCTGGGGGAGGGTCGCCGGGCCGGGGTGGGCGAAGGATACTTCGTAGCAAAGTTGGGATGCCCATGATATGGTCAGCTGAGCGGAGTATAAAAGCAATAGAGGTACCGCAGAGTGGTATTACATACCATGCATATGGGTCACAAAGAGCTTGGAGACTTGGTGTATCTTTCCTCGGGGGACACCTGGCCGATGAGGTTGTAGAGCAAATTGTCGAGTCGTTCCCTCTGCACAATCGACCACTGAAGGCGCATGTAAGAAAGGAAAGAGATCAAAGCTTTCATTTACATACTCCACAGTTTGTTGCCATCGAAGAAATCACAGTAAAGCGACGAGCAGTTGCGGTTCTCGGTAGGACCACCGCCACTAGAGGTGCCAAGGAAAGTGACGCTCATCGGATACACCATTGCGTCTGATCTCGTCAGCCTTATAAGTTTGCGAGACGCTGCAGTGTGTGTGAAGCGCGCGATGCGGGGATAGGATAAGCGGTAAATGGTGGTGAGTGGTGGAGGCATGGGAGAGACGCGTCCACGTGACTGGCACGGGCTGACAGGTCGACATGAACCAAATGAACCAACGAGCGTCATTCCCCAGTCTCTCTCCCACAATCACAATGAAGCGTCGCTCCTTTCTACAACTAAAGCATGCCTCCAAGAACGCCAAATCTCGCCAGAAACCCCCAGGCACTAATATCCAGGCACCAGATATCTTCGTCATCCCCCCGGAGGAGGACCAAACACCCCCTTGGTGTTGCTACAACGCACAACAGAGTTTAGGCGAAGCAGAGGGTGAAGACCACCCTCCACAGTACCTACCAGTGTCCCCGTACACCCGGCACTTCCACAGAAACACTTTAGAACTAGAAGACTCCATTCTACCCAGTTGCAACGGGTCGAACGAGACACGTTCCGTAGTTGATGCACTAGGGGATGCCGACGATTACTCGGACAACGAAATGGACCATGGACCTATGGACCTTGACTTTGAGGGGGCTGCAGGGGACGACGGCATGGAACCTGAAATGGAGGCGGGTCGCCACCGAACTCTCTACCATCCAGATGAGCATTACTGTCAACCCAGGCACCTCCCAGAATCTCTTCCGACGCAGCAGGATGTCGGCAACGATTCGGATGTCATTGAAGTCGTCAGAGTGCGACGGCACAGAACTCATATTGATAATATCGACGATAGTTTTGTCGGACCGTCTGGGAGGAGGCACGGCCATGAATTAAACACCAAGTCTTTCCGCTCTCGAGCGAACAAGGTGTTCCGCTCCCTCAGGGGTACCATCCGGTCTACATCTAAACCATCATCGAAATCTAAAGATCCCACCATCTCACTCTCAAGGTCAGGTACCAAGCCCAAATCCTCTAAACTACGTAGCAAGTCCCGATCCAAACCCCGCGCTCAAGACATCTTCTCTCCTATTGATAACATCCCGTTTGTTGATGATCGGTCTAGCACAGCCGAAGTACCCAGACGACCATCTAGTCACCTGTCGCAGCTATTCTCGCCCGCGGTCAAACAACATTCATCAGCCGCCTCGTTCACCACTTCCGAGTTTGGACTTGGTGTTCCATCCCCGTACAACCAGGAATCCGTCGTTCAGCCTGCTTCTCCATTCGTTGCCCACCGATCGTCTGTCTGGCCCACTGCTCCCTCGGGCCATTCTTCATCCAGTACACAGGATCACCAGGAGTCTATAGATCAATATCAAGAAGCGGATGATGTACCTACGCCTACGCGGAACTCCTATCAAAGGCCGTTTGAAGAGGATGAACCAACGCCTTCCTGGCGTACCTCTGCGGCTCGGGGCGCCGACCACCACCTCGATCCAAGATCGGCATCCCCTACCCCTGCTCCTCGCTCAATCTCCCCTACCCCATCCGACCGCCAAGCCCGCAAACACTTCAGTGTTCTCAACCTGCGTAAAATCTTTCAAAAATCAAGCTCTTCCAATGATTCAGACATCCCTCCTCCACATGGGGATTCTGCCTACTCCGCCTCGACATGTCCTTCTTTGACGTCAGCATCTACTAGTGAATGGTCAGGACGTACAACCCCAACTCTTGACTCCTTGCCACAAACCCCCACCCGCATCGACGAGGACGAGGTCACACGGACAATAGTCTCAGCACCGAGCTGTAGCACAATCGACAGTGGCGTCAGCCTGGGCTCTAGCTTCCACAGTGCAGCTATCGGCAGCCTTTCCTCTAACACGGTTTCCAGTACGGCCACTGCAGCTGCTCGTGGCAACACATCCTCTTTCGACTGCCCTCCCGACCGTATAAGCACAAGTACAGTTGGTAGTGGAGGCGGCAGCCAGAGTGTTAGTCTTTTCTCTGCGGCAGGCGGAAGTATCGGTTCTGACCGGGAGCAACCCCGAACTTCAATCACATCGACAAGCACGGCCAGTAGTGGTAGACGCACTGTGAATGGTCGTGTTAGTCCACAGGAAAAAACTGGCCAACCTGTAGCATCTCGTGTGCCTGAATTTGACTTGTCGTTGAAGCTGGACCTGGATCTCAACCTTGGATTGGGTGTCAATGTCGCATCTAGTTCGAGTGGGGGCACGGTTTCATCTGGTGGAACGGTCAAACCTCATGCCAAGTCCGGCAGTAAGGGCAACGGCTCGAGCTCGATGAAACCAAAAGCAGGGACCAGTATCCCTCGGAGTCTGAGCCTGAAAAATATTGGGTCGAGATTTGGACTTGGGAAACAACAGGCTCCGCCGATACCCCCGTTACCGGTACCGAATTCCGTTGAGGACGCAGACATGAGCATGGAGATGAAGTTGAATTCACTTCATTTTGACGACTTGTCGTTCGATGCGGATAGATTCTTGCCTCGATGAGAATCGGGAGCATGGAGTCCTTTAAGCTGGGTACGTACGACTTTCAGGTACTCGAGTTGTGCGCTGACTGGATTTGGCAGGATACTATGGGTTTGACCTTTGCGTTGGGCTAAATACATTATTCAACAACCATCCCGTCTTCCTTGTTTTTTTTTATGCCCTTCCTTTTCACTATGAACATCCCTCCCTTCCTAACATCCCCTCCACGGAGGCTTGCAGCCCTCCAGTCAAATGGAGGGTGTTGGTTCGGAACTTGGATTCACATTAAGCTTCACCTGTCTATGTTTTTCTATGCTCTGGTCTCACATGTTTAGTTTTTTTCCCCTTTTGTCAGTTGCTGCTATGTCTATGTTTTCGTTCTGCTTTCTAGGGGCTCGATGCTCTAGCTTTATTTATTTTGTGTAGGTAGTTTTCATGACCGTCACGATTTGGCTCGGTTTCATCTTTTGTAAATACCCTTGTAGAACAATAATACAAACCTGGAGTTTGCAATCCGCTTCATCTCTCGCAACCCCAGCGCATCTCTTCATGCTTTATGGGTAAATGTGTAATGAATAAGGTGAACTATGTCTATAATACACGTACATTCAATAGAGTAGGGTGTGCTGTCCAGCCTTACAACGTCGCACATGTCGCCGCTGCAGTTTGCTTCACGTACTCGACTTGGCAAGGTCAGCATAAGGAGCATCTATCCAAACCGCCTAAAAGGATCGAATCCTATCAGTCTAAACCGCGCCTGAAATGAAAAGGGGGAAGACGCACCTTTGCAATAGTCTGTTCGTTTCCATCCTTGTCCACAAATGTCCTCACACCCTCCTTCGCAACACTGGGCGTATTAACAAATCTCGCCACGCTTTGCAACTTGTTAAAATTAAGCTCGTATTCATCCGCTATCCGACCCATGGCCTCAGGGCTTTTTGCTCCTTTTCTTGCGTTTAACGCCATGGAGAGGGTGGATGCAAAGAATTTGGCATCCGCAATAGGACCTGTAGATTGTGCATCTTGTTCAAGGTCTTGGGCGAGTGCTTCCCGTGCCTTGAACAACTCTGCCGTGTTGGATGCTGTCGTTTCCTATGGTACGCAACTACGTGAACATGGACTCGGAGCGGCAAATGGACTCGAGGACATACAGGCCGCACTGGCTTCATGTGGTGGTCTACCTTAACGGGACCTAGCCGTTGCAGGTTTGCCAAAAAGTCAGGATCCCGAGCATCCTTCTCGATAGCTTGAAGGTCAACCATGAAACGAGTTCCAAAGACTGACAAAGACAGCTCGACGGACACACCTTCTGTTCTATGTTCGCTTGCCAACCTGTCCCGAGTATGTTCTCTGCTCACCCCAGCAGGCGGCTCGCCTGGGCTTGGAGTCCGCTTCCCAGCCCATGCGGGTGTTTCAACTCGTTTCGGAAGCTTTCTCGCGGCTTTTGACGCGGAACTACCCATGGAGAGAGAGAGAGATGAGGTAAGAATCTAAGTGCAAAATGACCAAATAGTTCGCATCCGCAAATATAGGGTCACAATCGTCAGTCTAACATGCGAACACAAAACATCGCATTGGAAGGAAACTTCCTTTGAAACGTACATCGCCAATAGGAGTGCTGATACAGGGTAAAGTACGCGAGACGGTGTTACGGTGTTATTTCCAGTGGTAGTCCACCTAAAAAATCCCCAGCCCATTCTCATTTCAGGGAAAAGAAATCACAAAGAAATGGCAGGCATAAGACATGCAATTGTAAAAGAGGAACTAAGTCTATCGTTTTATGACTGTCAAAGATGACGATCTGGCCTTTGTGTTGTACACATATATGAAGGATACGGGTGTAGAAAAAAATGAAGTATTCAATCAAGCAGTTACACACGCGCAAAGCTAAGGAGATATCATTCCAGCATCAACCAAATATCGCACACATGCGAAGCCCCTTTTTGTTAAGTGAAAGAAGAAAGGGATCAAAAGGAAAGAGGGAGGGTGGAAATAGAGGCATATACAATGCGTTGGACAGGGGTATAAAGCAATGAGCGATCGATCCAGAACTTGTTAACCAACAGACCACAAATGTAGGCGATCAATAGAAAAGGAACGTGGAGACTTCATGGTGGCAGCGGAAGAATATATAGTGGAGGAACAGTAGATAAAGAGATAAAGAGTGTCATGAAAACTCGTCTCCAAGGGCGTTCAGAATCCTCCCATGTTATTGGCAGGGTTCTGATAAGTTTGATACATATATGATTGATAAACATGAGGGGGCATCTGTTGAGCCATTTGTTGAGGTGCCATTCCTACGTATGACGGTTGAGGCTGACCAACGCCAAGGAGGCTAGCAGGCTGGGGGATGGCCGGAGATTGATTTCCGTAAGCCTGTAGAGGGCCGACACTGCCATTTCCTGGAATGCCAAGCCTGCGAGCAGTCATTTGCCTTGGGCTATTGCCGTCAGGAGTTCTGGAACCAAAGGGACTGAACGGATCGTGGGGAGGAGTGTATGGAGTAGCTGTAGGGACCGGTGCCGCCAAGTTGGGGCGACGGATCTGGCCGGATTGCGATTGAGCATAAGCAGGGTCAAGGGGAATGGGTGCGGGTCCTGCTTGAGGGTTCTGGCCACCCATCTGTAGAGCCGCCATCATCGAAGCGAAGCCCTGGTCATTAGGTGGGTAAGACGGTAACCCAGGGACACCCGCGAATGCGTTCTGGTTGTTAGTCTTGGATTTTCCGCCAGTAGAGAGGCTCGTATATGTGGGCTGATAGTTGGGAACCTGTAACCCAACCTCTTCGATAAGCCTGCGATAAGCTTGGGTCGCGATGACCTTGAGTTCAATTAAGACACGCTTCGTGGCATCGATGTAGTTCTGCTTGTCCATAGGATCGATGAAAGAGCTAGTTAAGATCTTGTGGACAACAGCAACTCCGTTGACCTGATCCCCCAAGACGTCGGTGAGAACGTGGTCCCCAGGAGAGTTAAACAATGCTTCGACAATTTGGCGAGAGGCATTGGGCTCAGTCTTCTGGTTGACGATGCGGAGCACAGTCAATGAAGCCAACTTGTGTGTGCAAAGGTGTGAGAGATGGGGCGTGAAACGAGGAGCCAACAAATTGTAGCGCGATGGGAAGTTAGAGGTGTCCAAGAGCCAAGTAAGGAGAAGCGCTCCGTTAGGGTTGGTGGCCAAAGGGATAGAGTTCAAAATGATAGCCGTCGCAATCCTGCGTTGCTGGCTAATAGTAATATGAGGACTTTCGAGGCATGCCCTCATGCTACGAGCACCGAAACGTCCTTGGGCAATTTCCCACATACGGTCGACGATGGCGTCGAAAATAAAGTCATTGGCAGGTTGGCCAAAGCGTAAACAGCACCTGGAGATCATTGTGAATTTCGTTTGGTGGCTGGAGGATGATGACACTCACTGTACTACGTAATTGCCGAATTGATCCAGTAAAAGAGGGGGTGTGTAAGCCCTCAAGTTCTGTGCAACCAAACCAATCTCCTCAGGAGTAGAGACGCATTCGATGATTTTTTGTGCTGCCCATGTACCATTCTTGTGAATGCCAATCATGGCCAAGTGGGGGGCAAGACGTTCCAGCATCGCGAAGCGAGGTCCCGTAGAACACTTCTCGAAAAGTTTTTGGACGACCTACGAGCCCTTTAAGAGTGCTTAAAATTTGTTATAGCGTCGAACTCACCGTATTACCAAGCCAGTCCGAGGCCAGATCAACAATCTCACTGTCCATGAAGTCTGCAGCAATCTGATCTATTTCTTCCCCATTCATTGAACCAGAATCTAAGCGTTTGCGCAATTCACGGAGTTTTGCAGCATCCCAACGCCTGTTATTGGGCCTCTCCGAGACGAGAGGGATAGTGGTATAGTACATGGTTGGCGGACGGAACTCTGTATAATACGGTGAGCACGGATGCAAAAGAGAAGCGACGCGTGCATCTCACCAGCAAGGGCTTGGATGTCCGCTTCTGCATCAGGGCTGCCGCCACTTAACTCCCTCATTATCATCTGTTGCTCAGTAGCTGATGGAGTAAGCCCAGGAGGCTTGGCCAACCCATCAGAAACGTTATGAACACCAGAGCCAATCATGCTAAGCAAAAGGTTGGAACGATAGTTCTCGACAGCTCCACCAAGGACTTGTTGGTCAGCAGGAATAGTAGATGCGCCCTTGACGTTGCGGAGGGCATGAATCGTGGCGCCAACGCTCAGGTCACCGACTCCTTGAACCACGACGCTGGAACTTTCCTCAGGACCACCGGCGCCTTCTTGTCCATTCTTGACAGGAACCTTAGCGAATCCAATCCTGATGGCACCCACATCACTTCCCAGGACGTCGCGTCCATTCAAAGCTTTACGAGCCCGAACAGCGTCATCAAGACGTTCGAAGTTAACTATATAAGAATAGGATCAGGCGAAGACATTGCCAATGGGGCATCCGATCACTCACTGAAGCCGCAGTTTTTATGTGTCAGAACCCTGGCTGATTCAATCGGGCCGTAGGGACTGAAGACACTCAAGATAGTTGCCGGGGTAGTGCTGGAAGGTATAGAGCCAATCCAGAGAGCACGCGTAGGGGTCGACTGTAGTTGGGCGTCCATATTGTTGAGGCCGCCATTGCCACTGGCGTTTTTGCCTGAGGCAGCGTTCGGCGAGGTAGGTCCAGGACTGACAGGGGTGCCCTTCGCGGGAGCAACTGGGGCGCTATCTGCTTTACCAAAACCAATACGAACGAGTTGACCGTTGGGCATGTTGATGTTCCCACCAAGCCTGTTCAAGACGTCATCCTTGGCACGAATCGCATCTGCTTGGTCAACGAAGTTGACAAAGCCGCATTCCTGGGAGCTGACTTAGCACCAATGACTCAAGGCTAAACCACAAAAACGCACCTTTTCGGGCAAAAGTCGCAGACTTTCAATAGCACCGTAGGGAGCGAAGACGTGGATCAATTGTTCGCTTGTGACGGAGCTATCCAAATTTCCAATCCAGAGAGAACGAGTCGGAGTCTGCATCTGAGAGGACTGTCCCTCCGACTTCGGAGAAACAGACCTATTTTGGTTGGACTGATTATTAGGGAGCAAATAGGTTGATGCACCCCTTCCTCCACCTGAGACTTCTCCTCCGTTAGGGAAGTGAACAGAAGGAGAAGAGGATGTCCTGGACCCAGCCAGCTTGTTATCGGTTTTGAGGATGCTCGAGGGGTTTCCAAGGTTATTGGAGACTAAACTGAGATTAGCAGTCTGGTGGGTTAATTCGCTAAGGTAGGGGAGGGTATCTGCTGCAGTCGTGGCTCTCCGAGTGATAGAACGCATGGGATCATCCAGGGTACCAACAGAAATCGCCCGAGGTCGAGTCGAGGCCAAGCTTTCCGTAGCCCTCAAGCTCTGGTTGAGGAACGAGGAGGTATACCCGTTATCGTGAGTTGGGGTGTCATAAGTGGGGGTCAAGTGCTGATGGTTGTAGCCATGATCGTCGTAATCTCCAAAGTACTCCTCTTCAACTTCGGCGGCAGGGGTAGAGATGAGTGAACCAACTTGAGGCCTCCTACCATAGGTAGATACGGTACTAGCGCGCATGCGGTTGGGATTGGCTAAGTTGCCAGCGATGGCAGCCTGAGCTTGGTTGCGCAACTCCGTCAAGGTTGCTGCGGGTGGCGGCCTATGATCGTCCAAACCAAGATAGTTGAGCGTGTGGACGTCGAAAGCGTCTGGGTCAGAGTCGACTGAAGTAACAGATCGCTCTTCTAAAACGGGGATTCCGCTTCCCCCAGCATCGGTAGAGGGCATCCAAGGGGACGAAAAAAGTGAAGAACCAAACGCATTGCTCAACCCAGCAGATGGCAGCGTAAGGGAACCAGCACGAAGGCGACTGGTGCGCTCAGTAACCACCGACGACGCGGCGGATGAGGCGACAGAGGTGGTATGACGCAGGCTGGGACGCGAGGGAGCCAAGCTGGACGCGGGACTGGCAGCTATGGTACGTTGCGCCTGGTCGAGAAGAGAATCTTGCGGGTTGGATGAGCCAGATAGGGTATTAGTTGCCTCTGGAAAACGCTGCTGGGCGGCGAGTTGAACATTGGAAGGTAAGGTTCCGGCCCTAGCCCTCCTGAAGCCAGCGGGGAAGTTGGTAGGAGGTAAGGCGGATCCATCCCCCGGCGTGGTGACGGAAGGAGAGCCTTCGTTGGGAGGAGAACCTCCAGATGCGAGAGCCCGCAAAGCAGGAGGCCGGTACCTTGCGGCTGTTCCCAAATTACCTTCGGCCTGCATCTGGCTGAGTCTAAGGTCAATCGCAAAATCGGGTGAGACATAGGTAAGAAAGGAGGACGATAATCAGGATGCACCTCTTAGTAGCAGCAAAGGCAGCCGAGGGCGCAGGAGGCGGCGTCTTTCCACTAGGGGGAACCCTCGAATAGGAGCCGTTGTCAGAGGCCGATAAAGACATTATAAAGTTTGAAGAGAAGAAGGATTAGGGATTACGAAAGAGCTGGATGGTCGCTGTACAAAATACGAAAGCGTCAAGAGGATTAGCAATTAAGGGGAATCGCTCGCTCGAGGAGACCAGACGGATGAAAGGTGATTTGGAACCTTCCGGAGGTCTAGAGCGATACTACGAGGGCTACGAGGGGTAAAAATGCCCGTGCGGTAGTACGATAGAGTAACCTCGAGAATAGGACTAAGTAATAGGGAAGGGGATGTTGGGAGTAAACACTGAAGCCGCCAACAAGTCCCTCTCCCCTTGCTGGCCTCCTTTCCCACGCATTCCACTTCCTCCTCCCATGCCATCTCTTGGAATGTTCTCCAGAACTCTTTGTCCATATTAAACACTTTCTCGCCGCTCTGTATTGCCTTGCTTTACCCTCTCTTCTGCCAGTCCACAAGTCACGACCTCACCACTGAAATTTTCCTCATGACACTTGCCTTTTCTGAACATACAAATCCACACAAGCTAAACTCACCTCTGTTAACAGAGCGCAAGATTTCAACACTACAAGTAACAATTCCTATCATCAGCATCACGCTTGTGGCCAATTATTATTTGCAATCATCGTGCAACGCAATCGCCCAGGCGGCAACAGTACAGTAGGGGGAAAAGGAACCACATTGATCATTATCCAATCAATTTGCTTCTCGCTTGACTACAGAATAACACATTGTATCCCTGTCATCCCCCTTCGGCTGAATACCCTTATGTCCGGCAGACAGAGATAGAACAACATATCTAAGCGCTTGGAGCGACCACTGCGCGCTGAGGAAAAGGGGTGGCTTCCATTCATAACCCCTTTACCACCAAAATAGCCGAGGTGATCCTCAGGGAACAACCACCACAGCCAAGTAACAAGCACATGATGTTTGATTTCTGATGAAATTGGTCCTACAACAAGATTACAACCGTTCAAACGGCCGCAACAAGGTTAGGGGATTCGCAACCCCGTGTGATGGGTTCCTAGCTTTACACTTCCCTTTTTTTTTTTTTCAAGCCATCTGGCTCTCCGGAGGAGGAAGGTAACGTGCCACGGCCCCATTCTAAAAGTGTTCATATGGCCACTTTGATCCCCTCCCTGCTGCAAAAGGCCAAGTGTGCGCACACGGATTGCGCCTATTCTCGATCGATCAATCCATCCTGACCTTGTCCCGTGTGCCACCCGAAACCAGGACAGTCTGTCCAGTCTAGCCCCGCCGCGCATACCATTTCTTCCTCTGAAGGGGCGCATTGCCCTCTACACAATCTCCGGCGCTTAGATTAACAACCGGTGTATTTTTCACAGATTGGACGGAAGTTATCCCAGCGATAAAGACCACAGTTTCCCCGTAATCTCATGGAACACAAGTTTGATTTGACTCAGCATCAGATCCACACCGAAATCGTCACAGCATTCGGAGCCGCTTTGAGAACCGGCCCCACCAGCTTATTTATCCGTATGTCTGAAACGAGTAATCTGGTCTCTGTAATTATTGCGCTTGGGTAACCGTGCCAACGTCATCATTCATTCCAAGGCGTATAGGGCGTATATGCTGCTGCGGAGTGTAGTCTAGTGTGGTACACCAGGGATGGACAACGAACGACGCATCCAGACCTTCAATCCACACCACAATTCCCGTGAGACGCTTAGTGAGGGGGCACATCTCAAACCCGAGCGCCGAAGCATCCACGCAAAAGACACGCTCATCTCAGCCAATCCCACCGAGCCAAGAATGGTTGATACTGATCACTCTTCGCGAAGTTTTGAAACTATTCCGTTGTATTACTGAACTACTTACGACTATCATGAAAATACTACTAATTACCCTATGCTTTCTCTTGCACCCGAGAGCCAAAGAAAAGACGCTAGACATACCAAAAAGAGAGAAACCATACGTAGTAATAGTAGTAAAGGCGCGATACGATGCATAATGCTTGCATGTGCCACGTTCTCAAGAACCACTTCTAGAGCAATTCAGAACAAGTAAACGCAATGTGCGCGAAGAGACAAAAAAAGAACTGACTATATCTGCTACAAATCTACATTCAAGACGATACTGAGAGGAGAGAAATCGTAAGGGTAAAATGCCCAGCCGAGGAAAAGAACGAAATCAGTAAAAAAAAAAAAAAAAAGAAAACATGACGAAAGTCTTGTGAAAGCAAGGCGACCAAGTAGAGCGATACAGGCAAACAACGAGGGTCGGAGGAAGAAGTTTGAAGGGAAGGAGGGAGGGCAGGAGGCAATTATCAACTGGGGGAGTCGGTCGTTCTAGGACAAGGTATTCCTCGACCCAGGTCCCTTCCGTGATCTCGTCCTCTGCTGCTGCTGCTGCTGCTGCTGCTGTGTTTGGGCGGCCAAAGCATCCGCGACGCGTTTCGACCGTCTTAACGTCTGTTGCTTCTCTTGCTTGTCCTGCTCTCGCTTCTCGGCAGCTCTTGACATCGTAGCAGCTCTAGTGATCCTCGCCTTCGTCACGACTCTCGTCTTCGGTGGCGACACATCCGTATCTTCTGATGTTCGTGAGGGTGGCTGCGATTCTTCTATCACAGATTTCGGTACAAGTTGGGGTTCTTCAATGAGGGGAAGTTGTTTCGTCTCGGTGTCCTCGCTCGCCATGTCCACATGCACATTAACGCTCGTCAAGCTACTTTGCCCACTCACGATGACAGTAGATGTATCTTCTTCCTCCTTCACACCTTCCTCCATCTTACAATCCCTTGCTTCGTATTCCTTCGTTTTCTCCTCTTCCTCTCCAGGGATCACGAATAACTCTCGGAAAATCTCTTGCTCCCTTGCACTCAATGGTGACGCAACGTCTAAGCAAGCCCCCTCCTGCTTCCCACTTCCCATCCGTCTATGCCCATAATGCTGCTGCGAGGAGAGTTCCGGCAGATGCTGGTTGTTCAGCCATTCCCTTTCCTTTTCCCCGATGGCCAAAACCGTTTCAAGTGCAAAAGCACCTGCGATCGGTACGGGCATGATCGTCTCCTTCTGCAACCAACTCTGTCTTGTATCGGCCTGGATCACTTTCTGGGGGTTCAACGACCCGCTAGTCACAACCGGCACAGTGTTGGCGGTTGAGTTAGAAGTAGCCTGGGCTTGAGAAAAGGTCACCATTGACTCAAACCACCTTCCGAACTGCTTCAACATCCTTCCACTTGAGTTCGTCCGGTGGAAGTCCTTTAGAGCGCTAGGAAATCGTTCCACGAGTTCATCGCTCAGGAATACATTCAAGCCTTCCATCATTTCATCCTTTCCAGTGCCTGTCGAACGGGTGTCAAGATCCTTGACATAGGATTGTGCGACTTCCAGGGGGACCCAGACCCCACAGACCTTCTCGCTTCCACATCCTCGCCCAACAACAACCGCATTAGGTACCATGCTCAGCACTGGATAACCTCTCCCTTTCCCGCACCACTCGACAATCGGCGTTAGATTCACGAAGTCCGTGTCGATTCTTCGTAGCAGTAGATATGGGCCGAGGGTCATCTGATACACCGAGATTTCTGTATATTCGAGTCAGTGAAAACAGTTCATTGAAGAAACGACGCCAAACATACCCTCTATCTGAGTGGCACTTATTGGAGGGTTGCAGGGCTGGCATGTGTGCACTACGATCCCTTCAGCGCCTCCTTTAGGGGGACTTGAGCTCAGATTCATCTTCATTGCTTGAGGTGATACACAGGGTTGCTGTGCTGGAGGACTTGGCGTTGTCGAGGTGAGCACGAGAGAAGAGGGTGGAACGGACGGCGGGGAAGGGGAAATAGAAGGTTGGGGAGACGGGTCGGTGGATGGGGGAAGAGTGCCGGGTGTAGGGGTGGTTGGTGACTGCACCGAGAGAGCTTGAATCAACTGAACAAGTGCGGCAGCTCCAGGCGACATGGGTGGAGGGAGGGTGAGGGAATGCGGGGTTGAGGATGTCGGTTCTATCGGCAAAGTGGCATGGTTTGCTTGGGGTGGTGCGGAGTATGATGTTGAGGGTGAAGGTGAAGTGGGGAACAAAGCCGAAACGTGGGGCTGGAAAACAGGTGCAGTCTTGGCTCGTCGTTTGATCGTGGATTGCGACTTTTCACGTTCCCGTTCCATGTTTTCGTCCTCCAGTTCAAAAGACTCATCACCCACACTTGGAAATAGCGAATCAATCCCAAGGTCAAAGTCCTCTTGCTTGATTCGAACAGTTTCCTCTGCCGACCCCAGCCCCCACTCCTGCCGTTGTCCAAAAGGTGCATTCCAATCCCACGGATCCTGGGATTCAACCTTCACATTGGAGTTTGCGTTCCCCGAACCAGCAATGGTCTCGGGACTGAGTACTGCCGCTGCCTGAGCGATGACCTCTACCGCTTTGGCATCCGCCACGCTCGAGTCGAAATGATCCCATGCATCCAACATCCCCTGGACATCCCTGGGCTCCTCTTTCACTCTCGTCCCTGGTAATGGTGGAAGAGCGAGGGGTACAGATGGCGAGCGAGGTCCGGGGCTCTCCCATAGCGTCTCCCTATCTGCTTCACTATCCACCTCACCCTCCTCGTCCCAATCATCATTGTCCTCCTCTTCATCTTCCGAGAAGTTGTAAAAGCCGCGTCTCGAATGCGTCACAGAAGGTTGAGTGCTATCCTCCTCGTCATCTTCCTCGTCATCCGATTCAGGTGGAGGCGAAGATATGCTGCATGCGACAGATGGTGAACGACGATAGGATTCCGTGTAGAGTGGAGTGGTGCTATAGCAAGGATAGGTTCCATCAGCGGAAGGGGTATAGGGAGGGATGGAAATAGAGCGCCGTGGATAGGGTGGGAGACAAAAGGGGGATTCTTGTGACTGTTGCTGTTGTTGTGAGTCAGAATCATCAACAGACATGGAAGAATCCGAATCCGAATCTGAATCTGAGGTGTCAATGTCTTTCGTAAGGTCAATGACGTTCCTGGAAGTCAATAACGCCTGTGCCGAGGATGAAGGGGGTGAGGAGGACGCGCATTTAGCGAGTGGCCGAAGACGTAACGTAAGCTTGACTTTGGGCGGAGGCTTATCGTGATCGCTTTCCGAGTCAGTGTCAGAGTCCTGCCCAACTGTAGCGGTAGCGCAACTCCTCAGTGATCTCTTCCGTTTCTGCCCACACGCCTGATCATTAGCCCGCCTCTGCAGCATCTTTGCCCTCTTCTTCTCTCTGGCCAAGCTACCTGTCTGCCCAATCCTGCCATTCTCTCCATAGTCGCTGAGTCGGATCCCGGCCCTCGCAAACGGACAGGGTGCCCCGGTGGCACGGCTGAGGTACCACACCATGGTCCCGCGCCTAAAGTTGGTTATTCGGTTCTCTGGGTGTGCTGAGCACTGTGCACCGCCAGAGCGCGAGTAGAGTGCAGGGAGGAGGTCGTCGTCGGCGTCTGTTCCGGAGCAAACATGGCGCAATAGGAGTGGTATATCTTGCTGTACTTCACATCGATGTAGGTGTGTGCGAATATAGGTAGTGATAGCCTGGCTAGCAGCCGATACGCTAATGAATGACAGCGTGAGCTTATGTGACGTTACTGCCAACAAGGTTGACGCACTTTTGGGCTACGAGGCCAAAGTTGAGCACCATCTCTGCGAGGTCTTTGATGGTCATAGCACGATTATCCTGTGAAGGTAGTGGGTTGGGTTAATATGTGAGTGGCGAGTGAAGGATGAGGAGGGGTTGGGCACGTACGACTGAAAGGAAGGCGCGGCCAATGGCGAGAAAGACCTTGCTGTTGGCGTCGTCTGGGTGAAGGACGACATGGGGTGGCGGAAACGGGGGGAAGGAAGGGTCTGGGGTGTTCTTGGACCTGCGGGTGGTTGAAGTAGTTGGGTCTGGGGAGGGTCTGAGGCGTGCGGAGGGTCTGATAGCGACGTTCTGGCTCTTTCGTGTGCCGTATGAGTGGGTTAGAAGTTGGGAGTCTGTATGGATGTTGTCCATAGGTAGGAGGACTTCATGGATGAGGAGAAGAAACAAGCAAGCGGGACAAAAGTCGCAACCCACAGTCACCTTGCAACTCCCCGGGGTCCTCGTGATCGGCGCAGATATCCGTGCCTATCCAGATCCAGATCCATGCAGACTATCACAAACACAAACACGTGCTTCCTAATGGAGCTCAACCCCCCCTATTCCTATTCTCACCATCACCACTGCCAGGCGACCCCACTCTCCAAACCTGCCTTGGCTTCTTTTCCATCTGTCGACATCTCGCCACCCTTGTCTGCCGTCCGTCAATTCCATTCTTCCCTCAACCGCCCCAGCCATGGCTGACGACATCACCCGTTACCATACCATTGGAGTATATCTACTTACTAAGCCCTCCGCCTGGAAATAGATGTCCCCCGAATTCATTCTTGAATTAGCCTCTAAAGGATCGAGTGCCATACTCGGCTTGCCCTTTGATGTCTCCATCCGGCGCTAGCCTATTGTCCCTCCCTTACGCACACGACTCATTTATCGGAACTCCTTGCGGCACGTGTATGCATCCCGTCTAATTCCTCTACTCCATACACATGTATGCCCTATAATAAGCCTAGTCCAACCTACAATGGACCTCAAAAGAGATAGACTACTAATAACATAATAAATAATACAAGCAAGATAGACATGCATACAGAGAGACAAAACGCAGATCAGACAACCAACGGACGACAGCCAAAACAAATAATAGAAGAAAGGGATCCAACGGAACCGAGAATCCGCTTACGCAGCGACCTTCTTCGTTCTTGATGATGCAGGCTTACTTGCGGGTTTGCTCGCAGGCTTCGTCTTCGACTTTGGCTTCGCAGTTGTCGTGCCTGATTTCTTAGTCGTTGTCGCCGACCCCTTCTTGCCTCCAGCTGCCGCAGCCTTCTTTGCCGGCGTCTTCTTCGCGGCAGCCTTCGCTTTTGCCGCAGGTGTTGTACCAGTTACAGCCTTTAAAAATACACGTCAGCCCGATGGGTCAACGTCGGCAAAGTGTGTGATACCACATACCTTCTTTGCAGAGCCCCGCTTTGTGGGCGCAGCAGTCTTCTTCGACGACGAAGCAGCCCTGGGCTTGCCAGCAAGCGCCTTCTTGGGTGCAAGAGCCTTCTTGGCTGTGGCAGGCTTCACAGCACCCTTCGAGGCGCTTGCCTTGCCCGTGGTAGTCGCCTTCTTGCTAGTTCCCCTGCTGTTAGCCGATTTGGAAGGCGGTTTTGAATTCTGGGATAATCCGAGTTTAGCATCAATCAACCAAACGTCATGCGCAACTCACCTCCTTAGAAGCACCGGATGTTTTGTTCTTGGGTGCAAGTTTGACTTTTCCAGAAGGTCCTTTGGGGAGCTGAAAAATACCATCCTCAGCGCCGGATGCAATGGCACGATTCAACTGGAACAGGTTGTTTCCAGTGACTTCGATCTTGTATTTCTCCTCTGCATACTATTCCACCAAAACAGACGTCAACTCTCCCATCATGACAAAACCAGGTTAAGTCATACTCTTTTAATGATGCTTCTCGAGACCCCTTGGCGGGCCTCATCCTTGTGATCAACAATACACGCCTGCGAAGGATGGTGTGTTAGCTATCTATAGATAGAACATTATCAGACACGATGTACGCATACCTTGATGATCTCTTTCCATGAGGGTCTACCAGAGGCAACGGCGGTCTTAGCCTTACTGGTTCCGGAGGCTTTGGGTTTGGTGGTGCCAGCAGCGGCAGCTTTCTTGGTAGTCGTCTTCTTAGTCCCAGGGGCTTTCTTCTTGGTCTCCTTGGCCTTTCCCGGAGAAACAGGAGCGGCAGTCTCAGCTACAGGAGTAGACTCCTTGATCTCAGCAGCAGGGGTAGGAGTGTCAGCAGCCATAGTGAAGGTCGAGAAGGAGATAATGAGGTAGCCTGGGAGAGGGAGAAACTACTAGGGTTAGCTCTACGAGGAGTTGCAAAGTAGCAAATTTGAAAATACGGACGCGGAGGCCAAGTGTGCTTTCCCATTTAAACCTTCCGTCCCTCGAACGCGTCGCGTCGATAAATCAGATCACATGACTCAAATTCTCCCTCACTTGCGGTGGCTGTGTCGACTTTCCTGTTTGTTGATTTCTCTTCATGGCGCGTCTTGCACACGCGTCACAACCACGTGAATAGCTATGCAGGCACGATTACTTGGACCCTTCCCTCTCCAAGGTTCTGAGATATCAAAGTTACACTACACAGCTTGTGTGACATAGGTTTATGACAAGATAACAAACGACCCGTTGGGCTGGACCAACGCTCTAACTCCAGTGCCCACCCAGCCCTCGTCTTTTTCCTTGTGTTCATCGGTCGGGGTAACTTGGACATAGTCCTCATTGTGTTCCCCATTCCCAATCTTCCCAACTGGCGGCCCTCGAACAACCAGCAATCCAACCGGATCTCCTCCGTTCTCAATCTTATCATCCTCAACCCCAACCAATTTAGCCTCCACATTGACACTGGGCGGCCCAACATGCGCCCTCTTTTCCTCCCTGTCTCCTTCTTGCGTAAAATCTTGCAGATCAAATGGATGCGAAGCCAGGACAGGTCCGGCGACAAGGGGGTGTGTGAAGGCGTTAACAAGGGGAACAGACAGCGCGACGCGAGCCGGGGTCATCAGAACTGCCGGCAATGATCCTAGATGGGGGCGGAAAATGAATTATTGACCCTGCACTTCAGAAATGGAACCAAACATTCAATCACTCACCCCCGCTGACGATGACGGCGCGCAATGTTGCTGCGGCGTCTCCAATAACTTTAGCTCTAGCGCCATCAAACACCAACCTATCCCACAGACTGTCCCTCGTGATAAACCCATCAGCAACGCCGGCAAGTTTGTGCCTCCTCGCAAATGGGAACAAGAAGAACGATTTGGCGGCCTTCTTCAAGATGTCTGTCACGACAGATTTGAGATGCCCTGGCTGAATAAAGAAAATTGTTGGGGATGGAATAGGGTATCTCTTAACAGCCATAATATCGGATGCATCGGCCTGAGAAACCGAATCTACGACAGACCATCCATATTAGACTTGGGCGTTAACACAACATCAGGAAAGGCTTACATCCATCCGCATGGTACATTTTGGAACTAGGCAATGTTGCGAAACTTGTACCTTCGTAGATCGCAGTGTAGGCAATGGTCCTTCCATACGCCGTGCTCAGCGAGAATGCCGAAACGAGGGTGTCCAATGGAGACAGTGCATGAGAGACCGGAAGCAGGCTACGGGTAGCGGCAACACCAGCAGTCACGTTCTCGTGTGTCAGCTGGGTGGCTTGTAATTGACCGGCCTCGTTGGAGAAGTACGACACCGTGAATACATCAGTGGGTTCTGCAAACATGAATGAACTATGCCATGAAGGGAACTGTAGCGGAAGGCATACCAGGAATCGGGGTGAGAATCTTCTCAACCTTGACGCCCTCACGTTCAACCTCGGAGAATTTGAGAATCCGGATGTTACTCGCGACGCTGGCTGAAGTCTGCGGACTGATTTCTCCGACAACGATGATGGTATGGGCTCTCGAATTAGAGTTGGCAGCATAAATGCATTCAAGGACCCGAGGTACGATTTCTGCTGTCGCAATAATAGCAGAGAACGGCTGGGCCTCGTAAACTTGTTTCAATAAATCCTGCGAGGTAAGAGTCGCAGAGATGATGGAATGTGATGCAAGAGCAAAATCGGCAATGACGAACTCTACAGGCCGCTGTCAGATTTGAGAGAGTAATACAAGAGAAATGTTACGGACCAATGCCATCATTAAGCAGCAAAAGCACTTTAGACTCTCCTGGCTTGAGATTGGCAAGGCGGATAAGACCAGTACCAAGGGCAGCAATGCGGTCCTGAAGACCTGCATTTGTGGCCTGACTTGGTCAGAACGAGGAACAAGCCCCAAAATGAACTCCCCCCACCTTTGTGGCCCAGAGTGTACGAGACGCCTCGGACTCGGGTTTAATGAAGTCCGCGAGAACAGCGACCTCCTTGCTCGGACGCACAGGGAACTATAACAAGTAAGTGATCGAAGGGTATGCGAATGACGTGTGCCCTCACTCTGCCCATCAGACCAGTTCCATAGTTCCTATACACGGCACTCTCTCCTGGGTTGCGTGCACGTCCAACATCACTCTGCCTCCCGAGCAAGATTGGGTGGACCAATGGCTGAGGTTTGTAGAGGTTGTTGAGTAGAAAAGTTGTCGCTGCGATGAGGGCGAGGAGTATCGTAAGGTCGTCAGTGACAATATAATCCGAAATGCCAGGCATCGCTGAGCCGATACTTTGGTTCGCGTTCCGAGAAGCCCTCTGAGGACAGAAAAGCAGTGAGAGTTGTAGAGAGAAGTGGGCCGCTAGAGGTGTATGTGGGTACGCTGCCAGAATAGGAAAAGAAGCTTGGCAATTTCCGAACAGGCATCGTCTAATTTCGAATCGACTGCTATCCTTCCTCTTCTCCTGCCACCTCCACCTCTACCCAACTCACCCGTGTCTTGCACTCCAAACTTACACTATGCTTGATATAAACTGGGTCTTCATGCCTGCACAATTTTGCGCGACCCAAAGGCTCGCTTTGACCACTTTCTGGGACCCATGAGTGGACTCGTGCACGAAACCGTTTAGATATCCCCAATGGCTGGCTCTCTTTCTCGAGGAATTTGCCACACACATCTACTGGACCCCCTACTGCTTCTAGATTACCCTCTCATGCACTGACTGCCGAGGGAGCTTCACTAGATTGGACTAGAAAGAATCGCGTCCGTGCGCATCTCTCTCCTCCACGTGACTGTCAGGAAGTGGCACTGGGTTCTGGGACGAACAAACGGCTCACCATTACCCTCCTTTCCCCTCTCCCTCATCCACACTTACTCCTCCCTGTCCAACTGATCCTGCCCTCGTCCCCAATGCCTACTGCAACCAAAAAGACGACTACTAAGGCTTCTAACAAAGCCTCCGGAGCAGCGAACAAATCCCACCCCGCAGCTCACCCTACCTGGATCGAAATGATCAAGGTACGCACCCATCCCGCCCTCCCCCACCCCCCATGCAGGGCCGGGAACAAACCTCATGTCTTTCATACCCTTATCGCTCGCAGGAATGCATCGTCGCGCACCCAGACGAAGCCCGGACTGGCGTCTCTCGACCGACCATCAAGAAGGCATGTCTCCCGAGTTCGTATCTCAACCTCCACATCTCAACCTTGTCTAGTTCGTCGAAAACAAATACAAGATCGAGCTCAATGCTACCGCTGCCAGTCAGCTCAACCGTGCTATAACATCAGGTAGTGAGAAAGGTATCTTCCTACTTCCCAAAGGTGCGGAATAGTCAACCATGTTTGGTCGCATGCCTTCGGGTCCGAAGTATGTCCGCCTCTGGCAGGTCCTTCTGGGAAAGTCAAACTTGCGCCCAAGGCTCGTACCGATGCCGCGAAGGAGGTTCGTTCATCTCTCCAACGTTTGACACGCCGTACGCATGTTGACAATCATACCATCACCCTGGCCCTCTGGTGATATCCCATGGACAGAACACTAAGCCTATGGCTAAGAAACCTACAACCACGGCTAAACCAAAGGCTACTGCTAAGCCTGCTGTTATGAAGAAGCCTGCCACTACTACCAAGGCCGGAACCAAGCCCAAGGCCGCCACGAAATTGGGCACCACTACCACGAAGAAATCTGCGACGAGTACCAACGTCAAGAAGGCGCCGGTCAAAAAGACTGCTGTGGCTTCAACCAAGAAGACAGCCTCCACTAAGAAGCCCGTCGCCGCTGCGAAGAAGACCCCAACAGCAAAGAAAGGTGCTACTAAGAAAGTCCGTACTCCGCCGTTCCGCTGTATTTTAATCGGTATGCTGATTGATGATGTTAACAGGCTGTGATTGGTGAGGCCAAAAAACCGGCCTCAAAGACCAAACCCAAGGCAGGAACTGCCGGTACAACAGCCAAAGCCAAAGCCAAACCAGCATCAGTCAAACCGACGTCACGGCCCAAGTCGGTAACCAAGGCTAAGCCCGCGTCTAAAGCCAAACCAGCGTCCAAAGTCAAACCAGCATCCAAGTCAGAGAAAACAGAAGAGAAGGTACATGTCTTTGCATAACTGACGAATGCCCTCCGTTGCTAACTGTGTACTCCGAAGACGGAAGCTTGAGTCTGGACTGTCCGATTTACTTGCGTTTTGAGTGATGCCTCTCTATTTCAATTATTTCTTTTTCGTTCGATGCTATTAGTCGTCCCGTTAGGTGTTGACCTATATCTTTCCTCTCTCTGAATGATTATCTATTTGTACGATAGGGATTCGTTTGAGCTCGTTAAAGGATGATGTTTCTGTTCCATATGATAATAGACTTTGAATGACATCAACTCGCTCATATCATGACATCCGTGACTTACTACTTGCCCTGTGACTTCATACTTAACATGCACGCTGAACCATGGCAGATAATCAAAACCAGATCAAAGATATAATATCACAGCTTCAACGCCCAGTCGATAGCCTCCAAGTCTTGCTCTCTTTGCTCGTCGCCCCCTTGCACAACCTCGGTATTCTTCCTCCACAATTCCGCAAATACAATACAAACCCGCTCCCACCCCATTCCGTTAACGTCCAAAAGCACATCCCACCAATCCAACGCGTACTTCTGGAACACATCCTACCCACCTGGGATACAGTTCTTAGAGACCACAAACCGGATGCGACCCATCTCGCAAAACAATACTTTTGTCCGGATGCATTTGTCAATGCGCTCCCTGTTTCGGGGGATCTCTCGATAAAGGCCTATGAAACAATACTCGCAGGAAAACTCAGTCACCACGGAATTCAAATCTTAGAAAGCCTAACAAGGGAGTACCCTATAGACCGACTATGGACCGCGATCTTCGAAGGAACGATATCAGCTCTGCAGAATGAAGAAACGCAGAAAGACAAATGCCTGGGATTGAGGCAGTTAATATGGGAGGACTGTGTGAGAGACGTTGTCAGTGTTCCTGCAAAAGTTGCCAACGCAGTCGGAAATATTGGGCGAGGTTTGGACGTCCCATCTGCGCTGGAGAACGGAACGTATCTGAACGAGGTCTGTAGAAGGGTTGAGGTCCTCGTTGAGAGATCGTCCAAACAGTACATGCGGGGTGAGTCTGTCCCACTTAACCGGAAAAACTGTCCGTTGAACAGAAAGCTTCCGATACAGATTGGACAGGCTCTGTGAACTACCTCGTCACGAAGCTCGTGAATGTTGGGGCTTTTCCTCCAAGTCCTCCAACGATTAGGTCTCAACCATCCTTTTGGCAAACCAACCTCCCCATCATCCGCCAGAAACTGAATGCCATCCCAGAACCTGAATCCTACAAGCTCGCGTGGCGGAAACTCGTCCTCAGTATACCATCGAGTCTGACCCTGCGGTCTATCCTTACATCTCTTTTCGCCTCCCTCCGGCCGATTGAGCCTCCCACCGATACCTCCGCTCCGAAACGAGCTCAAGTCAAACTGGAGGCTGAGTTGCTTTCTGCTATTCTGGGTGACTTAAATGAGGAGGAAGATCAACTTTGGGAGAATGCTACGAGCCTGATCCTGGGTCGGGACTGGGAAGAGTCCTATGCTCGGATATTCCTATGTTGGCTTGGAGGGCCCAATAAGACCCGACGGATCAACATGAAGGGTATGCTCCAACCCGCCTTAGTATCAAATACCGGTGCTGAATGCTCTTCACTAGCCCTGAGAGGTTTCCTAGAGCTTGCTGTGGATGCATGGTCAAGTTCAGAGCACATCAAACATTCACTTCTGTCCCGCCATCGTTGTAAGTTACTGTCTCATATACAACGGTGCATTTTCTCTGACAGCGCATACAACTAGATCTCACGTCCCTCTTCCTCCTTGCCGCTTCTTATTTCCCACCCGACTCGAAAGGTCTTGAAGCTGTAGTGTTCTCACCACTCTTCATGCAGGCCATAGGGACATATATCTCCCATCTGGATGCTTCCGTTAGACGATGTGGGATGCTCGTGGCGGAGGTCATCGCACAAATGACGAACAAAAAACTGGCCTTCGGCGAATGGGAAGGCGATGATTCTGGGAAACCTTGGTGTCGAAATATGAGGGAGTTGATCAAAGAGAGGGACGTGGATGTCGACCTCGACGTCCTAAAAGATGTTTCGGACAATAAGGCTGAGGCCACCACTTCCGCAGAAGCAGAGACAGAGACTCCAGCTGCTGGGGATCCTGCCAACAATGAATCAACTACAACACCTGCCAAAGCAACGTTCGTAACTCCTGAAGCAGGCTACGACTCCGACGATTCATTGATGGGATACGCTTCCCCACCTTCCTCTCGTTCTGCCTCACCTACTCCATCCGAATTGGAGGAGATTGAGAGGGACCCAACACTTAATGTAGGTGTCAAGAAAGTACCGCGACCGGTATACCTTGCACAATTAGGTGATTTGATCAGGGGGACTGGGCCGAAACTTGGTTCTGATGAACCCCGGGAGGCTGATAAAATCAAGATGGCGTTGGATTGTGGGGAAGAATTAATCAGGAAGAAGAAGGGGTACGGAACTGAGCTCGGTGAGTCTTCCTCGATATCTCATTGCAGAGTGTGCTCATGTGGTTGTAGAGGAAAACACTGTCAACCTTGTGTATGGCTTCCTTGCTTTGCATGATAACTTCGATCTACCAGGCTTCGACGAAAAGCGTCAGGGGGCACTGAATGCTCTCGTTGCCTGCGCTCCGAAGAAGGCTGCTCCGTGCGTACCCTACTGAATCAAGAGGTTTCCTCACTTAGATAAGAACACAGGGCGTTGATTGAAGAATTCTTCAAGAACCAGTACTCTGTCGACCAACGTTACGTTGCTCTCAATGCACTGGCAGTCGGGGCCAGGGAACTCGCCTCATTACCCGTTCCACCCTCGCGAGTACCCAAAGAGAAAACCGGTTTCCCAAGCAAGATGTTGCCTGGGCCACTGCATCAACGATATCTCGCCGCGTCACAAGCAAGCGCCACACTCCTACCGCTCATGGTCGAAGATCTGAGCCGAAAGGCCATCGACAGAGGCAAAGAAGCAACGGAAGACAAAGTGCCCGAGATTGTACGTGAACGACGGCTTAGGATCAACAAGGCTCCGACGATCACAGAGGTCAAATCTTCAGCGTCAGATGCGCTTGCCCGTCTCCATTCGGTCAATGCCCCTCAGGTCAAAGAAACAACGTTCACTGAGGTTGCAGCTGAATTCTTCATTGGACCGCTCGTTAATCGTTTCTGGCTCTTCCTCCACGACGAACAAACGAGAGAAGAGCGAACCTCACTAAGAGAAGGACGACAGAAATACCGTAGCGCCGGAACTGGCCTCGTTCTCAATCCACTCGTTCTTTCGCAATTCTTGCGCACGTTGGCGGTACTAGTAAACGCGGCGCAGAATGCACCAGAGTGGTTAGCCATCCTCGCACCTGATAGCTTAGAACTTGCTGTCACAATCGGTACACGGCCAATTTCGCAGACGGAACTCGAAGACGACGACACCGAGGACCCTCGGGTGGAATGTGAAAGAAAAGAAGCCGCTGTTCTTACTGCGGCATTAGAACTCGCTCTGATTGTATTAGACGGCTGTATCGAACTAGATGGGGGCAAATCATTGGGACTGGAACATACGAATTTGTTGATGGGGACCGGTGAATGGGCTGGAGTTGTGTTTTCTAGGTTGGAGAAAGGGTTGAGAATGGAGGGTGGTGGTGGTCTGAATGAGGCAAAGCTGCAGAGGGCTGCCGCGGGTGTCTTGTTGAAGGTGGATGAGCTGACATCAAGATGGAGGAGGTCTATGATAGACACCCGATGATTGCTATACACAAGGGAATGATTAGTGGAAGTGGCGACCGTTCGCGGTTGGACTGTTAGCTGTACTTCCTCCAATGCTTGTAAACTTGATTCCAAGAGACGAAGGATACCCAGTACCAAGGTTGAGCCTGCCTACATGGATTGTCCCCCCAACGCCGACCTGGCGAAGATTTGAAGGGATGGTGCTTCATCTCAGTTTTAAATCTCTTTGCTCGTCCAACGTGGGTATATGATTGCGCACATTCGATCTGAAAACAGCCGCCATTGATAAGACAGAATCGTATGACAGGATTCAATATTCTCCATACGGCCTCGATAATAGGGGCCCTAGTACCTATAATTTACCTACCCTTGAGATGTGAGCAGCTAATGAAAATACTTGGTGGCATAGGGTTGAACTTCGAGCCAAGCTACATCTAATGCCTGCACAACTTCTTCCGCTGAGGGCGACCTTCGGTAAAAAGAAAAGGGTGACAAGAGGGACTCTAAAACTCACGCAAGGGGCCCTTCTCGAGATCGATCAGATTCTAGAGGCGCGCGTGTCAACATCGGTGCCAACACGTCAGGCGAGACTCACCTGTTTGATATGTTCCAAGCTGGAAGCACCAATAAGGACAGCATCCCCGTACTCACGCTTCATCAAACTATGGTGAGAGATCCAACGGAGAGCGACTTCAGCCATGGTAAGGCCATGCTTATCGGCGACGGCGCGAATTGAATTGACGGCTTTGAAGTAGGGCTCTTTCCAATATCTTTGCTTGTGTCAGGAGATTCCGGCCAAGTTGAGTTCGGATCTAGGGATCCATTATCTTACCTTCCGCGATAGCTCTGGAAGTCCCAACCTCTTCAGAATGTAGTCAAGGTTTGAGAACAAATGTCTTACCTTTCCCTGGACCCGTTCTGGATCAAACCGAGAGCCGGGTTCTGGTATATCGTCCATGGAGGTATATCTGCCAGTGAAGAAGCCTCCGCCCACTGAGTTGAATAAGAGTTAGCTTATGGAATGTGGGTTTATAATGAGTCATACATGGATTGAATTCATAGAAGCTGATTCCAAACTTCCTCAGACAAGGGAACAGTTCGGGTTCCACGGCACGGTGGATAGCGTTATAAATGCCTTGATACACTGTTGGTTGGATGTATCCATTTGCTTTGCATATTTGCACGATTTCGGCGACTTCCCATCTGTATTTTAGGTGTCGTAGATGTCAATGCCCGGGACAATGTCAGGGACTTACGCTGCGTAATTGCTGATACCGAACCGTTTGAAATACCCTTCTTTGTAGAGGTCGTTGACTGCCTTGAGGGTGACTTCATACGGGACCGAGCGATCTGGACCATGGAGATACCACATTTCCAAAGACCTGAGAGGGTCATCGTCCACTTTTCAGCGGAGTCCCCTCCAGATTGCACTTACTTAACATTCAATGCTTCCAGGGATTTGAGTAAGTGTGTTCTGAGGCCCTGTCCGGACAGGTCAGGATGAGTACGGAGGCATTGTGCAACTTCCCACCTCTGGTGTGTGCGTTATTTGTTCAATACCGGGAAGGGGCTAGATAACATGTAAGATTGATATTGTCGCAAGAGTGACTGTTGCATACACGAGACGTGGTTGGATACAGCTTGGTTTCAATCTTGAACCCTTTAGCCAGAAGGTTAATCTGACCTAGAAGTTGCTCGCTCGTTCCGGCACCATAGGTTCGAGCAGTGTCGATCTGTGACATGGTCAGACGAAACCGGCTTGTTTCAATGAAACGACACACTTCAGTGTGTCCATGGGACCGGAAGACATCCAATATTGCCTCGACATCCTTGACATTATGGACCCGGGCACCATCTTTGCCTGGTTCACCAAATGTCATGGCGCCCTAGAGGTGACAGACATCTCGAGATCAGGAAGTCCTTGTGAAAGATTTCCTAAGGCCTCACCATGACGATATTTAGAGCGCTCTTTTGTGCGGGAGAGGCCATGCTATGATTGAGTCGGGAAAAGATAGTGTCGATAATTGATAATCCTTGACCATATATATTGGTGCTGGAGATCTCACGGATGGCATCATTCAAACGCGATTATTAAACACTGAAGGAAGGTGAACTCGCATTGCAGTACGTAAGCTTACGGTTGGGTAATTGAAGACTTTTGGAGTAACCCAGGATATCGTAGAAATCAGCGCAATGCTCGTACGGAGGAGTCCACCCGCCGAGGTTCATTACCTTCGCCCTGTTGGCATATCCTTGAACCAATATGAGAGATGCTTCTCTCACATGCGGCGTTTGAGTTGTTTGCAAGACGTGCACTGAGCTTTTAAGTCACAGAGTTGTGTGCTGCTGGTATTGAACTTCGAGGTGCAAACAATTCGGTTGTTCTGATTGGCTACGAGCAACTTCGGCTCACGTGATCCTGAATTTGTCCCGGCGAGTCTCGTCGGACAGTACAACCTGCGCACTCGTCGTCGCTAACAGCACCCGCCATGCTCACTCGACTTCCACGATGTCTAGTCACCTCACGAGAAATCCAAAGGAGGTCTATCTCAATGACTCCTCAAAGGAAGTCTGACGCTCTTTTTGTGGTATGTGAGCTGCCGTACCAGGCCGAAGAGTGCAACACTCACCATATTTCGTATAGCATCGAGACACCACCTATAATAACCCTAAGGTTTGCCTCCGGTAGACTCTAATTTCAGGGATATTTCTAATTGAGATCCAAATCCCAGATTCCTTTCGAATTCACCCCGGAGAACATGAAACGCGCGCAGGAAATCATTGCCAAATACCCACCTCAATATAAGAAAGCAGCAGTTATTCCCCTGCTTGACCTCGGCCAACGGCAAAACAAGGGATGGACAAGCATCAGCGTGATGAATTATGTCGCGAACCTTCTTGAGATGCCCCCCATGCGTGTTTATGAAGTTGCAACCTTCTATACCATGTTCAACAGGTGCGCTTTCCTTGGCACCATTTTCTATTTTCATCCTTAGTCGACATCCTGCAGGGAACCCATTGGCAAAAACTTCGTCCAGGTCTGCACCACAACTCCTTGCATGCTTCGAGGTTCAACGGAAATCCTGAACACTATCTGCCAACAACTCGGAGGAATCAAGCCAGGCCAAACAACAAAGGACGGGAAGTTCACGGTGATTGAGGTTGAATGTCAGGGAGCGTGCAGTAATGCACCGATGATGGTTGTTGGAGATGATTTCTACGTGGGTTTATCACATTTGCTCGTTTGCTCCTCGCCTGACTCGCCTATAGGAGGATTTGACACCAGAGACAACTAAGAAGGTCATTGATGCATTTGCTCGGGGAGAAAAGCCAAAACCAGGTCCTCAAAGTGGTCGTCACACAAGTGAAAACTCGGCGGGCCTAACAGCTCTGACATCCAAGGTGAGTCCCCACTGTTTTGGACGCGATGAAAATGGCTCTGATATCCCAAACCTTGCTAGCCTTATGGTCCTGGCGAATTTTGCTCGCCAGAATTCCAATAGATGTAGCCCGTGTCAATACCACTTTTTATTATTTTTTCCCGTAATGTCTGAGCTTCATAACCGGTACATTGAATGGGTAGGATCATGAAATGGCAAGTAGATGATTGCTATCCATTGGTAACACAGTTGGACGTAGTGGACATGCACAATCAGTGTTCATAATGCATGAATGATCTGTATCCGGAATTCGAGCCATGAATAGTGGCTCACTTTCCCTACCCGTCAGTCGTCGCCCTCTCCGTCATCGTAAGCCCCAAGTCCTTCTCCGCCATCTGGGAGACGCTCAATTATATAGCTACAATTAACAGGATGAATATTCTATTATCACTCTGGAAAGTTGAAAAAACTCACAAAATTTCTTCCTTGAGATCTTGACAGTAGCGGTCTACCCTCCGAATTTGAGAAATATCACGATAAACGTGTTCGTGCCACTTACCGATGGGGAGGTCGCGTTCATCAGTCCCGAAGGGCATTTCAATTTCGTCAGCGATCCCTTCAATGCCCATGAACGTAAACGCTATAACAGTTACGAGAGGAACAGTGGCCCAGCCAAGATCATTCACGAGGGTCAAAGGCAGTGCGAACAGATAAAGCGTCACGCATTGCTTCAAGTGAATGCTATCTGCAGGTATATAAGCAAAGTCAAGTGCCATGTATCAGAAGTGCTGGTGTTACGCACAAGAAACGGGAATAGGGGTGTTGGCGACACGTTCCATTGCAGTCATTTGGTCGACCATGCTCTGAATCCTGCATGGCAGCCAAGTCAACGATCATCAGAAGGGATCAACAACAACCCATACAATTGCGCCATGCCGTTAGCACCTGCCGGACCAACAGTCTCCAGCAAGCCATCCCTACGAAACCTGAATACGAGCTTAGTGAGTTCATGAGCGATCCTATTCACACGACCGCGTCAAATAATCATCAATTCCGAGCCAGTGGAAGTCCTACATGAGTGGTAGAGGGAGTGAGGCTTCGACCGCGTAAGGGTGGAATTCTACGGTGCGATGGCTGCCGGCCAATAACGGGGTATTTGAGCCCGGTGATTCGGTGAGTTTTTGTTTGCTGCGTTTTGCCCGAACACGTTTCGTTGCGTCCGACTTCACCCTACAGGAGGACTCTGGAGACGTGCGCCCACTCGCCCCAACACTGGGATCCCGACTATTGCTGGCTACGATAGCATCATACGAACTTTGGCTGTTCTTCAGGGTATTGTATCCGGTTTCATCATACCGGGCGAAAGAAGCTGGAAGAACACCGTGATAGTCAGCATAATTGACACCATCCTCCCCCCGGAGATAATGCTTCACGGCAAAAGCGAAGGATAACGCAAGGTGCAAGGCATCAACTTTGCGACGGTGCAGCTGAGCCAGTGACACGGGCGTGGGATATTTCGCCGCTGCCTCTGGGGGAGGGAGGGAGACGTTGATCCAGACTTGACGGGAAAAGTTGCGGATATTGGATGTCATAGTTGCGAACGCCTTGCGACCCTCCCAGTAGCGGTCGTAAGAGGTGCTGTATGCGGATTAAAGAAGGGTCGGTTCAACAGAGTCGATTCGCTTGCCTGTTGCTATGCCATGAAACAAGGGATTAGGACAGGGCGAGGCCTCGAACAAAGTAACAACATACCGAAACACAAGAATCAGACCAACCTGAAGGAAAGAAGATGAGTCGAACGTTCAATTTGAATAGGGGGCACGATACTGACAACAACAGATAGAAGAGGGAAAATGGAGTTTGTGAGCACAAATTTGTACCCTTTGGTTGCGACATAGACGACTAGGGCGGCAAAAATCGTAACAGTGAGGACAGGCCCAATAATCCGAGTTATTATCTGGCGTCAGTTGGTAAGCTGGTTCAACCTAAGGGGGTTCTGGTGGACGACTGACGCTGCCCTTAAGCCGTAGTACATCCGGAAGCCAGGAATACTGTAAAGGCGGAATCAGCTGGAGGCAGCAGATTGTGCGTGGCTTGACAGACTTACCTTCCTCAAGTGTCTTCTCTTGATCCTGGACTAGTTTAGAGAATGAGCATACACAATATCCTGGGCCAAAGGGATGTACTCGCTGCAATGGGTGGAAGAACAGACGAGAGGGAACCCTTAACCGTACCACTCATGAGTCGTGAGATCAGGGATAGGAGCAATGTCTTGTGCCAGGGTCTCTAAGGAATGATTTTTATGTAGGCGCCTCAGTTAATAGTGCAACGTGGGAAGATGATGGTTACTCATACCAGTGTGATGGAACACATGCTAATTAATTGTGATTATCACGGGACGAACAACGGGTGTATCATTGAGAGTTGTTCCGGTGCCTAAATAGCAAATGTATCACGTATTTGGAAAACAAAACGTGGAACAGTGGTAGCAAACCTCCGAAAAAGGGACACCATTAGGAAATGGGATTCAGAAGTTGAATCTTGGAGGGGTGCCCTTTGTTGATTTGACGAGGATTGGGGTCAGGTGAATCCTGATGGCAAAAGTAAACAGGGGAGGGACCTTCCAGCTGAGGAGAAGCGCCAGCTTGGCTTAGTAACTCTAGGTACAGGACGTCGCACGTTGGAAGTTCAGCCTAACCAGGAGAACGGGTACGTAAATCCAAGGACATTTATCGCTCCATTTCCAGGCGAAGCACGATACATGCAAAACTGTGCCGTTAAAGGAATCACGCATATTCGAGTGCTGCCTTATGAGAGAGCATAGAGTTATGCCTTTCGAGGGCTCGCGCAAGTGAGCAGTTAGCCTTAGTCTTTGAATCAGCAATACACGCGGAATTGTCGAGGTCGCGGAGGAAGGGTCTATATTGAGCATGATCACAGAGAGGGGAAAGTAATGCATTACCTGAGATGTCGCTTTGAACATAGTTCGAGTTTTGAACTGTGCACCTATAGAGCCTTGCAGTCGTCCAATTGATGTTGTAGAATACGCGGATGTCACAGGTCAGCTGACTATGCGTCACGAACCCGGTGTAATATCCAAGTGCTTCCAGTTTCAACTTCGAGGGGATCGACTTCTCTCAGCATGCAGTCCATCACCGCACTCGCGACTGATATAAAGTCCTTCGTGAAACACAAGCGCAATAAGCCGGCTTCTCATGTTGTCCAGGAGCTTTCGATGATCATCAGCTCTATGGTATGTTACAGAAATATGAATTCCCGATGGTCAATGATATCATTGTTCCAAGCAATCGAGAGACTCGTCTCGGCAGGAACTACAACGCATAAACATTTTCTTCAAGGACAAACTCCTTCCTCTCTATCAAGTTTGCACAGACCTCACACTCCAACTGTCTTCTAAGCTTCTGGAGCACTTCATATCCCATGAGCCAGTTCTTGGCGCTGACGCAGACGAAGCGATTATACTTTGGAATTCGATACCTAGTGCCATTGCTACAGGGATCCTGGTAAGTTCCTGTTGCATATATCCAAAAGTCTAAACCTGACTAGATCTTAAGGACTTCTTAGAAGTCGACAAAAATCGCAAGTCTCACCACTGGTCGAGTTCATTCATCTGACTGTTCTTCAGCTAGCACTAGGACACTCGTTGCCCGCCATTTCTACGGCGCAATATGTCCCAATTACTTTCCGGACCCCTCCATACCTCGCAGTACATTCGACCGTGCCAAGGCAACTACATTGACATCCGTAAGTATTTAGCTCGTACTACCAGATTACTTAGTTAATCTCCCTTGTAATCAGATTTATCAACTGCTCTCAGACTCTGTTGCCGGCCATCCGGAAAACCAGTCAAAGCTGCGCAACTCAACGAATCTCGGCGGGCGAGTTTATTTGCTCGCGCTTTGCTTGACATTGACTCTGGTACGGAAGACAGGTTTAGAATAGGGCTCGCTTTGGCGCGTCTGCAAGGTAACTCTCACAGAGTGTTGAATGAGCTTATTCTGAGTTGATTTTTCTTCAGATTTACTCGCCATTGAAGCATTGCTTGAGCTGTTCGCGAATCTCTTGCCTTCTGCGAAGGTTACCAGCGCCCAGGAGAAGCGAACACAATTCGTTAAGGAAGTCTTTGACCGAGCGAACTTCCCTAATTATGAGGAAATCCTCAAAATGCTTGATCCAGCTGTTATAGCAGATTGGGGCGTCACCTCTCAAAAAATTTCTGATCTCATTGCTTTGAGAGTACCTTCCTAGTATGCCATTGCTTCTCTAGTTATGTGTTCGCTCACTCCTTCTGTAGCCCACAGCCATTGGAGACCAGGGAAATTATAGTAGGTGGCTCAAACAGTTATAACGTCGAACGAGTATACATCGACAACTCCGGATTCCTGGCGAGTATCGACGAGGCAAGTTTAGAACCATAGGACCCGTATCAATCTGACGTGATGGTCACAGAGTGACTCCTTGGGAACCCTTCAGCTACCCTATCGGCACATCGAGCAGCTCTCAATCTCAGAACCCTTGAATGGGGAGGTTGTGGTGACTGTGTGCTTGAAAAAACCGCCCATTTTAAACCAGCAGGTTTTGTCACTTTCCCAATCTCAGAAAGGAGGAAAAATACAATGTACTTGGACTATCAAGGTCGGAGACGAAGAAAAAATGATTCGGGCGTTGAGGCACAGAAATCTAGTGGGTCATGAACACACATATGTTGACCTCAGGTTTTGACTTTTGTGTAGGATGTCTTAATGAAAATTCCCCAAAGGAAAATGTCCCTGGCCGGGACGGGAGTAGAACTTTTGGACGTCCATCCTGCTCTTCCAAGTCAGGTGAGTCTACCACTCTTACTGCCTGTCCGACGATGAGCAATGAGCTACTTGTTTAAGACCAAAGCAAAGGATATATCTTCCTGTCCGTTCCTTCCTACCCATTCTTCCTCCAGATCAAACTAAGTCCTCCTGTAGTATGGTCAAGTATCAATCCAATGGATGCGACATCTCCGCTTTTATCCGTATCTAGATCATCCAAAATTCGAGAAAGTAGTACTATGCGGTCTCGAATGGGTACTACAACTCGTCAGCAAGAAGTATCAAAGTCCGGATTCGACGACCTCTCTTCCACCGTTGTAGTGGTGTGCGACGATCAAGGTCGTGGGGATGAATCTCGGAAGAACGACATTCCTGTTACTTGCCATCAAGTACTCGTTGATAATGACGGATCACTCCCTGATTTGGATTCGGCGCTTGAGGACAGTCCCAGCCAAATAGCACGCAGGGTTACACGCCAGAACAGACAAATGTTTATCATCAAGTCCGACTCCGAGTCAGAGAGCCCTACGAAATCGCTTCTTAAGGAGGAATGGAAAAACCTGCCGGTACGCGAGCTTAAGAGCGCAATTACATTGACTGGTGTTCGGACTACCGGTGCGAGGCATTGACTATATGCGGTCATGCATAGGGAAGGGCTAACAGTCTTTCGACACCGGTAGCCGGGACCAAGAGGGGTGAAGCCATCAAGTCGAACTCGAGATCAACCCGTCAAACTCGATCCGTTACGCGAGCTCTAGCTGCGGAGTCTGACGCATGCATGTCTCTGAACCAGTTCCACGCTCGTTAGGCTGACGATGTATTTGCAGCCCAGTCACCACTCGAACACGCCACGGAGAAACATAAACGCCCGGAAAGCGATTCCGAAGGCGATGGGAAAGCAACATTAGATGCCCCTCCAGCCAAACGCCTTCGGGTCAAGCAAGAACGAGAAGACCGCGTCGAGAATCCGCAATTTGTAGGACGATCTAAGGTTGCGAGACTGCGGACTGTGAAGAAATATTGCGCGAAAGTCAAGAATGTTTCCCCAACGCAAGATCAAGGGGAGCCGATCACTAATTTTGATGCGATACCGAAGGCAACCAAGACCGTGGTCACAAAAATGAAAGCGAAGGATGGAAAGGTCGCGTCAGCTAAGCCACGGCCGGTGAAACCGCGCACTGTTAAAGAGGAGGTGAAAGAAGTCAACCTTCGGGACTTCGTCCGGACTGGCTTGGACGGGGATGGGCAGAGAGAAAGGGAGTTGTCCAGCCATGCTAAGGTCTCAACTATCTCTCCCACCGACTGGTCCTGATGTAATCTATGAGTATAGGAGACGAGGACGGAGGGGTTCAACAAGAAACCAGAGGTAGATAAAGAGAAGAAACCTGGACATAAGGTGCCGTAGCCGTAACGCGTTCACATATTCCCCTTGACGTCATGTTCTCTAGAAACCGCAGAAGCACAAGAAAACACCCTGGGACGATCCTGCTTTCATCGCCCAGGTTGAGATGTCGAAGAGCGAATTTGACGCTGGTTCCATGCAGATTTCAGAATTCCTAGATCACCCTCTCCCAGAGATTGATGTTCAGGCGTGGGAAACAAGCGTATGTCCCTCACCTTCTAAGTGTTGTGTTTTGCCTGAATGTGGCTCAGTCGCCCCATTTTGTCGGGAGGGAAGCACCTATGATTGATGCTTCTCGAGGAGACGTTGAAATGATAGATTTGACAAAAGATGATAGCCCTCTTCCAGATCCCCAGGAACAGAAGAGTCCGTTGCCCATGGTCATACAATCCTCGCAACGGATACCATATCGTCTAGGATCAGGCAAGGATATGGAAGGATATCCCACCGGCCAAGAAAAGCTCGTCCACGATGTGAAACAAACAGCCGTAAAGAGTTCCGTTGACATAGGGGTCCAAGTAGGTACCCAAAGATCGCAATCAACCACCCCGAAGACTCGGCCAGCTCAAAAGCCTTCGAAGATAATCCCACCAGTAACCAAATCACCGCAAGCAGTTCAACCCATAATGATGAGACGTGTATCGCAATCTACCACAACATATGTTATTTCGACGCCGTTGCTCAAAAGTAGACTCGATCGAAAGTCCTCTCCAATTTCGAGACCTCCGACAGTCCGCAAGCTTCGTAACATACCCGCAGCCCCTTCCCCTAAGAGATTCCACCCAGCTAGAAAACATGCGCCTGAGACCGTAAATCGCAAGATTGTTGACGTAGGTCTCACCCGATTCCAGTTACAACTGGTGGAGAGCTGATATCTCCAGGTTCTCAACGAGATCAACGAAGTCATCCTCCAGAAAGTAGATTCCAAACTTGAAGGTGTGCGTAATGATTTGAAGATGACACAACAAGGGATGCTGGCTGCGACAAGGGAAAGACTGGGCCAAATGCACTCAGCTAGGTGAGTGGATACACAGCCGACAGAACACATATTCAAAGTTACGCATATTTCCGCAGTGCCGGTCACTACAATACGCTCGTAGAACTATACGAGAAATACGCAACAGAACGCCGAGAGAACTTGGGGTTACTCGATGAGATCAGAAAAGCAGGTCAAGAAGCGTTGGATAGGGTAGAAAACAATCTCCTCAAGCATAGTCGGCAAAGTCTTTCCAAGAAGTTTCCCAAAACCATGTTCGTCAATGTCCCGCCTATCATCAGAAACCCGAAACCACTGTCTGTAGGGTAGACAAACTCTTGTGATAGACTTGTACAGTGGCTAAAAATGTGACGTATCATTACCAAGAGTCGCGTGAGACTTCGGTAATGGAGACCCTTAAACCACCTTTTTGCATTACCCTCATGCGCGTCTGGACGCGTACTCAACCATGGTGTAGAAGCCTCGTCCTCTCGCAATTTCGCGTTCTTCAACGGGTGGGATCATGTGGTGGTGGTGTGGAGGCGAGACATCTTAATCCGGCGGTTCAGGAGTATCACACGCGTTCTGATTGTGTCATCCAAAGCAAGAGGGGAGCACAAGGGCAGGACTGCCGGTTATCTCATCGGCGCCTGATATCTGTTTTTCCATCTTGTCAATTGCAACATTGTTCGTCCGTACATATGGCATCTCTCACGACTCCTGGAACACCCGATGAATATCGTCTCCCCACTAACGTGAAACCTGCCCATTACGATGTCACTATCAAAACGGATCTCGAAAATCAGACTTTCGAAGGGTTTGTTCGCATCGAGTGTGTCTTTTTTTCTTTCTAACGGTCATTTTCGAGTAATCATTATTATGACAGTTTGGACGTCAAAGAACCAACAAGTCAGATCATCCTCAATTCCTCAGATCTGGATCTCGGACAAGCGTACGTCGTGACGAATCCAAGCTTCCATCTGCACTAGTTGAAAGTCAACTACAATTGTCTCAGGTCCTTATACTCCGATGCTCTGAAAGTTGAACAGGCTCCCGCAGAGCAGTCGTTCAACAAGACTTCGGAACGAGTTGCCTACAGCCTCAGCGACGTACTCCCGGCTGGATCAAAGGCTTCTCTCAAGGTTCCCTTCAAGGGTGAACTCACTGGGAGTATGATGGGCTACTATAAATCTGCATATGAAAAGGATGGAAAGACTAAGTACTACGCTCTGACACAGTTCGAGGTAAGTTCAAGTGAACCGTGCAGAAGGCTAATTCATGTTTGACACTTTTTTTAGCCTACCGCTGCTCGCCGTGCATTCCCTTGCTGGGATGAACCTCTTCTCAAGGCTACTTTCGGCATTACCCTGATCTCCCGTGCAGATACCACCAACCTGAGCAACATGCCCGCTATCTCGGAGGACGTCATTACACCCAAGTATCAAGTTGCTACTGGAGATTCCGGTTACGAGACTTTGTTTTCTGGTATAAAAGATGGTCAATGGAAGATCACCAAGTTCGAAACCACTCCACCCATGTCTTCATACATTGTTGCATATGCCAACGGTCATTTCGAATTTCTAGAGGATTCCGTAGTTCTTCCTCTGAGTGGGAAGACGCTTCCATTGCGAATTTACGGTCCGTCGGTTCTACTCTCTGAACCCTTCTCAAGGTTGAAAGAGTCTTTTAGCGACCGCGGAGCACATCCACCAGGCTCAGTTTGCTCTCGATGTTAAGAAGGCTGTCCTCCCTCTGTATGAAAAGGTGTTCGATGTTGGATATCCTCTTCCTAAGCTGGATACACTCGTGGTAGGTGTCTCTTCTTCACGTTGATCACTACAAGATTAACCCTCGGTCTCCAGGCCAGCGACTTCGATGCAGGTCAAGCTTTTTTCACTGATTTAAGAAATAATCGGCGGTAACTGATGGAGTTACACAGGCGCCATGGAGAATTGGGGTTTGATTACTGGGCGTACTAATGCTTTCCTCCTCGACCCGAAGAAAGCAGATCTCCAAGCGAAGAAAGTGATTGCGACTACACAGAGTCACGAAGTCGCCCATATGTGGTGAGTGCAATCAACGTTCACGTTTGAGATAACTTCTAAGGAAAATGAAGGTTTGGCAATATCACGACAATGGAGTGGTGGAACTATCTCTACCTTAACGAAGGTTTTGCCACACTGGTTCGTCACAGAGGTTCCCCTTATGCCTGATATATTGGTTGCTGACATTTCTTTATAGATGGGAGAAGTCATCATCGCAGGTGAGGATTTGTCGCTGATTCGCTGAGCTGTACTGACTGGTGCAAATGTCTTTCTAGACAAGTGAATTTCGTTTCTATGACATATTCGACCATGGTTAACATAGGGTGTAGGGTCTTCCCAGAATGGAAGGTTGATTCCGAGTTCATTTCCAGCCATCTGAACAGAGCCTTCAACTTGGACGCCAAACCATCATCTCACCCAATTGAGGTTGACTGCCCGGATGCCAATCATATCAACCAGGTAAAAACGTACCCCTTGCATTGTTTCATGTCCTAATGTTTCGCGTTGCAAAGATCTTCGACAGTTTGTCCTACTCTAAAGCTGCCTCAGGTGAGGCAGGCCTGTGCTCTTAATATTAACTCGTTTTGACTAGGATAAACTTAGTTTTACGTATGCTCTCGAACTATGTTGGAGAGGATCGCTTCTTGAAGGGTGTTTCTATCTACCTCAAGAACAAGTTATACGGAAACAGTGTGACAAACGACCTGTGGGAAGGTATCAGCCAAGCAACCGGTGTCGATGTACCCAAGCTTATGGACAATTGGATCAAGAAGGTCATTAAGTCCACCCATTCTTTGCCGATGACTGACCAATGTGTAACAGGTCGGCTTCCCTGTCCTTACTGTGACTGAGACTCCTGAGGGCATCGTTGTTCGCCAAGACCGTTTCCTGGAGACAGGAAAGGGCGAGGGTGCGGATAATGAGACCATATGGCTCGTGGCCCTTTCGATTATCCATATGCATACTCATGGGGAGAGTACAGGAATGTCCCTTTACGCATCCTTACCGCTGATGCCAACGGGAAAGCGGTCGTTTACAACGAGGCTTTGCTCACTGAGCGAGAACAGGGTTTCAAGATTGACACCAGCAAGCCTTTCAAGTTGAATGCCGGTACCACTGGTGTTTGTGAGTCACGGATTCGGATCATCAGTCAGTGAAGCTCATATTCCAACAGACCGTGTGCTGTATGAGCCCGACAGGCTGGCCAAGATTGCGGAGGAAGCTGCCAAAGATAATTCTATCTTCACTCTCAATGACCGTCTTGGTCTCATCTATGATTCCGTTGCGTTGGCTGGGTTGGCCAAAGTTAGCAGTGCTCTGACCTTGATTGACATTCTTGGCAAGAACGAGAAAGAATGTAAGCAATACATGTGTTCATTGCTACGACATCGTTTGACACAATCATGCCAGTCCTTGTCTGGCTTGGTATCGCAGAAACCCTGCACACCCTATCAGGACTTTGGTGGGAGGACGAACAGGTTGTTGATCAACTGAACGCATTGCGAAGGGTAAGATAAGAATTCACTCCCGCACGTTTTACCTGTTGATACTCGTGCACTTCTAGTCCCTGTTCACTCCCTTGGTCGAGAAACTAGGTTACGACTATAGCACCACCGACTCAGCCGACACAACTCTGCTTCGAACCCTCGCAATCTCCCACGCTGCTGCGGCCAATGATCCAAAGTAAGTCAATGATTCAAACCTTATCAGGACACGCCTTATACGATTTGGTGGGCACAGAGCCATCAAGGAGTTGCAAGACCGTTTCGAGTATTACATGAAGACGGGTGACGACTCTCGTATCCCAGCAGACTTGCAACGAGCTACCCTCAGCACTGTGAGTCTCTACCATTCTGAACCTCGTTAGAACTGTCAATAAGAGCTCGAACGCAGGTCGTACGCCACGGAGGACGCGCAGAATATGATGCCATCGTTGGCATATATAATAAGCCCAAGACGCCGACTGCTAGGGTGGCCGCTATGTATGTTTCCTGTAGTCTTTTGATACCTGGGTGATGTCCGAGTCTGACCCGAGCTCCATAGTGCTGCCATGGGTGCTACTTACAATCCCGAGTTGTTAAAGGAGACGTTCGAATTTATGAGGACTAAATCTAGGGATCAAGACATCATTTATTTCTTCCGTGGACTGTCTCTCAACATCAAAATGAGGAGGGCGTTAGTTAACTATTTCAAGGATCAGTATGAAACTGTGGGTACCTTCTGTGTTGACCGATTGCGAGGGATGGCTAACGATCACATAGCTTGTGAAACGTTTCGGAGGGAACTTTGCCATGCAGTCCCTTGTATCGGTCCGTGACCACTTTCGTTGCGGATTTAATTGTCCGACTCACAAGTCTATTCAGTCTTCTTTCAACTTCTTGTCCACAGACAAAGACCTCAAGGAGACTGAGGAGTTCTTCAAGGTGAGTTTGCTACACCCATCCAGCCGAAAGATAGCTAATACGCATATCATAGGACAAAGATAACTCGAAGTACAACTTAGCCCTGGCTCAGAGCTTGGACAGCATCCGTGCGAGGATTCAATACCTAGAGGTGGGGCAATTCCGTCGCATGAGATTCCGCAGCGGACGCTGAATCATTTTGGCTCACAGCAATCGACTACCGATTTGCAGGCGTGGTTGAAGAAGTGGGAAAGTAGCTCCAAACTTTAAACACCATCTCGGCACCTATGAACAAAGTAACTCTCTGGGCATTGTATCCTTTGCTTTTGATTTGATGCTGCGATGACTGGATGTTTTCGAGAAGCAATATATTTGCGGATCAGCATGTCATTTTGAATTTACGTGGTGATGGGAATACGACGGAGATTACTTGTTAACGAATGGGAAAGGGGGTACTTCTGAATCGCACTCGTTTCGTCTATTTCCGTGAAAAGTCTTGTTGACAATTGAACGAGCGCCGGGGCGAGTCATATGGATGGATGAAATCACTGTTGGAGGTCATGACTGCATTATGAAACACTTCACCGCCCGGGGTAACGGATGTACATGCAGCGCTGGCTACAGTAACGACACGGTGATCAGCATCTTATGCCTTTCATGCCCCTTGGAAAGGGGGTAGCCAGGAGGTCATAAGATATGAATCTGACAACTTGACATTGGAGCCCGGAGCGACCAACAAATCCCTAAGTGACAGAGGACTCTCGTCGAGCTTTGAGGGTACTGTTTGAGTCTACAAGAACTTGGTTGGCTCAGTAATTATCACCCAAACGGCCAAAGTACCTACACCTCGGAATCAGCATGGGAGGTAACGAGACTGTGCAGGGGAGGCATGAGAGAGGGAAAATGAATCTGGGCAAAAATAATAGCAGGCAACGTAGCGGATTCAGAAACCATCTCGGGTGCAGTGAAAGAACTCGGGAAGGCAAGGGGTAAGACAATGGTAGGATTGATGAGATCAGGCTGGTGGCAGGGGCGAGTGCCATCGAGAGTCTGTTGGAATGCAAAACCAAGAACACGGCTAATTTTAATTCACTCACCTTACACTAGACACACTCATGTCGACGAGACCGTCGTCTTCCTCACCGACACTCTCGACAATACAGTGGTTCGGAAGCGACAGAAAGCGTCAGGGGCGTGGTACATACCGATTTTGTATACGAATAGATTACATCAGCAACAATCCTTCATCGACCAGTGTTGTGCTCGTCGACGAATTCAACGCCTGCGACACACACCCTCAACGTTCAGAAAACCCAAAGAAATCCAGCACGCAGCAACCATGCCCGCGTTTGACCCCGTGCGGGATGCAGTACTTAACTCGCCTGTTGAGCAGACACATACGCCGAATTTTGCACGGAAGCCTCGTTCACCTTTACCGAGTCCGTCATTGACTCGCCGGGCTACAGACCTGTCTATGCTTCTCAACACAGACTCTGCCCCACCTCCCCATCGTGCTCAAGCATCGACATTATCACACATTCTTCACACCTCACCCAGTGACGACGATAAGCTCGCAACCTCACCCCCCTTTCGCCGAACATCGCATCATCACCTGGAATCTTCCAACTCTCTTACTTATCCTCCTGAACACCACTACAGAGAACGCTCATCATCCCCCAACCGTCTCGTCCCAGACTCTCCTCGCTCACGTCCCTCGTCATCCTCGTCTCACGCTCCTCCGCCCCCTCCCACTGCTCGCAATACCTCGTCGCCCATGCAGTCTCCTCGCACCTCATCGACTCTTCCTTATAACCCTAAAAAGAGGATCACGCCGGCAGGTTCTGTCTTGATACCCCTTACACCAGAAGAAATGCGCTCTTTCAAGGATTACTGTGGACAAGGCGCTGCTCGCTTGCTGAAACGGAAACGCTCAGCCAGCAACGAACTACAGGGTCCCCCAACCAAACGACATGCCGGTGATGTTGGCGTTGTGGTCAACCATTGTGCGCACGATTTTCCTCATGTCCAGAGTTTATTCCTCAGCTAGGTCCTTTTCAGATAATTCTCGGCCAGACGTCGGCGTCGAGCAACGGCGGGAATCACCTATCATTGGTCTTAAGAATTTCAACAATTGGGTCAAGTCGGTTCTCATAACTCGGTTTGCGCATCCCGCTCTGGCAAAGAGCAAACATGCGCAAGGTCGAGCCAGAGGCAAAGTTCTTGACATGGGTTGTGGAAAGGGTGGTGATATCACCAAGTGGGCGAAAGCTCAAATCAAGGAGCTTTTGGGTGTTGGTGTGTACTCTATTCATCAAATTTCCAGTTTATCTCATGCCTCACTTGGATAGACATTGCTGCAGTTTCGATAGACCAGGCCCGAGCCCGATGGGATACTCTTCGCAGACAAAAGTTCGATGCAACATTCGTCGCTCTCGATTGTTACACCGAACCACTATCACGAGCATTTCCCCCTGCAAAGCTCGTGCAGCCCTTCGACGTCGTATCAATGCAATTCTGTATGCACTATGCCTTTGAAACTGTCCAAAAAGCCCGATGTATGCTCGACAATGTCACTCGCTATTTACGTCCTGGAGGTGTTTTCATAGGAACAATACCTAACTCTGAACTTCTTCTGTACGTCCCCATCTCTGTTCCCATCTGCCCCTCTCGTTGACTGCCATATCACAGAGAGCAACTCGACGCAATACCCCCCAACCAGAAAGACCTTTCCTTTGGCAACGAAGTCTACACTATCAGATTCGAAGACCGCGACAAAAAGCCGATATTTGGCCATAAATACACATTCTTCCTCAAAGATGCTGTGGAGAATGTACCAGAGTATGTTGTGAGATGGGATAACTTTGTCCAGTAAGTCACTGAATACTGATTCCAATTTATCACGATATAAGTATGACTGACAGTCATCGACTTCTCTGTTTGACTTTGACTTTTAGGATGGCGAGTGACTATAAACTCGACTTGGTGTACAAGAAAGAGTTTCATGAGGTGTTCGAGGAAAACCAGGAGGATCCGGAGTTTGGGCCGTTAATGGTGCGGATGAAGGTTGTGGATACGGAGGGTGAGAGTTCGATGGACGAACATCAATGGGAAGCTGCCAGTACGTCCCTCGTCAATCTTTCTCAATACCATCCTGAATTACCCATCACCATTGATCACATCCAGACCTATACATCGCTTTCGCATTCCAAAAACGACAGTGATCACCCATCGACAGTCTTATCTCACCTCTCGTCCATTTTTTTTTACATGTACAGTATCCGTAGGTCAAGTCACCTCGCTCTTATGACAGCCCTCATCCGCGTTTAGTTGCTCATCAACCAGATATTTTAATTGTTTTGATTTGTTAAGTTACATTCTCGTTCGTTAAGCTGTCCCTGTAACATATGGTCATAAGTAACTTATAGATAACTCAGACTGGTGTCCTGGCTCGCAAAGCAATCGGCCCCTATCACAACCATCCACCACGAAACAGCACCAGCCACTGCGTCCCTGGAGGTGTTTGCCACGGCCGCAGGATTTGTACAATCCTGGTGTTATCAGGTCGTTTCAGAGCTACTTCGAAGGAACCTCAAGTTCCTTCGGGACATAAGACTCTAGCAGGTCTAGGGAACATCAGATTTGAAAGCAGGCAGGCCAATGACGGATGATACTAAGGGACACAGGAGACAGGATTACAAGGAGCTGGGATGAACCCACTGAAGTGTTTTGAAGCAGAGCGATGATATGTATCTTGATGAACACGGTGCCAGAATCCAGTCATTTGCAACCCGAGAAAGAGGTTTTTTGTCAGTGTATGTGAACTTTGAAGCTTTGAAGAGTGGCCGGGACATTGTGTGTATACTGTCAGTCGATCTAAAGTTGCTGTCCTTTGCCGCCTATATAGATTCGACTAGTGTGATAAATTCCCCACAGGTATTGAAACGATGCATATACTCACCATACACTTCGCTTATGGATTGGATCTATTACCCCTAATTATGAAACATGAAAGCACTCAGGAAAGATGCATATACCTCGAATTGTAACACCCTACAGAGTCCACAGGACTTGCTATCTGTGTCCATGAATGATAATGTAATGTAGAATAGCAGACAAAGTGATCATATAAACAAAATACAATACGTTAAAAACCTTACTACGGAAACCTTTGAGAGAGCATCAAGTCGTAGCGAGATCAGACGTCAGGAGAATGTGGAAGTACAGGGAGAAATGTTGAGTGGTTCTATAACTTTCAAGAAACCACTAACAATACTAGGGAATAAGACCACGAAAAATACGTGATATGTAGAGGGGAAAGAGCGGGGAGGGGAGGATAAGAAAGATAAAAATGACCGATCCATTCTCTGGACATCTACTCCTGGCCGAAACCGACAGTTTCCCTAAAAGAATGAGAAATCAGCGCATCATTTGGCAAACAAGCGCACGATCACTTACTCTACGGCCAGTGTCAGCTTCTGCTCCAGGCTTGCATAATCCTTGTATGGCGGTAAGTCAATCCTATTGAAGCATGTGTGGCTCTTAGGCAGCTGTGATGGATCACCCGACTTCTCGATCGTAAACCGTCGTGGACCGTCCGACCCTTGCAAGTCCTTGAACCCGTTGACCGGTATACGCGACGTGCCTGTCGCGAATTGTAGGAGGCGGGATTTGCGTTCTGGAGGCCATGACCGGACACATTTCCAGAACCATTGGATGACTTCGTCGGTCTGTTCGTAACCACGATAGTCGGTGTATTTGGTCCAGTCATCACTGCGATACACAAATCAGCGCTATCGTCCCGAGCAATGGAGGGAAAGGAAACGTACACATCGATCTCGGACATACCGCCAATGAGTAGCTCCAATTCCCTTTCGTCGAACACGGTAATCAGGTCCTGAGGGATGAGCTCACTGAACCCAGACATGAACGCATCAAATTGCTCCTTGACACGCTTTGAAATACGGTACTCGACCACTAAGTCAACGTATTCCTTCTTGTTCTCCTCGGTTACTGGAATATCCGCTCCTCCAGGTTTGAGGTCCACTGTCACCATTTCCCCGAAGCGCTCTTCGGTAGTCGTAAATGTTTCATCAATGACATCTGTTATATCGTTCTCACTGTTCGCATGTACGTTAGTAGCGTGCATATATGCGCCATTCGTGGCGACCGGCGAGATTAACAACTTACAGCATCCATGTTAGACCACGATGCAATTCCGCGTCGACGCTCTCCAGATCTGACAATGTCACTTTCTTCTTCAGGATCATCTTGTAGAAGCTGACAATGAAGTATGCGTCGAGGAAGCGACGGTGGAAGATACCCAAACCCAGGCATCGGCCGATGAACTTGAAGTAGTTCAAGTGCTCAGGGTTGACGCCGGATGCGGGGTTGATTTGGAGGGTATAATTGTCATGAGCAGAGTATTCAAAGAGACAGTAGAAGGGATTGAACATCTCATGTGAGAGGAGGAAGAAGAATTCTCTATTTAGCCAAGCACATAAACCAATCAGTGGGCAAAGTTACAAAGCAGGTCATGAAGAAGGCATACCTTGAGAGACCGCCATAATCCAAGCCATCTTCACCATCAAACTTGATCATCAACCGTTTCTTTAGATCATTAGGTGTCTGCCTCATGATCTCCGCATAACTGTCTTCAAAGATATGGTTCCGCCGGACCTTTATCTGACAGTTGCCAGGCTGGGCACGCATAGCGGGCTGGCTTCTAAAGTAGATAAGCTTGCGCCTAAAGTCTCGCTTGTACTGAGGCACATTCGCGTCGAGCGTTGATGGCAAACGAGGATCATCCCAGGTTGTGGTCTTTGTGTTGTGATCGACAAAGTAGACTCGAGCGGTAGATGTAAGCCGCATTTCCCATCCTGATGGTAGAGGTCCCAGTTGTGAAATAGTCTGGGGCTGTACTGAGCCTTGTCCATTGGGACCCATAACACGGATGATTGTTTGTCTACGGGGATCGACCCATGTAGTGGTTCGTGTGTTATGATCGACATAGTAAGGGCGTCCTTCGGGCGTGTATCGTTCCTCCCAGCCGTTAGGTAGCGATCCTGAACCGGCAGTCGTCGCCCCGCCTGTCGATATCTGTGCGGGTGTTGTGCTGGCAGGGGTAGCGTTTCCACTACGATATGCTGGGTTGCTGGCTTCCAGCAAATCATCGGCAAGAATACGCCGGGAGTGCTGATCGCGGGCGGCATTTGTCTCACTATCCTGAGTAGTGTGGTTTACAGCCGCACTGGGAGATGGTCGGTTCCATGTCGTCGTGCGAGTGTTGTGATCAACGTAATAAGTGCGTCCAAGGGGATCAATGCGTCGTTCCCATCCGGGTGGAAGGGGGCCGTATTGATCTACGTTGGGGTTGAAATTGCGCATATTGGGATTTTGGGACGAAGCGCTGGCTGTAGTGGAAGCCTGGGCTGTTGTGGGTTGCACTGGGAGGGTCGGGGAGGCAGCGGTGGATGAGGTAGGTCCAGATGTAGACGTGGGACGGGATGTGGTGGCGGTCAGTTGAGTAGATTGCTGCTGTTCTGGCTCTGTGGAGGCGGTTGGGGGAGAAGAGACGGCTGGGACGGGCATGGAGATGTGCCCACTGGCACTCCCATCACCTCCAGTGGCGTGAGAACTCGGCGTGCGCGACAATCCTCCGCCGTTTGCTGCAGACTGAAGTGCTACATTTGACGAACTTGGACCAGGAGAGCTCTCCAGATTTAAATCGGCGACTGCTGCTGTTAGACTAGACGTCGTCGCTGGGCCTGGGTTCGTTATCGGCTGGGAGACGTTCGTCGTGAGATACACGATCAATTTCCCATGCACGACTAAATTATCATTTGACTTTTTGAGGTCCAGCGTAAGCATTTCTAGAAAACGAAGCAACGCCGTCGCAGTTGGCACAGCTGGCTGAAACAATAGAGGTGGATGATACGTACGGTGGCTATCCAACTCCAAATCAAGCACATCACTAACTCTGATATTCACAACTCCAAGGAAACCTTGATCCCTCCGCTTAAACTTGCGCTGGTCAAATATTTGAACGGCGATGACGGACGACTCCTTGACTGTTCTGAAATCCGGGACAATCTTGTGAGAGTGTGTGTGAAGGCGAGGCAAGTGTAACTCACATGTCAAAGGTCTCGTTCCAGTAAGGATTGAGGGTCTTCTTGATGACGCTGGTCGTTTGGGTTTGCTCGGCATCAACTGTAAGGACAGCGAAAGGGTCGGGGAGTCTGAACACATCACGCTTTGATAGGCCATCCGCAGCGACAACTGGATTGAGGTAGGGAGAGCGCCTGAGACTCGACTGTTTGGGAACGGGTGATACACGGAATGCTGACCTGTAACCCTAATTCTCTTCTCCCTGGAGACAAAACAAGGAATGAGGATGGAAGCGGGGAAGATTGGGAGGAGATACTTACAGTGGACGAGGTGGAACAGACATTTGTGGTTAGGAGTTGGGCAGAGAGGAGAAGCCAAGGGCGAGGCTTGACAATGCAAGCTGTGGCAGGAAGGAAGAGCCTGTTGTATTGAGAGAGGACGGTAGTAGAAACGAGAGAGAGTTGACTTGAGGCTAGAGCACAAACACAAGTAAATTACCCATTCAGAGTCACATGTCATTGCACTGCCCGTTGCCAACTCCATTCCTTTCCCCCTCTGCTCTGTTTGCCACTTGTATTCCTCCCTTCTTTCAGCCTTCTAATAGCTTTGCTGCAGCGCTCGGTGCCCTTCTGTCATTACTACGGTCCAACCTCACCTAACCGCACGGCTCATTTCCCAACGATCACTGTCACCCACGCTGCACAGCCTACGATTGGCCCATATACATAGTATCACATCACCCATTACAGCCTACTAGTACATACACATTGCAAATTCAGCCCGTTGATGGTGGATATCAGCCGATCCCGAGGCGACATCATCGTAAACAACCCAAGACCCTAACTATGCCACGGAAATCCTGAGATAGAGTATTGCCTCGTGTCATTGGTAGCCCACGTCTTTGTGCATGTTGGCTTCTTCTTTTTCAAGTAGCGCCTTTGCTTCTCAGGACCCTCCCTTCGATCCTTTACAGGACTTGGATATTGCTGTGCAGGATCAAATGTATGTAGCACCGACTAACAGGGGCCAATGGATTAGCAAGCATCACCTCTGATCATATGAAAGCTCATACCGCGCCCGCGGAAGAGTCGTCAAAGGGAAGCGGCTGACACAACCATTCTTCTTCTTCCTGCTCACCCTACTCATATGAATGAGCACCGGTGCTCGGTTTAGAAAACCTCTCACCCACCTCTGTGCCCCTTGCCCTCGATGAGTATGGTTGCTGCCGCCTTCGCTTGAAAAAGATGTCGAGTCCTGGCATGGCTTCGCGATGGAGGTAATCGACGTAGCTTGTACGACGAAACTGAAAGGAGGTCCGAAAACTGAGACTAGTCCCGCTAACCATTATATACCTGGCTGCCGTTTGCAACAGAGATACCTGCCATTTTACTCCTCGCCGCTTCGTAAGTTCTACCGACTATCAGCTATAAAATGTATTCCGCCGTTTCCGAGTTCCATCCCAGTATGTCGTGCCCTTCTATCCTCTTTCGTGGTCCAAGCTTTTGCAGTAATGAACGATGACATGAGAGACTTGTCTTATCTCAGTAAAAGCCTCCATCATTCCGTGAACACCCAATTCAAAGGGGCGCCAATTAGAAGCTTTGAACACCTCCATGCCGGGCATCGAGTAAACACTCCGCTTGCTTTCCGAGTGAGAGAAAATAGGTCGCCTGGGCTCGTCCACCGCATAGAAGCCATTTATAGAGCATTTCTGCAGCGACCCCAGAAAGCCTAGTATGCATGAGTGACCATAATTTATGTAAATGCCACACCCAGGCACCCCCAGGCACCCCCAGCCACTCATAATAGCAAGCACTGCCATATCGGGAAAAAACTCAAAGTGCCTCCTAGATGTACTGGAAGCCTCACTCACAACCTTTCTTCGACTTTCTCCCTTTGCAAACTTCACTTTTGCATCAGACAACCCTATTGCGCCTCATGCAGTCATGTCTTCGCCGATTGAAAACCCGATGAATGCTGTGAGTGATACATATGTTCAAGGATGTAACCGAGAGCTCATAAAAGAGGTGCGGGGGTTTACCAGGCCCACAACCATGCTGCTAATGCGGAGGAATACACAAGTAGTGGACTAATTGTCCTAGCCATGGAAGAACACTTCAAAGCTGCAAAGGCTTACATGGCCGCTATCGAGCGCAGCCATGATGAATCAGTTAGCCGTTCACGCTTCTATAATCCAATGAATGCAATAACTAACCCGAGACACCATTCTTTTCCAACAGGCAAAACGGACACTGCGCATGTTACACAACGAACAACTGAAAGCTGGGCGAGACCTTCAAAGACGGATTGAGAAACTAAAAGAGGAGGGTAAAGACCCTTCACAACCTCAACCGATGCCAACCGCACCCAGCGCAAACGCGCAATCCAAGAACGCTGTAACACCCGTTCAAAGAACAATAAACCCACAACCACAAGTGCCTGGGCGTGTGGAGTCACCACAACCGTTACAAAGGATGACAGACACAGTCGACGAGTCGTTCATGCTCCTAGGTGGCCAGCGGGTAAGCAACACTCCTCCCTTTTCTGGATCTCGCTCTCTCACTCCACCACACCTCTCGTTATACCCTTCACCCGCCAAAATTCTGCTCCTCGCATTGCTGAACGATGATAGTCCGAACCAGGCGATCCGTTCAATCAATTTTGGAACATAATGCAAGGAATGCTAGATACCCTGTCTTCGCCCGTCGCGTTTGCTACAGCGCCATTAGGCAACCCTGAACCTACAGACACACAGAATTCGTCCGCAAATGGGTCAACGGACTTGAACTCTAAAACGCCCACGGGTTCGCGGTCTCTGGGCAAAAGGGACTCGAGTTTTGGTAGCGATACCGAGTCGGATGATACTATTCTGGCGAGACTTGGGAGGAGGATTGGTGGGATGAGGCAGGGGCCGGCACAGAAGAGTTCACAGATGAAGGTGCCTTTGGATGATGACGAGGATTTTGACGAGTCTCTGTTTGATGACGATGGTGCGCCTTTTCTTGTTAGGCCAACCGAACCATTCTGTCTTGGCTCATGTCACTCCGATGGCGTTCGCAGGGGATGATCTCTCAGAATCATTCCTCGTCATTCCATCCGGTTCTGAACCAGGTGCGCTAAAAAAGGAGAACGCGATTCTAAAAGCCGAGTTAGCCAACCTGCAAAAACGGTTGGAGATGGCGGAGAAAGTGCTTCATCTGCGCGAAAAGCAGGATCAGCAATTGCGGGATAGCATATATCAAGCTAAGAGAGAGGTGAGAATCAGTAATGGCTTCTCTAATGACATCAGAATAACTTACAGTCGATGAATAGGCGCAACGAGTTATGGGAGCTTCGATGCAACGAATAGGTCCCGATCTAGGCAATTTGAATGTCAACGTCCCACCACTTCCAATGCCCGGCCTCACACCCAACCGAGAAAACCAATATTTACAAAGAATTAAAGAACTGGAAAATGAGGTCCGACAGGCGCGGATTGAAAACGAGAAGAATGTGCGTAACAGTCCCCCTTCCTCGCACGCCCCAGTTTTAACTAATATGAACTTGGTTATGTCGTCTACAGCAAGCGATGATTAGGAAGTACCGGGAACGATGGGAGAAGCTGAAGGAGTCTGCAAAGCGGAAGAAGGAGGCCAAGGCTGCTGCGGTTGCTGCCGCTTCACCTGTAAGAGAGAGGATCGTGGAGGAGCCCGAAGCCGAGGAGGAGCTGGATAACACTAATTGAATGTAGGATTATTTGGAAGCAGAGTGGCTGGTCTGTCACTGTTGTTGTACTTATATGTAGCGGCACCTATGTTTTTCATCCAAGTCTATTTTCATCCAAAAGATGTTGGCCATTCCCTTTTTGCGCCGATAATAACGTGTGTAAATCGGAGAGTGTTCTCTGCAACATATAGCCCCATACTCAGACAAAGAGACCAAAATCCACGATCTGTAACGAAGTAACGAAGTTCTCGAAATCTTTCTGCACAGCTTCCTCCTTGACAGCCCCGCCGTCTTCGGATTCGATCGGGATATTGAACGTCACGACCAGATCGACGTTCTTGTGCTTCACCCGATACAACGCCATTCGAATCTGTACGATGTCGAGTGCGCTCCGATTGAATTTCCGCACACGTTGCTCGCCACGGAGGACAATAGCAGGTGGTGTGCCGTCTTCCCTGCCGTTGGGTAAAACTTGAATCTCCTGTACTCCGTGTGTTTCGGCGGAGTTATCGTTCGCTAGCGAGTCGAAATGAAACCTGGGATGGAATGTTCGGCGCCGGCTCTGGTGAGGAAGATGTTCTGGCAGAATGTAGCGCTTACATGATCGCATCTGTGTCGCCCTCCGGCCCTACAGCTTGTAGCACCTCAACAATGATGCTGACGCTACTGTGTGGATACATGAAGACCTCTTGGTTATCTGGGACCTGGCGCAGGTCGCTGGATCCTTGGCGTCAGAGGCTCTGGCATCTGCGACTTAGCGAGCTCTTACGATGCATCGATGAGGCCCGGGGGTGCTTCTGCGGTGATAGCACCGCCGAAAAGCTCGAGCTTTGGCATTATCGTTGTCAAAAGACTCAGGGCAGAGATTAGGATATGTGAGATTAACAGCAATTCCTGATGGCGGACTCATCTGCATTATGGCATTGGATTGGGCTGATGCATTGCCAGAACGGGACTGTCAGACACGCACGTGACACAGTCAATTAGTCACGTGACCAGATAATCTGTTGATTCTGTTCTTGATTATTGGCGTTAACACACTCGCGTCGCGCTCTCACCGTACAGCTCTCCCTCAACGCCACTGTAATGGACTCAAGGCGACGCTCTGTGATGCAGCCCGCAGGGGACCCGTACGGGAACCGGTCGAATATTCCAGTTCCATCCACTATCAAGAAACCCTCAGCTAATCCCCGGATGTCTCTTGCGGGAGCTGCGCTACGTGCTCCTAATGCCTCATTATCTCTCAACGTACCCGGCTCCGTCTCAAGACCTTCCATGATGCGTTCTCAGAATAATCCGCTACTTGCGAGCGTGTCAAAGTCAAATCACGGACGGACCCCTCTACACAAGTAAGTCCCCTGCCCCCGAATTTACCGATACGGAACGACATGTTCACATAGCTGCGAACGAACAGTAGCACGCGCAGACCTTCCATATGGGGTGCTGGAGCTCAACTTCAGCCACCAAGCAGTCAATCGTTTAAGGATCCCCGACCTCTTCGCGACAGACAGTATCAAAGCAAAATGCGTTCAGAGATCTTCCATTTTCTTCAGAGTGCAGGCTTCGACATTGCACAATCCACATTGAGTAATATTCAAGGAAAAGAGTACAGAGCCATCTTCGAATTCCTTGTCCTCAACCTCGACCCGGCATTTCCGTTTTCGGCTGGTCGATTCGAAGACGACTTTGCGCCGGCGTTGAAGGCGCTACGTTATCCTTACGCGCATAACCTGGACAACAAGTGGCTTGCGGCGCCGGCTAGTATGCATTCATGGCCGCCGTTGTTGGGTGTTTTGCACTGGTTAGTAGACATGTGCAAGGTTAGTGTTCGGTACATGACAGATATCGGAGTTGCGACTCATCCGAGATACTCAGTTACGTGATGAATACTTTGCCAGTGGACACCCTACACTTCAGGATACTTCCCGTATACCTGACGAATTCGACGACCCCGTGGATCACCAAGCCTTTGCATTCCAGTATTATGAACATGCGTATGAATTGTGGCTGGATGGATATGATGAGTTTGTGCAGGCGAACGAGGACCTAGAGTCACGCTATGGTAAACTTTTCGTCTTTTTCCAGAAAAACCATGAAGCTGATACACACAAGCGAAAAAGAATGAGAAAGTGGAAAATGATTTACAAGAGCAACGGCGCATGCTCCAGGCCGCTGAAGCGGAATTGAAGAAATTACGATCCTCAGAGGTGAATTCAGATCTGTTAGGAGTGAGGTTCATAATCTCATCATTCTGTCAGCCTCCACTCGTAGAGCTTGAACGGGCAAACACCACTCTCGTTCGGGACCGCGAAAAGTTTTTGGCTATCCTCAAACGGTACGAATCGCGAAAGGAGAAGTTCAAAGAGGCTATCGCATACGAGAAAGCGGAGCTTATCACATTAGGTACCTTGAAACCTTCGAAACACTGATGCAAGCATGGCACATACTCATGCGGTCATTCAGGAACCAAACTTGAAAGCTTGAAAGGCACTCTTCGACATCTGACAAACATCGTTCGGGAACAAAATCTGACACCTGAAGAGGTTGCTAAAATGAATAGCGACCATGAACAACTATCAAAGAATCTCGAAGAACTCCGACAACGGATAGCCGACACACATCGCCATGTCATGAATCTAGAAGTTAGCGTATCAAATAAAACCTCAACAACCGAAGAAGCCCTCGAGAAGTACACTAGTCTGTTAGTGTCACTTGAGTTGTATCCGACACTGCCACCGCCTCGACAGAATACCAATCTAGCCTTAGAACTCAATCCTGCAGCATCGGCACCACAAGACCTTCTACAAGGGGCAGACATTCGGAGGGTTATTAAACCGACATTGAGCGCGATTGCCGAAGACAAGCGTGTGGAGCGCGCAGACCTGGAGAGCGAAAGGATCAAGGTGGAGGATGAACTTGATCAGGTAGTTCAAGAGTGCGAAAACCTAGAGGAGGAGATTATGGAGTTAGAAAAGAAAGTCGTGGGTGTGAACGATCAAGCCGAAGAGCTACGTGATGTAAGCTTGCTCCTTGCGGCTAGTCTTCGTTTCAGTTTCTGACTCTCGTTTATTCAGGCCGCTCAAAGAGATGCATTTTTGGCAGCTCAAGATATCGACAGTCTAGAACGCAACATTGCCCAGGCCAAAGCGGCGGCCATCGCAAATGGGACGGGGGTAAAGTCGCGGCTACAAGCCCTAGAATTCAGGTGCGACATCCGCACTTGGCTAAATGCGACCTTATCGCATTGATTATTGACGGACTTTCTCCCGGTAGTTATCGGGAACAGGTTGACAGGGTTTCACGGTTGAAGGAAGAAACTGTCCGCGCCATTATCAAGAACAGCCACGAAATTGCCATGTTCAAAGAGGAGGTGTCCCGACACCTAACAGAACTACGCGAATTTGCAGAGGCGGAATGAACGGACCGCGTTTATGTGCTATTTATGATCATTTGAAGGCTTCTGGTTTTGTATTGCCCTACTCATCCTGTACAATTAGCTGATCTTTCAAGACAGGGTGTTTAATATGTACCCATAGATTCAATCTAGTACCGACGTTTGCATTTCACCTGCAGCATTTCCCCGACGAACGGTATGATGGACCAAAGCACATGGCGATGGATCTTGGACGAACCGAATTAGGGCTCAACATGGGCATTCCAGGCCAGACATAACTTGGGTCTCCATCACTCTCCCAACGACCTCGCGTTGCCACCTCACTCCTAAGTCACTCTACCTCCAATACCTCCCCCATGTTTTTGTCGGTACTCGGCCTAGGTGACTCCCTTCTACCGCCGAGGTGTCTCTATTTTTGTGGACTGACATCGTCATTATGTCTGACGCGTGCAACCGTGGGCACGACATTAATGTCCCGATACTCAGTGTGTTTTACTCGCATTACTCGCGCAGGATGAGATGACAGAATTGGAAGTCTATGGTATAGCGATGACTCGGACTGCGGCGCTCATGTATCAGTCCGTGACCGCTACCGCACCTCACTGAACCGAGCGTGGTTGAATCATGGACTCTGATACCGGAAATATAGCCATGATTTCCTGGAGTCGTACTCTCTTGTTCTCTCCATACCATGGATCCCGAGTCTCGCATGCAAATCTTTACCGACTTCCACTGTAATGGGCATACCGAAATCCATGGCACAATTGTGCGCGTCAGAACACTGCCTGCCTGAAGACGAAAATAGATTCTTCGTGGCGGGCCTTTCCCAGCGCTCTCTTCAATAATGTATCTCTTAATGATGACTACACTTCCCCTTTGACCCTACCCGGTGTCTATTTTTGTTTGTCGATGCTATGCCGGACTTATCCCGTCAAGATCTAACATACGGGTTGACCTGACACATCGGCCTTGTGCATGTTTGGTACTGGCGTACGCTGTCGCGCGAATGTACCTGAGAATCTAATGTATCTGATTTGCTGCGGGGACGTGTACACCGCAAAGGGGACAGCCCTGGACCCCCCGTGCGTAGTACTTAAAGAGCTGCGGTTTCGCGCACTCTACCCTGTTCACCCCCACCAATCAACCTTCTCCCATTTACTTTGCTGCTCGTCCATCGACAGTTGTCTGTACCCGTGATGTCCAACGAGCACACTCTTCATCTTGTTGACGCGGAGAAAGGGAACCATGAACCCTGGTCATTGCAGACGGCATCTGATAAAGACACACTACCGAATACGCCGTCCTCGCAGACCCTCGCCCTCAATTACAAGCCCAGTTTAGTGTTTTCCTCGCAGAAGGAATCACTGGAAACCAAAATCGAGGCGGAGACTCCGCCAAAGCCCAAAGCTGCGCCAAAGCCCTCTAAAAAGGTTTCGAAATGGATCCTCTGGCGTCTGTGGTTCAATACCTATAGGTAAGAGAGCTGTCCGTCATTGTAATCGAAGCCGATAAGAATGATTTTATCTTGACAGAAAGCTCTTCGTCCTTACGTTTGGGCTAAATATGATCGGACTCGGTCTTGCAGCCTCTGGTCACTTCCCGTATGCCGTTAGGTATGCTGGGAGCATTGCAGTGGCAAATCTCAACTTCGCCATCTTGATGCGCAATGAAGTGTTTGGACGATTGCTTTATCTTTTCGTTAACACTTTGTTTGCCAAGGTACGTCACCTCTTACTTAACAATGCCAGATTTGCGAGACTGATGACAATAATGGTTAGTGGCCTCCTTTGTGGTTCCGTCTGGGATGCACCTCCGTGCTCCAACATCTTGGTGGCATTCACAGTGGTTGTGCACTCTCTGGTATCGCATGGCTCACGTTCAAGGTTGTCAACAATTTTAAGAATATCGATGTCATGCATCCTGCTGTTCTGACTCTGGGTTTGATTACTCTCGTTGCGGTCATCATCACTGCAATGGCTGCAATCCCCTGGGTCAGGAACACTCATCACAAGTGAGTACAAGTAAAGGAGCACCTCCGGAGATATCTAGTGACTGATATTGATGCTCAAGTGTCTTTGAACGTCATCATCGCTTTGTCGGCTGGACGGCGCTGATCAGTACATGTAAGCTTGCTTCACATATGCGTCTGAAATTATCTTGTACAGTCTGACACTCCGGAAAAAGGGGCGTTCGTTATCCTCGGAGACCTCTATGTTCCCGAAACGCAATCTTGGAATCTTAGCGGGGCTCATGTTGTCAAGCAACAAGATTTTTGGTATACCATGGGGATGACTGTCTTGTGAGTCACGCTGTTATTTTCAGAACTGTGCAGGTTTGAGACCGAGGTGTGATAGTATCGCACTACCTTGGTTCTTTGTCCGCAAAGTGCCCGTGGAGATTGAACTAGTAAGCCCCTGTTTTCACCGTGGATGACTAGGACATCTGTGACTAACAAACAAATGCTCTCAAGCCCTCGTCTAAGGTCGCTATTATCCGCTTCAAGCGTGGAATGCAGCAGGGTCTTCTCGGGCGTATCAGTCGCTCGCCGGTCTGGGAATACCACCTCTTCGGCATTGTCAGTGAAGGGACACATGCCGATTGTCATTATCTGATTGCTGGTGTCCAAGGTACCTCTCTTCTTTCCGTATCCACATCCGGTAACTTATACCTCTACTTCTAAACAGGCGACTTTACCAAGAGCTTGGTTGCGAATCCTCCCAAGGCCCTGTGGACAAGAGAATTAAAGGTAAATTTGGCTTCGCATCATCGTCATCATTTCACCCCGAACACCACATTATTTCATAAATTCTTCCCGATGCCGGACGAATAAACCCTCTTTTCTTGTTGTCAGCACTCGTTCCCCTTGATCTACTCGTGCTAATCTGCCCTACATAACTAGGTCGCAGGCGTGTCAAACACATCAACGCTTTACAGGCGGGGTATCCGTATCTGTACGGGAACTGGTATCGGTGCCGCGCTATCGACTTGCTTGCAATCACCCGACTGGTATGTGCCTATCTTCCCATATGGAGAACTATAGCACTGAGATCGCGATTTAATTTCAGGTATCTCATCTGGATAGGTACGCTGACAGTTACCCGATATCCTGCCGGTCCAAAGCTAACACCATGGTCTGGATGCCAGGCTCAGATCAAGAGAAAACGTTCGGTTCTACGCTATCGGGACTTATACACAAACACATCGAACCTGAACGCCTGTGCCTCTGGGATACCAAAGCGCGCGGTGGGCGACCTGATACGATGAAGCTTCTCAAAGAAGCATACAAATCCTGGAACGCGGAGGGTAAGTGAATCAAGTCGCCCGAGGTTTACTATCATGTCCGGCTGACTGGTATTTTAGTGGTATTCATTACCTCGAACTATACCGGCAATTCGGAAATAATGCAAGGGTGTAAGGAGGCAGGAATACCCTGCTTTGGAACACTGTGGGACTTCGTGAGTTGTAATCTTGCTGCTGATGATCAGAGTTGAGCTGATCCCTCACTTGCGATGTCTTTAGTGATCGTATATTATTATTTTATTATTAAGTTGGAACCTTTTTCTTCTCCCAATTACTATCATCATTCCGAGGACAAAACATATTTTGTATTCTACACTAATCCGTTGCACGTTGTTCGCATAATGACTGGACCCTTTCTGGCTAGATATTACGATGTTTATTCCTTCGCCTTTCATAACTACCTTGGGCCTCTTAGTCCCTTTCTTGATCCATGGACTCCTAGAACTTATAGACTGCCCCTCATCTGATCAATGTTCGCTTAAAGCTAGTATATTTTCCAGTAACAATATACACATGTATATACATTACCATATGTACATAATCACAACAGTTTGTAGCTCGCCAAGAGCGACTACCGCATTCTTTCTTATGCCAGTCTATTAATCCACATCATTGTCACCTCCCGAGAATCTTATCTGAGCTCGTAACGACTTGTAGTAGCGGGCCGACAAGCTTGGCAAGTTCTCTGTTCTAAAAATATCACGAAACGGACCGACATGCGCGACGACTACTGCTCGGTGGATTTGACTGCCGTGTTGTGATGCATATGTTCGATCAATGCGGCAACCTTGACACTGCGATACTGCAGTATCCCCGGTGCTTCGCGGGTTCCTTTTTCCTTGAGAGCGCGTGAAACCAGCCCCCTTCAGAAACCGAAAGATTTCTCTATCTTTGGCCGATACTTCCTGCTTCAGAACTTGTGCGCTGTTGTATATTATAGGAAAATGCTGCAGTGCCAGTTTTATCTCATGACATGGCCAGAGCACCTATTTCTCCGGGGGCGGTGAATTTGACAGGCGTCCGTTTTGGCCAGGGGCTGTCGTCTCCTGTCCGGTGTTCAATGTTCATCGATCATAGCGACGTGCTAGGGTTTCATCCGTTCAAATTTACCTACCCACAAATCACGCGTCCGCAACAACTTCATTTAAACGAATCACTTCGGAATCCAAGAAGACGTGTCTAGTACATCCCACACTAGCACTACAACAGATGATGGCACCCGGCGACTATTCACAACAACTAACGCCAAACATAACAACTATCAAGTCGAACTACGAAATACCATAATCAAGAAGACTGGGACTAGAATTGGGTATTTTATGTACTGTTTTACGCTTCAGACTACGAGGTGAAAACCACTACGAGAGAAGGCATCGCACCAAAGAGACGCGAGAGTGTCATTAAGTATCAAAAAAGCGAGAACCTGAAAGGCGGGATAGATGAATAGGAGAGATACTGGCTTACGGGTTTGCGCGGTGGAAGGGTTAGAAGAATTTAGAAAGAAGAAAGGGGAGCAGAAGACGGAGTAGTGGTACGGTGTCGGTCATTAGTGCAGACCAGCAGGCTGCATAGAATGGTTCTAGTAGCGAGACCAAGTCGAAGGTTAAATCAAGAGCCAAAAACAAAAAAGAAAGGAAAAAAGAAGGAAGGAAAAGAATATATAGTACATAGAAGACAGAGCTAAACGGGTGACACAGAAGCGAAAAAAGCCAGCTCAGGGCAACATAAGAGAGAAAAGAAGAGAGAGGACGAAACAAAAGGAGCATTGGAAAGACATAGGACATAGGCATAGGGTGGGGGCTAACCAGAACCAGGGAAGGCATAGAGATAAGTTGGCGACGCTGCGGAAGGTATGGCAATGAGCCGAATCGCCCTTGAGGCGCATACACACGGGGGAGGGAGAGAAATATCGTCATAGGTAAAAAAAAAAAGGGAGGGAGTTTCCCACTACATGGCAGACCCACATCGCATGTGGTTCAAGACGCACAAGCTGTAGTAGCCGTGTTGACACCCATACCTACACCCACACCAATACCCATCCCCATATGCCTCTGATGTCCCCTTCGGGACCTTCCATCGTTGACTCCAGCACTGCCCGTAGGAGAAGGAGAATCAAGGGGTTTCGCGATCCTCACACCGATCTCAGACCCACTTTCAGGCGAACTCGACACGGTGGACATCGGAGAACCCGGCCTACGCGGTGGAGACCAAAACGCCGGTGACCCAGGCCTCGTTGCAGTTCCGAACCCATACATGGGTGCAACCCCAGCAGGTGCGCGAGGAGGTGAAGGAGGGGTAATGGGGTACGTATGAGGAAAGGTAGACGCAGTAGCAGGGACACTAGCGCGATTTCCGCGCTCATCGAAGCTTGCGCAGAACTGTTCGAGGACTTGACCACCTTTGCCCATCCATACCCACTTGCGGCCAGGCTTGATTTGAGTGTTAGGTTTTAGTGTGACACCCCGCTTGCCTAGCTCTGCTACTATCTTGGCTATGTTCCTTGTGTCCTGCGAAAGTGAATGACGTTAGCACGTATGTACGTGAATCCAGGCCTTCGGCACTGCCGCAATAAAGGTACGACGGAAGAGGGATATAATTAGAATCAACAGTCGGAGCGAATTGATGGAGCCAAGAGATCAGTGGGGAAAGGGGGGGAAGAAGCACAAAAAAACGTTGTGTGGGCGTTTTCACATGGATAATTGTGGAGATGGCATGAGAGGCCGAAAGGCAGAAAGGTCGTGAAGTGCGATAAACGATAGGAGAGCGAAGCTGAAATACCTACATCAATTCCGCTGTGCTGTCTCCCCTGAAAAGTTGGCAGACCAAGGGCCTTGAGCTGAGCGGGGATGTTGAGGGATCGGCGAACAGGTGGGAAAAACGTCTATCAAGTTGATGGCGTGTTGTGATGCACGACAGTAATAGGAGACACGGCCAGGGCCAAGAAGCGCGCGACAACGAGAACGGAAGTGGCCAAGAAAGGGGATGAAATTTTGCGTGATCAGAAACAATTTTCGAAAGGAATGGTTATGGATGAAAAATGAGATAGGAGATGGGGTGTTGTGAGCCGAGAGCGTTGTAGACAAACGGGAGACACGACACACCCGTGTGTTGTTGTTTGGATTGCTAGCGGCGCAGGGAGGTTGAGTGCTGAGCCACTGCATGACGGCCATGCGGACATCGAGGACGTCGCCAGTGAGCCATTCGGGCATTGAAATCTGTGTGGTCGTGTTCGACGCGTGTGAGAGTAACAAAGCGAGGCCAGTGGCGGCGCACCTTGGAAATGAAACATTGTTTGACGACGAAATCACGAATGTCGAAGGGACCGTCGCTGCACCAACAAAAGCGGACCAGACGTTTACCCGTGGTGCCATCTATGAGCCCATTCTTGACCAGGAAGGCTCGAACGGACTTGAGGACTTCGGGAAAGGGGGGTGCGGCGTCAACTTGTTCCTGGCAGACATGGGGCTTGAGCTCTGAAATAGATAGACAAGAGTGGAAGATAAGGCAGACCTGGGTGATACCGGTGAGCTCTGTACAGAAGTCAGAAAGCGTAGGCCTCCAGGACGGCCGAACAAAGCTTCTGAACTCGTCGACGACTTCGAGGTCGCTTGTCTTCAGGTTGGGATCTCTGTCCTGCCATTTCATTAAGCAAATAGGAAACTCCTGCCATGTTGCCGACGTTGAGCAATAGAGTTTATACGTTACGTGAGGGGGAAGGTGCGCACGATGATTTCATTCGGATAGTTGAAGTCTGTGCCTTGAAAACAAGTAGCCTCGACGTCGAGGATAAGAAAAGCATCGTAGGGCTGTTGGGCCCTGAAAGACGGAGACAGCGAGGGCCGTGTGTGAGGGTCTGGGAGAGGGTCTGGAGGAAGAGGGGCGTAGCGCATGGTAGTGGCAGGGTGAAAGGAGGAGAGGAGGTGGGAGAGTCTATAGGAGCATTTGAGGAGGCACGTTGTGATAGCGAGTGTAAGCGCAGAGGTCAAGTAAATCGTGAAAACATTTCCTCTCACGTGCACCATTCCATGCCTGACCTCCTTCAAGACGATTTCGTCCCAGACGAAACAACTGCTCTCGACGACGACGAGCAGCTCGTCCTACAAGATGAAACCACCTATTTCTCCGACCAGGACGCCCCACCCCCTCTCCCCACCGCTTCCGCCAAAAAACGCAAGCGGAGAGAAAAGGAAAAAGAACGCAAGGCATGCCTCTCTTCCAATACAAAATATTTGTGGGGCTCACCATGGCTGTAGAGGCGTAAACTCGCCCAAGTTGTAGACCCGGTCGTCAAGTCCATCGCGGACCAGCCCCCGAGGGAGCTCGCTCCCTATCTTGCCGCGATGCAGGCCAAATCATTCCCCAATCACTCTGCGATTGAGCTCAGCGACATGGAAATCCCTGGTATGCACCTACGTTTTCCATTCTCCTCCTACGCCAACCCAACCATGCTAGCCAGACTCCTCCATCGCCGATACGACTGCGTGGAACAGTCCAAGGACCCTAGATCAACTCGTCCCCTTCATAATGAAAGGTTCGTCCAAGCGCAGTTTCTCCACCGCGGTCGTCTGACATCCCTTGCTTGTGTCAGTGCTGCCAACGTTGCATACTCGGCTAGGTCAGAAGTCCAAATCAAACGGCGCACCAACGCTTCTTTTCCTTGCTGGTGCTGCCTTGAGAGTTGCCGATGTCACACGGGTATTGAGGGACAAAAGACTTAGAGGCGATAAAGGCGGAGAAGTCGCAAAGCTTTTTGCAAGGCATTTCAAGCTCTCCGACCATGTCTCGTATCTCAAGAGGACCAAGATCGGCGCTGCTGTTGGCACACCCGGCAGAGTGGGCAAGCTTTTATGCGAGTCAGGTGTGCTATTCTCGATTTTTCATTATCATTCTATGTCACTCATATCCCCGCAGACGCATTGTCAATCTCCGCGCTGACACACATCATACTCGACGTTTCATACATCGACGCAAAAAAGCGCACCCTGCTCGATATTCCCGAAACCCGCGATGAAGTGTTTAGGACTGTTCTGGGTGCACCCCAGGTACTAACAGCCATCAAGGAAGGGAAAATCCAGGTGGTGCTATTCTAACCGAGTCCCATTTTGCTTCGTCTTCATGTCAACTATGAAAACGGATGCTATTAGGGCAATAAATACGTGATACAAAACAGGGGAATGGCGAAGATATCCTGATTTTAGAAACCTTTCGGGTTTGTTCTAAGCGTAAGCTGTAACAGAGCAATAAGTCCGCCAAGTCATGATTAGAGTATAACTGCGACCGTCGACATACCCTCGTCCATTTTGGCACCTTGTGAATACCCTTCCTGTATCCCCGTGCATGTGGACTGAAAACAGTGTATTTGTCCTTGGCCGGCATCTCGTGTTCCTTCGGTAGCTCCAAAGCTCGGTCCTATGAAAACCCACCCGCATCAATAACTAAGTGAGAACGAGGAAAATGGTGCAACGCACTAGAGACTTGCACTGGACACCACTAGCCCTGACAGCCTCAATCACAGCATCCACCTTCTTTAGTCGGGCGCGAACGTTGGCTTTACGCGTCACAGAGAGCTTCCATGGTGTTTTCCTTCCGTGTGGATTAGATGTATAGCAGTGGAATCAAGAGCCAGAGTTACACACCACAAAAGGCCACTAAAGTTTACACTCGAAGCTCTGAACGCCCCCAACATGGCCTGGACGAGTTATGCAAGAAAGTGAAGCCGTCGGAGCAACTTTGCAGCCTTCCGAGGGGCGTGGGAATCTTATCACATCTTATTCAGCCATTCACTTGAGAACTTGGTAGCCGAATGATACACCTCAACACTTGACCACGACCACTATGGCACAGGTACAAGTGCTCACACCGACGCCTCAGGCCAACGGCTCAGCCCCAGAGGCACAACTAAATGGCTCTGCAGATGGCCAGAACGTGGGCAACATCCTCCGGTTCTCGAGTGGTTTGATACTTCCTCCTCCCGAAATCAAAGGTGCACTTCTCTACACAAGCTGTCAAGAGATTTGGTTGCTAATAACTTTTGGTTCAACTATACAGCTGTAATTGACAAAACAGCAACGTTCGTCGCCAACTCCCAAAACCCACCTCAGTTTGAGGACAAAATCCGCGAAAACCAACGCTCGGATCCAAAATTCTCGTTCTTGAACCCCATAGACCCATACCACGCATATTACCGGCATAGACTTGACAAAATCTCACGTGGAGAGTCGCTCGCTGATGATGCAACTCCTGGACGAAGGGATGGAACCCCAGGTGCCCTTGGGCAGGAAAAGGCTGAAGTTGTGGATATCGGCGTCGAACCCCCTGCGCCCGACTTCATTCTCGATATTCCGCATGTTAGTGCTATTGATCTGTGCGTCCTCTCTGCTCCTCATTCTTTGGCAAGATGTATTGACGGAATCTCTTAGGGATATCATGAAACTCACTGCACTATTCACAGCGCGTCGAGGACGCAACTTCCTTGCAACACTCTCGGCCAAAGAGGGCCGTAATTACCAATTCGACTTCCTCCGTCCCACACATTCTCTCTTTGGATACTTCAACCGCCTGGTGGAGCAGTATAGCAAAGTTTTATATCCGAGCAAAGAAATGCTTGAACAACTAAAGGAGAGAGCACAAGATGATGCCAAGTGGAAGATGTTGGAGCAGGCGAAACGACACGCAAAGTGGCAGCGGAATAAGCGAGAGAAGGACCAAAAGAGGAAAGACGACCAAGAGGCTGAACGCAGTATGTGGCATTCCATTCAGTTTAAAAAAACTATCACTTATAACATTCCCATTCCAGTTGCTTTTGCCGAAATCGACTGGCATGACTATGCCATCGTCCAGACTATCGAATTCACAGCTGCCGATGCAAACTCCGAACTCCCCCCGCCAATGAGTGTACAAGAAGTCGAAAACATGACTCTTGCACAGAAACGCATGGCAGCTATGATCATGGAAAACACTGTCGAGGAAGTCGAAGCGCACCGCGCGCGGCAGGCTGCCGCCGAAGCCGAAGTTGCCAAGGCTGTGGGTAAGGTGTCAGTGGTGGATGAAGATGAGGATGCCGCGATGATGGAGGAGAGTGACGACGAGAAGGACGAAGAGAAGAAGAGGAAGGAGGAGGAGGAGAGGCAGAGGGAGTTGGAGAGAGCACAGGCTTTGCAGCCTGCGGTTGGTCCTATGAAGATTCGGACGGACTATGTACCAAAGAGTAAGTGTCTTGTCCATCGTTTCCCCAAAAGCTTTGCACTGACCATGTTGGTGTAGTTGGATCAAAGAACGCCAAGCCAACAATGACAACTTGTTCTATTTGCGGTCAACAAATCCCCGTGGACGAACTGCAAGAACACATGCGCATCGAGCTTCTCGATCCCAAATGGAAGGAACAGCGCGACGCACTCGAAGCGCGCAAAGCCCAAGCCTCCGAACTCCAACGCGGCGCCAACGTCGTCTCATCACTCAAAAACCTTGCCCGAACACGTGTGGATATCTTCGGTACCGAGACGGACGAGGAACGCAGGAAGCGTGAGGAAGAAGAGGAGAGGGAACGTAGGAGAGAGAGGGAGAAGGTGGTTTGGGATGGTCATACCGCATCGAAAGCAAATACCCTTGACAAGTTTTCGACCAACGTCAACTTTGACGAACAAATTGCTGCTATCCATCGTGCAAAGGGTCTTGGGCCGTAAGTAGTACCTCTCCGCATTCCTCTTGACAATCCCACTAACCAAGCTTTGCGAACACAGTGCTGAAGCAAACGCAATTGGGCCTGGCATCGGTCCAGCCGCCATTCCACCCCCACTAACCTCGCTTCCACCACCCCCAGCCTCACTCCCCGCTCCGCCAATCCACACCAACACACCCTCAACAGCAACCATCTCATCCGGTCCCACACCCGCATCCATGCTCTCCCCACCTGCACCCGTCATGCTCCCACCATTACACTATCGTGGCCTGGATGCAGCCCAACCGTTCGGGTTCTCTCCACCTCCTCCCTCTGGCACACCCGGAACAGCACCCAACAGTCGCCAAGCTGCTCTTGCAGCTGCAAATGCACAAGCGCAGCAAGTGCAAGCTGGGATGGTGCGCACAGCAGACCAAATGCTGGCAGACAACCCGAATGGGGTCGTACCAGGGCAAGACGATATGATTCCACCGGCCAAGCGTCAACGGGTAGCCAAGTTGCCTGGGGGAGCGTTGTATCCTGAACAAGACTGGATCGCCATGCATCCACATCCGATTTCATTGCAGGTGCAACTGCCTAATGATCCGTCGAAGCCTGAGTGGAAATTGGACGGGTCTGTGGTGCTGATCCCCGAATTGCCGATGACACTTTTGGTTAGCACGTTGCGAGACCGGATAAGGCTCGCGACGGGAAGCGCGTTGCCGGCTTCGAGAATGAGAATTTCATACATGGGAAAGATGCTGACGAATTCGAGTACGATCGGGAGTTATAATTTGGAGGACGAGGATATGTTGGTGTTGAGTGTGAGTGAGGCCAAGAGGAAGTGAGATGTTGCTTCTTTTTATTTTTCTATTTTTGTATGGTATGTAGATCGGCAAGCCGTTAATGTCATATGATTGATCGGAAGCGTATCGTTGTGTGTATATGTGTATAAGATACTTGGGTCTACCACCCCTAAAATCCCAAAAAGTAACTCAAACAAGCGAGCCTATTGAAACCTAAAACCCTAAAAGAAAAACGCTAGTAGGAAATGGACGCGGAACAACAACCGACAACCCAGAGATGAAGGAAGCAATGGAAGTAAGCGAAAATTGATGGTGCCACGGATGTAAACCGGTGTGATGAAGCGAGAAAGAAACGCGCAGTCTGAACTCCCGAGTGACCCGAGAATCACAGATTTTTTTTGATAGAAACCTCCCCTTCCTCTTCTATCCATATCCGTGTCAGAGGTTCTCGACCCAACCGGAGGTCTACAGGACGGGCATGGCAAGGGATAAGAATTGACCCAAGAGGGGGGGGGCAACGTATGACCCATATTGCAATACAAGGAATGTACACGCGACAGGGGTAAAAGCAGGGTCGAGGGGGACAATGCGATGCGATGCAATTGGGGGAGTAGAGATATCGCTAGCGGAGAGGTGACACTTTTGCGGCAACGGCTTCGGGTCTCGTCAACCGCGCAAGGTCTGGTTCCGAATGGCGCGTACTAGAGTGCCTCGGCCATGAAGGTCTGGACCGCACAGCGCCCGAGTATGGATGGGATGGGCATTTTCTCACACTACTGCCCAGATGCTGTGGTACGGGGACGAAAGGGGGGAGAAAATGAGACGTATTTGAATGTGCGCTGTGGTGGTGGTGATCGAGGGGAAAGCTGGCTGGGTGGCTTGGGGGGTATTGATTCGTATCCTGCCTCTGTCCGCGTGGGCTGACTATGATAGGGGGAGAGAGAGGTGCTGGGCGGCGAGACTGGAGAGGCCGTGGATCCCTGGGTGAATGTTCATGGACAGAGGCAAGAGAGCCAGTGGAACTAGACGAGGTAGATGGAAGAGGGATGGTGTCCTGCAGCCATAGTTCGTCCTGTTCGGATGGTGGGGGTGGAGGAGAAAACTCTCGCCTGAAGATGGGAGAGTTGAGGTAGGGAGAAGAGACGAGAGAGGGAGGAATGGGGACAGCAGAGTTTGAACCGAGGGATGCAGAGCGACGACGAGCAGGCATTGGGAATGGACGGAAGAACAAGATCAAGTGAAGAATATATACCATCTACGCTAAAAATACAATGTCTCGTCTCGGCTAAAAGAAGCGACGACAGAGGAGAGCAAACAGTACTACGAGCACTACACAGATCGCACCGTCAAGCACCACAGGCGGTCGCACTTCCTTCACCCCCTTCCCTTCTACCTCTGCCCCCTCCCTCCTTGCCACCGCTACCTCACCCTCACCCACCGTCGACTCCCTTGCCCTCTCCTCCGGCCCCGGTTCTTCCCGTTCCCCTGCCTCTTCCGTCCGTTCTTGCTGTTCCGCCGCCGGAACTGGATCAGGAAGTAACTCTAAATTCGTCCGTTGACATTGCGGACAGACCCACTCCCGTGACCTAGACAAGCGTGTCGTTATGAATTGTCTGGGAATTCTATACCTTTCGATCACACTCACAGCGCAGCAAGCCGCTTCCGTTCAGCCGCCGGATACTCTATCGATCCCACCCCGATGGCTGCTTGGCCCTTGAGTGGAAAGAACCCCTGTAATCCGATTATAGCTAGAAAAAAAAGAATGTCCATCCATCCTTCCTGAAACACACACACCACGCTGCGAGACTCACCTGTCCGGACACCCCACGCAGGTTGCCATAATTCTTCATGGTCTGTAATCGAACACCGTTCGTCAGACAGCCGCAAACCTGAGACATACCCAAAAACCCACAATTGGTGAAACTAATACAAATCTATTCAATCAGTCGTCCAAGTAGTCAGCATTTCCATCATTTCCACACGCGCCCATCGTGGTCAAGTGTCTCACACACACCTTGGTATTCAGTTCAAACCTCCCGTTTGGTGTAAGCATCATGATAGATGGCGGGCGGAATGGGTATTCCGCGGGGAGCAGGATACGGAAATGATACAGACCACCCTCAAACTCGGTTCCTGGCGATCCACGAAGTGTACAGTGCCATTCCTAAACGAATAACGATCAATCAAAGTCTCAGTGCACGGAAGGCTGTACTCACAAAGATATCATCCTCCAATGGAGCGGCTGAATAGTCTGTACTGGGATCATTCGCAAGCTCACGAGCTTCCTGCATAATCCGCTTCACAGCTGCCCCATACCGACTCAGTCTCTTCTCTTGAATCACACGTTGAATAAAAAAGCACTTACCCGAGTTGTTCTTGTTCAAAGGGGGCATACTGGGTGGAATAATTTAAAGAGGTGAAGAGTCGAAATGCGGGGAAGCTGGGCGAATTAGGTGCAAGGGGTTGTGATAAGTAATTATGTAGGTGCTAGGCCAGGCGGTACGTATGTAGCAAAGCGGGTTATGCGTGGCACGATGTGCGCCGTCGATGGAAAGCCGCCTTGTTTCCTCGAGGCAAGTCGGTAAGTCGATAGTGTCGGTATCCGTTACCCGGGATCCAGAAACCTCAACCCAAGCTAATTAACTCGCACAACCAGATCGAATTCCACCAAAGGAGTCGATGATGATGAGGATTCTAGGCGAAGAGTATGAAAGTTCGCTGGAGAGAGAGAGAGAGAGGAGTACAAGAGGGTGTCGACAAAGGCAAAGAGATAAGGAGACAGGTGTATTGGTTGGAATCATCATCATACGCCGGTAACAAGTCACAGGTGTCAGCTGCCAAAGTGACGAAATCCTTCAGTGTTTTGCACCCCCATAAGGAGATCACCATCACGTGGTGTGACGCTCGGGCACTGGGTCGGGAATGCGAATTTTGCCACCAACTGTCGTACGCGTTCCAAGGTTGAAGACTAGGAAAGATGACCATCCACATCAAGAAGCTTAAAGTCCGGCAGCGCAAGGGTATGCCTGCCTCGTAAATTTCCACCCAACCCACTGACTAACATCTCGTTTCCGCCCGGAATGCCTCAAATTCCTCAACCTTACTCTGTCCACGAAACTTGGTACTATCATACAGCACCCATAAACGTCATGTGCGCTCCCGCACTTTCAAACATGCTTGGATGCTGGGCAGCCTCCAACGACCTCAAATCCGTCGGCCCGTGCAAAGAAGCCGCTGAAGCTCTATTCCACTGTATGCGTACCACCGTGCGTAACCCATCTCCTCTCCTCATCAAAAATGTTACTAAACCCTTCCGCGTCGTTCAGCCCATGCCCAAGAAATCACATAGACCAACGATCAACTACCACCTTGCAAGATTGGGCAAACAGATTCAATAGAAAGTCGTCTGTGACGACGAGTTTCTCCGGGCTTCACACTGGCAACCTCCCGTCCTCTGAAAGGTGTGCTGCCGACATATTACTGGGTGAAGAACGAAAGAGTGACCTGGAGTAAAGGTTTCGTACCATGGGTTCTCCACTCGAGTGTAATGTATGGTGAAATATTATTTACTAATCTGAAGACATCTTATCACAGTCGCCGGCTTATTTCACAATGCTCCAGTCAGTGAAACCCGTCCTTATGTTTGAAAACAAGTCTTCTAGGGGACATACTTGCTCGTACACCAGCGGACTCGTTTCCAAAGTATAGACGACTTGTCCTGGAAGAATAATCCGTTTATCTTCAGAAGCTCTAAAGGTTCTTGAGTAAATTACGGTGCCGAAAGTCAGAGTGCGACCAGATACTCACCCAAAACTCGTGCGGAATGTTGACTGCAGCTTAAGATCAAACAAAATTTAAATCCATACACCCAACTGCGGCTTATGATCCAAGGTGCATACGCCCCGTGAGGGTGCAGAAGTCGCTCACAATTGAATAGTTCTCAAACACCAGGCTACAAGAAATACACAAAAGAGAAGGTCGAAAACTCGCAAGTCGACCCGCCGACCCCTCAGTCAGACCCATTTCACCTGCCTTTCCGCTACTCGCTATAGTTACCCAAGTGCCCATACCACATCCACCTCACTATCAGGTTGATTGAACACACACGATCCTTGCGGAGAACTACAAGCGAGGTTCCTCGGTCACATCCCAGTCAGACATAATAGGAGGTGCTGCGTGATGGAACATATGTTATTTATACTCCTTGAATTATATCATCAATTTACGCATCGGGAAGAGAACGTAAAATGTTTCTTCCAAGTCCTTACAATAAGGTAAACGAGAGAACAAAAGATAAACTGGCAAAAAACTCACAAAAGGTCTGGCTCCTTTGCATTTCAGCTTCTCTAAACTTGGTAGGTATGCGTCATCAGCGGGATGAACCCATTCTGTCCGTACGATTTTTGGAATATAGACGTGGATGGAGCTTCATCACCTGCCCAGGAACATTTCTCTCCGCTCATTCTTGATTCAACGCTCGGCGTTGGTTCACTTTTCCGCCATTTACCTTGTATTGGGAACACATGCACAACCCAAGGGCCGCTTTATCTTGTATACAACGCCACCGATTGTTATTGTTCAACTGCGCCGCTGTCGTACAAAATGGATATGCAGCATCTCGGCGGTAGCGTGAAATTCTTGGTTCTGGATCCCTTTCAAACCGCTGGAACAAGCTCCGATCTTTATGTTGCCACCGCCTCTTCTGGTTGATAGTTGTGAGGGTGTTGGCAACAGCCTGCCTCTGAGAACCCACCGAGTTCCTCTGTAATGGGTGATTGACCACATGGGAGTGCGTTGCGTGATGCCTAGTAATATCGAGGAAGTGAACTCCTGACATAATGGTGTTAGGGGTTGTCAGCTCGCTTCCCGTGGCCATCTAGAGTTGCTGTAAGCTGGGTCGATATTATTCTATCCAGAAGCGATACACTGGAGTATATGCTACATACAAGTTAGACAAAGTCCTAATATGAAACAGCGCAACGCAAGATATACAGTGATCCTTAAAAAATACAGCTGGTAGATCAACTTGCGAAGAAAAGACAGGAGACATGATGAATCAAATCATAGTAGAAGGCCAATGACCAAAGCAACGGTCATACTTGTGAACATCCTAGTGCCCACACCATGAGCAGCATTGTTGCCGGGAGGGTTGGCACTAGCGGACTCTGTCCCATTCAGTTGTTTCGCCAAAGCTTGGAATGCAGTAAAGTTGTTGGGACCGTCTTCAACTGCATTGACAGCGAAAACCATTCCCTGACCGCAGTGGTTCCCTTGTCGGCAATATGCCCAGATAGGTTTAGTCTAGAAATGAAATGTTAACTTATTTCATTAAGTCTCATAAAAATGGACTCACATCGTTCACTTGAATCGTGAAGGTGGGGAAAGTAGTTGAGGTATCAGCAACGGGCATGCTTGTAAGAGCTATAAGTGACTTTTAAGATAAGTCATGGCGACGGGCAACTCACAATCCAGAATCAAAGCCAACTTCCCTCCCGTTGCTCGTTTCGGACAAAGACTCGCAAGGCCTGTCGAACGAGCTAGCGGTCACAGTATGGTTCTTCTGGCGGAACTCGAAGGTGATAGTATCGCCAATGTTGGCCTTGATATTTGAGGGTTGGAAGCTCAACAATCCGGGGCCGCCAACAATGACTCGGTGATCGGCAGATGTAGGTGTAGCACTAGGGCTCTGGCTGCTGGTCGCACTGGGGAATTGTGTTGTTGTGGCAGTTACAGTAACAACAACGACGCTAGACGTCGTTGTCGCAGCGATAGTAGAGTTTGCCGAGGTCGTAGGAGTAGAGGATGCCATAGAGGAAATCTGAGTTGACGAGGAAACCGGACGACCTGTAGCCGCCGATTTAAAGGCATCAAAATCATCGCCTGGATTCACTGCAAACACCATGCCACTTTGACAGTGATTTCCTTGCCGACAGTATACCCAGATGGGTGACTTGTCGGTGACGGCAAGTTCAGCAATTGGGAAACCACTATTCACGGAGTCGGCTACTGGAATGCTGCAAAATACGATGAGTCGCGCGGAATTCAGTGTATGTTAAGCACGTACAATCCGGTATCAAAGCCACCTGCAAGACGCTGGCAAGGCGTCTCAAAGGATGACTGCGTTACGGTGTGGTTTTTCTGCTTAAAGATGAATCGAATAGTATCACCAGGAGTAGCGGTCTAATAAATAATCAGTACCGCTAAGGGGCTAACTTGAAGGAAATGTGCTTACAACGAACTCGGGATTATACTGGAGGACACCAGGACCACCAACGGTTACGTTAAAAATCGCGCATCTAACGAGCTGCGGGAGGACACTGAGGAGCCAGAAATAAGGTAGTATCGCAGTAGCGTGTCGTATCATGTCGTAATTTGAAATCAACCACAGTCAAAAGGCGTGTCGCGTGTGCGTGAAGAGTGTTCTAAAAGTAAAGATGCCTCGAAGGACAACCAGTGCCCCCGGAGAAGTGGAGAAGAGGATCGAAGGGATTGGCGGATGAGGTCGTAACAAAGAAACTAGGTGGTCAAACATCTTGAATTGTTCTCTTTTATAACCTCGGAAACAATGAGCATTGTGCCTTGAAGCTTAAGTGCCAACAATAGCAGGCCTGGTTCCACGTGACTTCAATATTACCAAAATAGCAATATCCATTTCTTTGTCCTTCACCCTTTCCGCACTCAGCTGTCTAGTCTGCTACTTACCAGTCACTGGCCGCAGCATCTTTGTTTCCGTGCGGTGTCCTTGGCTACGCTCAAGAAGCAAATCATTGGTTAATGACCCATCCAGAGGTTAGGTTCACATGGAGCCCGAGATTGCTCTAGCCAGTATTTACCTCGTTGGCACCGCGTCGCATTCATACTTCCCCTAACCGTGTGCAGGTGCAAGAGGGATCAACCATAGTGACCCACCTTACAGCCCTAACTTCGTCCGGTCTCGCGTGGGTCTAGGTGATATTGCAGGTTGCACTAGTCACGGCCTTCATCCATGCCATAGGTACTATATACACTCCAGGTCAGATAATGTACAAGTTGGGGAGTTCAGCGCTCTTGCTCCTGAGACATTATATTTATACATACAAGTCCACAAATCTTCCCCAGCGCTCGATGACTGGTTTTACAACCTGTTCCCATTCCTTTCCCTTGAACTTGCCCTTATCCCACTTGCGAAACTCGAATATCTCCTTATGTATACTACCGCAGTCAGGACATGGCTGATTGCATCCGTTTCCCGTGCCGTTTGTCTTCGACTTAGATGTAGCTGAGATCGACGAAGGTACCTCTATCCTAGGCCAGCCGGGTTCTAGGTATACGCGCGTCGAGGCAAGATCAGCAAGCTCGATATGTACAAGACGTTCTAATAATTAGGTCAACTGAAACGCCAACATTGATGTCTAAGGCACAAACCCAGTCGGTGGCACCAAGCCGCTTTCTCCCCTGCTTGGACTCGACCTTTCATGAGGCTACCCTCGTCTTCCTCGACATTTCCGGGGTAGAAACCTCTGAGAACCTGCTCCTTTGAACCGCATTGCTTGCCCCACTGATCGATCCTTTTGACGAGATTGACAGCTCTACCGACTTTCAGCTTGATAGTCTTTGGTGCACCAGGATCTGGAACATGATGAGGTGAAGGAATCCACCGCATTCGCATCACTTCTTACCTCTGATTTCAAACGTGTAGATGTAGCCTGGTACGTCTCGAGCGGACTTCGCCCTTTCCATCTCTGCTCGTAGGGATGCTTGGGTTGACGGTTGCAAATATGGTGGTATCCAATCTATTCGAGCCCCGAATCAGAGGGGGGTTCACTGCCATCAAGACGTATTTTACCCTCAAACTGAACCCAAATGCCGTTCCTTCTCGCATAGTAGCCCGAGGGGACCAGTACTTCAGTGGTATGCTGATAACAGAAACGCGGAACGTTTTCCTCTTCGTCTTCAGAATCATCGCCGACACGGTCTACTTTGACTTGTCTGGTGCACCGCTTTCCAGCTTTTGTGATCCCAGCGCATTGCACCTGGCCTGTCTTGCCAGATGGTGTAGACGGCGTAGTTATAGAGCCATTACCTGAAATAGTAGGCTGTATGGGCGTTAATGAATGGCTTGGCCGGGCGGAAACTGTGGGGGACGCGGGAGTTGTGGGAGTTGTAGGAGGCGATAAACCGGCGGCCGTATTAGGCAAGGGTGAGGTGCTCGATTGCGGACGCGGCGGTTTCTGCGGAATAAAAGACGGTAAAGGGATGCTAACAAAGTCATTGTAGTCGGGTTGCATAGCAAATTGCATCGTTAATGAATGTTGTCCTGGTGAGGGTATATGAGGAACTGGCATCGTAGGTGGACCTGGAGGGGCGCTCAGGGCTGGGGCCGAGGAAGATGCACCGGCCAGATTGAAACCTCCTATAAAGCCTGCGTCATGTTGGGGAGCAGCCGGGGTTGAAGGGTTCGATATTGATAGGCCACTGAAAGCAGTTGCAAGATTGTTGGCATGTAGGGAGTCGGGAGGTTTTGTCGGCTCAGAGGTTGGTCGGAATGGCTTAGGAGGTTTTTGAGGAGGCTTGGGTGGCAGAGGGGGATTGTTCTGAGAGGACAAACGAGCAATCAACTTCAGAGACGATGCCCAGAAGTAGCCCTTTCGCCCACCTTCGCTTCGTGGTAGATGTCGACGAGTTTGTTAATCAAGTGTCCAGTTTTTTCCTTGAGGTCCCGAGAGTCTGGCATGCTGGATTCAAGTGCTTCGGTATTGGATTGGTCACCACAGAATTGAGAGCAGATCCTGTAACAAACACTGTATTGACACAGGCTGAGAGAAGTTGGTGGTGGTGCAGAGTCCTGATCGGGTCCCCTGAGCGCGAGTGGTTTATCAAAATTGATTACGTAATAGCACATACATGAACACTTAATCATTGAATTGGGTCGCACGCTGTCAAAAAATGGTTGCCTTTTCTTCCCTTCGTCCTTACGGTCAAGGTATGTACCTTTTTCCACTCTAATTTCAAGATGAAACGCACTGGGCTCTGAGGTTAATCCTTGATGTCATGCACTACGCTCTCCGGAGCGGCGGCTTAGAAACCCGTTAACTGATCGCGATTGCCGATTCACTAGAAATTTATGTTTGTCGATGTCGTGTACTGATCCATTCTACAACTCTAACCAGGACCACAGCAATGGAGGACGGACGTGAGATGGAACAGATGCGCTCCTGCTTGCAGACCATGGCGAATAGCGTCTCGTCAGTTCGACAGACAGTCCGAGGGCTACTTGACGAGTGAGGGTTCCATAACTTCGGCTTAGGAAAATCTTGAATCCCTGATCCACGTTCTAGCCCCCAAACTCTCAACACGAAGGATGGAATATCCTTACTCTCGATCAAGCATCACGTTCTATTATCCTACCTTCGATCTCTTGTTCTCTTATCTTCCCGTAGGACACTGGGACACACTCTTGCGGAACGTGAAACCCCCGGGGGCGCATTCAGCAACTCTGAACGTGATAACCGGGGCTCCGGAGCAGGCGACCTTGTCGATTCTATGATTGAGGGACGTATCGTCCTCGAAAAAACACGAGCGTTGGAAGGTAAACTCAAGTATCAGATTGAAAAACTTGTGCGGCTCGCTCGGGAGCCTGAAAAGGCTCAGGTGGCTGTCAATGGTGGGCTGATCATCTGTCGTGGCTGGGTGCAAGAATCTAATCATTTTCTAGACCCTCTGGCCTTCAGACCAAATCCACAAAATCTCGAAGCCAACGATGACGATGGTGATTCGGAAGTCTCGGGTGATGATGCGTCTGGTCGCCGTCAACCCGCCGATGGCATCTATCGTCCTCCGCGCCTTGCTCCTGTTCCTTACACAGAGGCTCCAAAATCGAAGTCTCGCAGGGAGCGTGCACCCGCTCCTTCGGCTCTGAATCATCTTGCTGCCGATCCTTCACGTCCTCACATCGAGACTACATCTGGGCTGGGTGGTATTCCTCAGCTGGGTTCGAAACGCGCTGCCTACCTCAAGCGTTTACAAGAATTTGAAGAGGAGAACTTTACTCGTGTTGTGATGAAGAAGAGTGAGGCAAAGCGACGACTTCGTGATGAGGCAGATTTAGCTTTGGGTGGTGATTTGGGTGGATCGTATAACCCACGAGCTCGGAGGCGAGCTGGAGGACTGGAGGACGAGTTTGGCGATGTCCTTCGCAGTGTGGAAAGGAGGCAGAATGGAAATGATGGATATGAGGAACTTCGTAAGAAGGGGAAGAAGGCCGATCTCCTTAGCCGAAGCAGAGACTCGTCCTCAAGGAAGCGGACGGAATCCTTTGGGGATGATGTTGAAGAGGCTCGTAGGATGAAGAAACGGAGCAGGTTCGAGTTGGAGGCCAAAATTGCGAAAAGGAAGATGTTGCGCAAACGATGATTACATCCCCCCTCGCGTACACAATTTGTGAATCCGGTATTTGCATATACATTGCCCCTAGGCTCTGAAGTTTCCCGCGCTCCTGATCCGTACATAGCAAACAAGTGAGCACAGGCAAACAGCTGCACACATGATCCCTAAATTAGGAACAATAGCTTGAGGTGTGGTGGTATGCATTGTTTCAGGATGCTATACAGACTTGCACGACATGGTTCTGTAGCTTTGACAGCAACCACCTCGCATCCTGTTTCTTCCTTCCCTCTTACTTCTTTTTTTCGGCTGGCCTCCGTTTCTGTGGTCCCTGGAGGACACTTTTAATGAGCTTGTTCCAACACCATCGGACGCTAATCCAATTCAAAGTATCATCAGGAAGTCATGACCGACGAATCTCCTCTTTTTCTGCGACTTAGGACTGTTGCTTTTAGTGAGCACCTCATGCTTCCGTAGTGAGCTGTCCAACTCACATGTTTGCAACAGGTTGTGTCAATTTTGTTAGCTTTCTCTGGGTTATCTTGTACTCTATCATCATATTCTCGCAATGGGACCTTATGGGCGGACCTGAAAGTATGTCTTTCTCCTTCCATTTTGTCAGACAATCTGAGTAAGGTATCGCAGGAGCCCTTATTGTGGTCATGTTGATTGCCAACGTCGTGACGGTCGTTACCCTACTGATCTTGTGAGTGTATTGTCTCATAAACGGTTAATGAAATTGTTCACGATTCTAGATTGCTACTTGAATTCCGTATTTGGCTCGACATTGCACGGATACTCTTTCTGCTCATAGCACAGATAGGTGCGCATCAAACTCAATGATGCCGGTTATGGAATCATTAAACCTATTCAGGAACTGCTGGTGCATTCGCATATTGGAGACCGCGATTCCATTGTGAACAAAGACGTACGTGTTGACTGGGATTAATCTTTCCGAGCTAACGCTAATGTATCTACACGATTAGTTGGGGACCAGCAAGGCATCTGTGACGTGATTTCGTTTTACATCCTCACCACCAGTTGGATAGTGCCCGCTCTCTGTGCGTCTAAATCTGATGGTCTGGCCAGCATCGACTAATTTATAAAAAAGTACTCAGCTATCTTGCCGGTCTCGCGGTCAGATCGTACCGACACCGCTCCACACAATCGAATCTGACACTTGACGACGAAAATGCGAACCCGATCCCTAAAGGCGACCTGCGTTCCGCAAGGCCATCACTCTTACCAATCACGACAAACTTCACAACCCCCATACCCTTAACCTTTCCTCCAGAGGCTCGTAGAAAACCCCAACACTCCGTAAATACGAGGCGCAGTGCTGTCTCTGTGTATTCTAAGTATTCTTCCCCGCCTGCAACTCCACACTCCGCCAATGGAAGTCCAAGTCGATTATCAAAACGCTCACCGTTGGTTGATCTTGTATAAATGAATATTATGTATAATTAGAGTATGTTGTGGAATATATTCGCCACATAAGTTTGGGCACCGGTATGATAGCAAACCAGGTCTACTGACTCCTGAATGGATGCTGTTCGACACTCACACGCCGGCAGGCGCTAGCCGTCATTGTACATCAAATTTTGACGGAAAGTGACGTCTGCGCCGCTTCTTGCTGACCCCCGAAGAGCGAAGTGAGTTGGCAGTTCCTTCAATACCCTCAACCAAGCTTGTGTGCCCATCGTTGGTTCTCTTCTGAACAAGTTGATCAAGAACTTTACAACTGGGACAAACGCGAGCACGTGGACAAACTCGCAGCGCCAAACCAGTTTATAACCTTTTCAATCTTTGGGTGCAGGCCATACCTTACTGGTGAATCCCTCCCCGACCACCAACATACCATTCTGCTAAGGCGGCAAACCTCCGATCCTTTCTTCACCATCCAGCAATTTGGAAAACACCCTCATGAGCTGGGAGTCGACGTCTGCTAAGGTACGCAAACCCTGCAACCATGTAGTCCTTTCAATTGACCCTCATCGGCGTTTATAGGCGCAACTCAGATCGACCATTCAACGTCTGGGACAGCTGCAAGCGAAGAAAGATGCTGACGCCTCTATTACGCGCAGAGACATCGCAACTCTGTTACAACAGGGGAATGTTGCGCTGGCTCGCAGCAAGGCACAGAAGCTCATTCAGGAGGATTCGCTAGGCGATTTGTTGGAAGTGTTGGAGCAGCAAGTCGGGACCCTGTTGGATCGCTTCTCGGAGCTGGAACACAAGTGCGTTCGCTCCGCTCTCGACAATCACTCATATGCTCAAGGATGCAGGTTGCCGCCGAGCCCGACTCTCCTCGAAGCGTCTTCGAGCATCATTTTCGCCGCCCCTCACACACAAATTCGAGGTCTGCTTATACTCCTTTCCCCTCGTTTCTCCTATGTTGACAAGATTAGACCTGAATGTTGTTAGTAACTTGATCTCAGATCGGCTGGGACCAGAAGCTGCTCGTTCTGCCAGGGACAACAAGGATAGCTACGTGTCCCCTAGGGTACTACGAGCCACATCAAGGCTGACCCCTAGCGCTGCTCAACTGGATGCCTATCTGGAAAGGATTGCAAGAAGCTATGGGGTATCGTGGACGGCAGGACCTCAGCGACAAAATTTGTGTGTTTAGGCTCGAACTGGAACACATCACAGTGTTAACGTCTTTTGGCAGAGTCAATCCACTTTCTGAAGTTCTGGACCCCTCCGCAGTATCTTTAGTAGACATGACACGGTTACAACACTTATGTATCCGAGGTATGCGCTCATACTCTTGGCCTTCAATTTCCTTTTCGTTTATAAGGCGCCCCAGGTATTCCTGATGAACCTGGTTGGCTTCGTCCTAGGATCTGGAAGTGGGTTGAATGTTACATCCTTCTTGTTGATCCAACCATGCTGACATTCCGACAGACTATTTCTCAATGTCCTACCTACCGATAAGACTGCCTGGGAGAGAGAGATCACGAAACAAAGAGACTCTTACTACGTTCGTCCCTAGCTTTGGCACGATAATGAGTACCTCACACCCCGTAGGACCTCGTTCGGCGACTTCTGCGGCCTTTCGCGGACCTTCGACCCCCTATCCAGCCCGTTTCTGGACCGGACGAAACGCTTCTCGAAGTCTACAAACATTTGGCGCGCATACCCGTTGAACTCTTTGGTCAACTGGAATCAGACCCCGATGATTTGGATCCCTGTCCACTGCATCAAGGCGCTAATGAGGATACCCACATACCCTTCGCAAATTGCTTGGACTCACGTTTACAGCTCTTGCGGCGGTTGAATGAAAGCGATCAAAATAACTCCACCATGTCCTCGACGCCTGAAATCAGACTGGAAACGAATCCCGATGTGACGCCCGCAATCTCACTCACAGAACCTAATGCCCCTAATGACAATAACACGCCTATGACTCTACTATCATCGAGGTCTATCTCTCTTGGCAGCGCAAGCCAGAGGCATGCTTCCGCACTCCTTCGCCTATTATACATACATGCTTCCATTAATCCGGGAAACCTTTCCCCTTACGTTCCTTCACTACTCGTGCCCTTGTACACGGCACTTATGCAAGAGATCGAACCAGAAGACCTGGCGCATGCTGAGGCAGACGCATTTTGGCTCTTTGAAGCGTTTGTCGCAGAATTTGCCGAACTGGAAGACGAAGAAGGTTCTGATCTTTGGATGAAACGGCTTGGTGAGGTGCTGGGGCAAAAAGATCCTGAACTTCTAGAACTACTGGTGCGTTTCAAATCTGTCCCTCGTGTCAATGGTTCATTTAGTCTCCCCAGAATGACATGGGTCTTCATCCCTCGCTGCCACATTACTCTCGGTAGGTGAAACAAACGCTTCTTTCATCCTCCTTGCTAATTACGCGTAGTCGATGGCTCTCTTCATTACTCACGCACACTTTACCTCTAACAGCCATTTACCCAGTTTGGGACGTTATGCTGGCTCGTCCAGCTCGGGAACGTGGCAAGCATCCGCGCCTCGATTCCTTGATCGAGATCTGCACGGCTATGTTGATTGGGGTAAAACCGCTCATTTTCAAGTATGTGTGACCCTTTCCCGGCCGCCCTTCATGGTTGACTGTTCACGACAGGCAGGGTAAAGTTTCGGGTCTCTGGGACAGAGGTCCCCTGGCTTCTTCAGTACAACCTGAGGAAGGTTTTCTTGATGGCCTGTCGATTCTTCAGTCCTATCCTGTCGATTCATTGGGGGGAATAGATACTATCCTTCAGCTTATGGTGGACCCCGATCATAACCGGGTGTCTCATTCGACCAATGGCTTTGGGAAGAAAGATCAACCGGGATTGGGGACTCGTCTCAAAGTTACGATGTGGAAAGGGTTCACGAACCAGATCGATTCTCCTGAGCAGTCTGATGGTGAAGAAGCCTCGAGCGGAAATGAAAAGGAGGGAATTGACGATGGCAACGATACCGAAACCCCTGACAAGAGTCAGCAACCCAATAGCTTGACCTCCCGCATCGCCAACTCGGTATGGAGGGGAATCACTAACCAGTCCTCGATGGATGCTCCTCCGTCCCCTGTATTTGTGCCATCGCCGGAGGCATCCCGGCCAGCTACCCCCCCTGTTCCGTTCAAAGAACACCAAGGATCGTCACCAGGGCCCGAACCACCGAAGGAGAATCCTACTTCTGCTCCCGCTAATTTGTGGACTTATACAGAAAGGCTGAAGGACTCTGATACAATGGCCACACTCGCCAAACTTGGTAGCAACTGGCGGGCGAAGGCGATGCTCTCCTCATGGGGTCGGCCAAGAGAGCCTGTATCCGCTCCACCAGCTCCACCCCAAGAGACCCGAAGCGCGGTGACCAGTCCCGTACAAAAACCATTAGACCCGGAATTCAGGCGAAGCTCACTGCCGGCCTACGATCATACTGGCGCAGTTTACACTCCGCCACCCCGACCGGCTTTCTTTCGCAATCCCCGTGATAGCTTTATCCCCCCTGAAGCAGCGGCACTAGTAGTATCTCCAACTGAGATGTCACATAAGGACGACTCCCCGAATAGCGAGAAATCGAGCGGGGGGCTGCTCGAGAAAACCCGTGGTCTACAGTCGACCTTATTATCTCTGGCGAGGACACCATCACCCAAACCGCCACCATCCACGACACCCAAAGCTGCGCCGCGTCCCCTCCTCCTGAGCTCATCTTCTTTGATCACCTCGCACAACAGCGGAAGATCGAGGGTTACACCTTCATCGACTGATGGTTACGGTGAGGATTGGGCAGACGTAATGAGGTTACGCAAGTCACACCTACCTCGTGATTCCATGTCTTCGGTCTCCTCTCTGTCACCCTCTGATGCAATTTATCGAAAGCCAACTCGTTCAGAGTGCGACTCGGACGCAAATACTAGCCGGATTGTTCCCCTCAACCGGAGATCCGTTTCACCTATGGCCCCGGTGCTCAAGTCGTACCATTCTCGACCCCCGTCGAGTACTTCCACAGCTTCATCTGAACAGGCGGTGCCGTCAACTCCAGCAAAAGAGGATTCCAGGGATCGTCAAGACACCGTTGACGTCGCATCGCCCAAAGAGGAAGACATTACCCCTAATGGCAAAGCCGATGCTCACATTCTCTCCGAACATGCTTCGCTTACCCGGAAAACGTATCGAAAGAAACCACAGACTGTTCTCTCAGGCGATACATCGGATTCTTCTGTTGGATACGTGAACTCCCGAGCAGCACGACTGAGGAGCAAACGCTACACACCTCGGCTGAGTAACCTTCACATTGATAACACAATTGTCATGGAAGATACTAAGTCCTCCAGTCCGTCTAACCTGACCGTCCCGTGGCCTACTGAGGATCAAGAAATGGCCGCAACGCCAAGAGCTTCCGCATTTGATTCAAATGCTCTCCCTCCTTCACCCCTTAAGTCCCCGAAGATGAAGGAGGACAGGCCACGAAAGATATCCAATAATTCTCGACATCGTAAATTGTCCAACAGCAACCGCGAGGCTGTCCACCGGAGATCAGATAGTGCGGCGGAGGATGGGGATGATGAGGGTTACGACGATCTGTTGAGTGCATACGAGAGTGAAGAGAACAGCTCGTTGGCATAGTTCGATCACTCGCTTTTTCTCGTTAAACGATCCTTTCATTTTGTTGTATTGGCCATGTTCAAGCTCTCGATGTAATAATTCTATCCTGGGTTCTTGTCGACGTTTACATGACTTTTGGGACCGTTAAGTATGGTGTGCATATTTGTAAGATGAACGGTCGGACCCGGCTCAACCGAGCAAGCGTTTGAGAGCTTGATAATACTTGCTTGCATAAGTATTCAAGATCGCTAACCCATTGCGGAGAAGACTGCCTGTTGCTCCACGATCTCTACGCCATTGCCTTCCTCTCAGCACCATCACCTATGACCTGACAAAGAACATACATACTCATCGCATGTCAACCGCTTGCTATGTTGGTTGAGTGTCGCAGAGAGTGCATCAAGTCTCTATCTCGATACCCGCGACGGTCCGAGACAGTGTTGCTCACGGGAAATGGAACGCCCAAAAATCCCCCCCCCGCAGGCAGATGTAGTTACAGGGCACACATGCAATTCCATGCTGTTAAGCTTCCCTCCATGCGCTGTAAGGCAAGTATTTCGCGTGTCGAGCTCTCCATCACCTTCCCCATCGTCATGATCGTATATACCGGGGCAACATTGCATGCACGACTTAGGACTATGTTGGCAGGGAATGACAGAGGCAGAAGAGAGCGTTTCCGAGACTGCAAAAACTTAGGTGTAGGATTAACAGTCCCTCTCTTATCCTCTGTTTGAAAAACATGCCATCCCGGAGGCTCTCACCAGTGTTGAATCGTGACCACATTTTACCCAACACCACCTTGTATTCGGGTCAGTACGTCTATTTGTCTTCGTGTGCGAAAAGCAGCCCCGTTCCCGTCCACGACTGAGGCGCATGGTAGCGGGACGGAACGCGTATGCTTGCCACGGGTATTGGCGTCTTTATCTCCTTATAACAGGGAGATCTTGGACGAAACCTAACCAAAGAAAGACGTCCTACATGCAACAAGTACAACGAGAGCAAGGTGTTACTGTGTTCTGGGATTTCGGTAAGTTCGCCCAGAGTTTTGCTCCCTCTGTAATTCTGACAGCTGCCATTCGTCAGAGACCGCTCGGGTCAAATCCCTAGTTTCCGGCTACCAGGTCGCTAAGGGTTTGCGAGATGTTGCCAATGGTTTTGGCCTCGTCAAGTCCATTCGGGTGTATCTGGATGTGGCGAGCCAGAGCCATCCCAAGTTTCCTTCCTTGCGGAGGGAACTGCATGCATCTGGCATCACAATCGTAGATTGCCCAACCCTCTCGAGAAAAGACGTCGCCGACAAAGCCTTGATAGGTACGTTTATACATATATACCAGAGGTAGTGCTCAACCAGAGAAATCCACAGTGGACATGCTTACATTGGCGATGGACGAGACCTCTCCCCGCACCATTATTATTGCCACTGGTGATCACGATTTATCCTACCCACTTGCTGTCCTACGACTTCGAAGATTCAAGATTGTCCTCATTTGCCCCTCTGACACCCATGAAAGCCTGCTCATGCAAGCTGACGACAATGTCAGCTGGAACAGGCAGGTCCTGGGTCTCGACGAAAGCAATGACCCAGCCGCCTCCTCTTCGTCCGCCTCTTCCTCGTCTTCTAACAGTACTTCATCGTCTTCCGCCCTCCCGTATGGCACCCCTCTCCCTCCCAATCATGGCATACGTAGATCGACCAAGCCCAGGACCGGTCCCGTAAAAGCCCAAACACCCGGATCCCCGACCCCCATTTCTCGTCAGGCCACTGGTTCAGAGAACCGGGTCCCACGAGCTGGAAAGGGTTGGCCTAGATGGGACCACGGAGGTGGCGTCAATGGAATGGATACATTGTCGACAGCTTCTTCTCTGAATTCTCGGATAGCCACAAAAGAGCTTTCTAATGAGGCACCGGCCGTTACAGTTGACGGGCTTGCCGCAGGCAACACCTCTACACGTTCCGCAGGGCCAACGTCGGGAGTAGAGCACACGACGACCAACCCACTACCCAGGACTCGCGCTGGAACACTACCTTCCTCTTATCATTTTCCTCCCGTACTTCCTCGTCCTCTGGAGGAGACACCCGCTGCCTCGGTCGAGGCTCCAATTCAGATGAAGTTAGAGTCTACCACTAAGACTGGCGTTCCGTCTCCTCAGTCTTCAGGAGGTTTCTCAATTGTCGACCATCCAAGCGCGCATGATCTGCAGGCAAAGGATCGAACACCCCTTCCGACTAGTACTGGTTCCCATATCCCTTCGACGCCGCCACCTGCCATCGTGAGCGGCGATTCAGCTCCCACCGGTCCTTCCCCTCCCCTCCCTCCCACCCTTCCACCTGTGATCACTGATCCCTTCCGGACAGTTTTGTCCTCGACGCCAACTACTCCTCCTGGAGTGACAAATGAGGCATCTCACCCGACGGAGACAACTTCTGCAAACGGCGCCGCGGCGATGCCCACAGCTATTGTTACGCCGCTTGGACCCTCCGGCCTAACTCTCGTGCATCCGACAGACCCGCCTCCGGCAACGACGGGAGGGACTAGCTCGGTTGCGGCACCCGTGAACCCTGCCAGGCCACCCATAGCAACGGTGCCAGGGGACACTACCTCCACTGTTCCAAAAACCTCACCAGGGATTACCCGTCCCTCTCTGACCCCCTCTCCGTCGATGCTTCGGAGTGCCAACCGCCCTTCATCAGGGCCAGTGAATCGAAGCAGTGCGGAACCTAATCCCCCAAAATCGGTGCCTGAGAGATACCGTGTGCTGGTGAGGCGTTTACAATATCACCGTAAAAACGGTGAGCCCTGGCCGAACCAAAGCATCGTCGCGAGTGAAATTATTAAAGGAAACCCTGACTTTTATAAGTCTATCGGGGTGAAGAAGTGGGGAGCGTATGCCTCCGGTGCCGCCGAGGCTGGGATCGTTAAATTAAAGGGAACATGGATCTCACTCACAGAGGAATGGATCGATGCCGTTGTGCCATGATATAATTCACTTAATAGTCTTTATCATACTTCCGCGATTATTGTATCATTCCCCTTTGCACCATAGAAAGCCTGCCGACATCTTCGCGTGTCTTCTAGGGAGCCTCGCGCTTCGCTCGGATAGCCATGAGTTCATCACTTGATTGGCACTTGGGCACGAGTCTGACGAACGCCCACCAAGAAAGTTCCGGTCGCCCTACTTTGCTTATCCCTCTGACTGCGAGTTTGAATAAACTTGCACATTTGGCGTGGGCAGTTAGAAAGGCACAGCCTTCAGTTTTTCATCATGCTATTTGGATGTGTTTTATGTTGTAGGCGCCACTCGTCCCTGAGTTAACACCTGTGGGAAGAACGATAGTAGATCAACAACAGCCTTCTTGGGGTCAAACGGCGTTTTGACGGCGCAAGTCAGTTGCCGCGCAGCTGGGAACAACGTTGTTGCACTCGCCATTGTAGGCGACTTTTTCTCTTTGTCTCCACTTATGCATAAACATACCCGCAATGTTGCAATTTTCTGGGATTACGGTCTGAGCAACATATCCTATCCTATCTTGTCTGTGCTGATCACTCAATTTGGCAGAAAATTGCCCCACTCCGACGAATACTTCTGGCTGGGAGGTCGTGAAAGAGATTCGCCGGGCGGTGCAGGCCTATGGCTGTATCAAGGTGTTTAGGGCTTACCTTGAGTTGCCTGAGCATTCTGGTTCTCCAGAGTCAAAGCCGCTGAGGTCTCTTCAGCTCCGTTCTGAATTACAAGCCTCCGGTGTATCACTCATGGACTGTCCACATAATGGGCGCAAGGACGTCGCAGACAAGATGATACTTGGTTCGTAGACTCATTCGTCTATTGAATGCTAGCATATTCAGATAACTTCGCCTAGTCGATATGATGGCTCACGCCATCGACAACCCCGCCCCATGGACTTATGTCCTGATATCTGGAGACAGAGACTTTGCCTACGCAATCTCTGTGCTGGGACTCCGTGGTTACCGTGTCGTTCTATTTTCTCCTTCAACAGCTCATATAAGCTTGAAGTCGCAAGCCACCACGTGTTTAGACTGGGATGGTGTTCTGAAGAAGCTGAAATCCGGTTCGTCCCGCAAGCCAGGGCAGGACTCGGAATGCCCGCCCACTTCTCAGTCTGTTCCCTACAATTCGTCAACTGAAGGACTGCTGCGTTCGAAAAGTCCGTTCGGGGGAAGGAACTCATGCTGTTCAGATAATGGCGATTTCGACCTCGACAACGACGACGTGGACATCATAAATTACCTCAAAGCTCGCCGAAGCCGCCGCCGCTTGTCGATGTCATCAAACGGTTCTCAAAGTATGACCTCCGAATTCTGTCAAGATACCACTACGCATACGGCCTATTTCTCCGCCCAGGAAGATCCCGTGTTTTTCCCGCCGCCGGCTTCTGTTGCGAAAACTGGGTATAACACCGGCTCAAGCTCTTCTTCTTCTGCCCATGTCAGTCAACAAACAGGAAGAACGACTTCAATACCTGCGGATCCCTCGTGGGCGAACGCGCCGGGGCTCCTATCTGAAACCCCGCATAGCCTGCCTGCAGCAACACCAATCATCAAGCCCAATACTGGACATAGCCCAAAGTTGCACCTATCTTCTCCAAGTAACCCAGCTGGTCCCACCCAGCTTCCTACCATTACCTCGTCGTTTTCGAAATCATCTCCTGTCCCAGAGGTTTTCCGGCCATTGGTTAGGTTGCTTCGAGAGTATCAAACAAAAGGCTTTGGACGTCCTTCAAAGACGGCTTTGGCCGAGAAATTAGACCAGACTCATGTATATTCGCAAGCGAAAGTCGATAGGTTTGGTCAGTATATCGCCCTGGCCGAGAGATGTAGGATTGTGACCCAGTCCGGAGATTGGATTACCTTAAGACCCGAGTGGTCTTGAGTCGTGTCGAATGTGTCTGCTCAGGGTCAGAGTGCTTATCTCATCAATCATCTTGATCTATACTCAAAGTATCTCCGCGTCGCTGTTCGTAGGTACGAGTGTACCATGTATAGTGATTGTTTATTGTCGACTTGTATGTAAATATCAGTAAATCAGTGTACGGTTGTTTGTGCATGTATATCATTACACCTACTGGCGCCCATCAGTCTGTGAACGCTGCCATATGAATGGACCTCCATCATATGTGTCACGTATTTGAAGCGCGGCATCATTGAACTGCACAACTATAGCATGTTTTGTTTGCTTTCTCGTAGCATCTAACAACATGCAAGGCCCAGCGGGGGACATAGCTGTGTTCTGGGACCTAGGTGGGCTCTTCATTACAACTTAGACTAGAGCTTGCGTTTACAAGCTATCAAGATACATGCTCCATTCACCCCTCAATCTCTGGCTACGAGACTGTCAACAAAATCCGCGCTTTATCCCAAACTCTGGGTATTGTCAAGAATTTTACGGCCTATGCGGACCTAGTAGGCCTGAGGATACCAAGTGCCTTCCAATTGAGGTCAGAACTTCAATCATCTGGGGTATCCCTGGTCGACTGTCCTGCCTCAGAGCGAGGGAGCATTTCAAGCAAAACTATGATAGGTGAGTGCCACCTCACGGCACGCACCTTGCGCATGCTCATGGCCTACACTCAGTTGATCTGTTTGCTCACGCTGCGGACAATCCTCCTCCTGCAACTCTCTTCGTCATCGCCGGAAATAACGACTTGGCCTATGCGATCTCTGTCCTCAGATTGCGACAATACCGAGTGGTCTTGGTCTGCCCCAAGGGCCGCGCAGGACAGCATTCTCAGGCGTCACTTTGCCTTGATTGGTTCCGCGATGTTCTGGGCAGTGACTGCACCATTGCAGACAACCCCTCTCGTCCTTCTCAGGAGTCACAACAAACCAGGTCAAATACCATTAGTATGACGAGCGGTCTATGTCCCACAAATGCGCCGAGCCAGGACGGGACTTGGTCAACCTCCGGAGGGTCGGACTACAAAGCGTTGTCCGAGCGCCCTTCTTCTGTTGACCTTCCTTCCTGCGAAGATCTGGATAAATCCGATCTCCATCAAAATCTCGATGGCCATTGGTACGAGGAAGAGGCGGATAATGCCCCGGCTCATGTGGAGCTCGTACCGCCCAGCCCGTCGGCAGAGGCCCACGACCCACAGTCTCAGGAGAAGGAAAGGTTGGAGCAGTTAAACACAACCTTGTCCAAACAAAGCATGAATGCTGAAACCCAACGTCCGTCATCAGCTCCCCCCTCTTACTCGAGCTTCTCTGCTGCACCAAGCCCATCGTTTGAGGATCTGTATACTTCCCTAGCAACGAGGGATTTTGGTCCACCCCAATACATGCAGGAACGGACCCTCGATTGGGATATCGTAGACGAGCTTCAAGAATCAGATCATCCAATATCGCAGCCTCATTCTCCTGCGAACACGTCAACGAGTACAATCACCCCACGAAACTCGGGGATTACACCTCCCATCCCTCCTTCAACACACCGAGCTCCTGCAATGTCCGACTTCCTGGGTGTTGCGATACCGTCTATCGCACCAGTACCGGACCCATGGGAGTCAAAGTCACCCACCCCAGTCCCCACGCCAGATTTCTCACCCCCAGTGACCCCAAGACCTATGATACCATCTCTTTCAGGAACTCCGCCTTTATCTTCTGGATTGCCGTCGGAAAGTATGACATCAACCGCACCTCAGCCAAAGTCAACACATCAACGAGTCGAGTCCACTTCGACTTCCTCCACGTCAATGCCTGTCTCCGTATTAATACCAGCACCAACGCCGCGAATACCGGCATCACCATCACCAGCAACGGCACCGATACCAGTTCGCCCCCCAGTGCCAGGTGTTGTTCCCCCTCATTTCGTACCTCTCGTACAAAAACTCCAGGAGTCCACTGCCAATAATAATAATCCCAAACAATTCAGGCCCGGAATTGCAGCGATGATAACTAGCATGCACGGGGATTCCATCCAGAATGCTGGAGCTTCGGACTTTAAGCAATACATACGGTTGGCCGAGCAGGCAGGCATTGTGGAACTGCCTGGACCAGAGGGGGGGTCTTGGGTGGCTTTGCGGCCGGAGTTGTATGAGTATAAATGTACGGTTGAATGAGTGCATGGTTTGGGATGGTCGATGAGTTTGAACCCTTCCAATGCGTAGGCACTTATTTGCGCCTGGACCAAATTTCGCAATTCTTTAGGTTATGCTGCTACATTCAATGTCATATGTACGGGTGTATACGTTGCATCGGCTTATTTTAGCTTGGATCCTTTTCCCCACGATAGTTTTGATCGATCCAACCAAGGGATTATCTCGCATTGACGTTGCTGCATTCTTGACTACCATCTTTCGACATCGGCCGGGGCTTAGCTTGGATAATGCCTCAGCCAAAGATCAGGTTGTTTTGGGACCTGGGTATGTACTTGATACGACTTGAACTCCCAGAACCAACAACATTCTGGATCTACAGAGACATGTCCGCTGCCTATATCGCATGCCTCACCTTGGGAGATATTGAAAAACATTAGGCAATTTACTGGCCACTTCGGGGTAGTTACGAATATCAAGGCGTACTGGGATAGGAACAAAGCCCACAATGCAGCGCCAGACGGAACTGGCCCCCTTCAAGCCGCAATGACTTCTATGGGCATAAATCTTGTGGATTGCTCGCTAGTGCAAGGATATACTAAAGATTCTCTGACGAGGATGTTAGGTGGTGAGTCATATGCTCCGATCATAGGCCTCAGTGTAATAATCCTGAGTTTCGGCGGCTCCCAGCGGACGTTTTGGTCTCAGCTATCGACGAACCAATAAACGAGTCGGATATACCAACCAGGGACATAATTATGATTCTTTCGGGAGATGAAGGTGTCCTCTATCCTATCTCCCTCCTCATGTTCCGCAATTTCACTGTTTTCCTTGTGGTCCCGGACGAAAACACTAGCATTCAACCATTCCAGGCGACTAGGATATTCAACTGGCATGAGGACGTTTTAGGTTCCAGGTTGAGAGAAACGACATCCATCCGACTCTCTGCTTCGGAGTTCTCCAAACCTCGCGGAGAGAATCCCCATGTCCCGTACGTTCTAAAAGGACCTCACGTGAGGAGATCGACATCCCCACTGAGCACATCTACTAGTACACATCCCTCGGCGTACCCGTCCTCTTCAAAACTAGCCACCTCAGGCTCTACTCCTGCGGCAACTCCAAAAAGCAGCGTCAGGTCCCTACCTACATCCGAGTATTCGTCTTCCCGCGCTCCTTCAGTTCTTTCCAAAGCTCCTGTCAACGGCTTTGGCGGCGCGTCTCGTGGTGGAGGCAGTACCAGCGGTTCGTGCTTGGTTCAATTGCCCGCGCACAGGTACTCAGTCTTTTTTTCAAGTAGCAGAACCTGAAGAAAGTGTGACCTATGTTCAGGGAGCGAGTGTTGACTGGGCGTTGGAAGGCGGTTGGAATGCTGGTGGTAGTTGGGCGGCCGGTGGCGATTGGGCTATCAGCGACTGGACATCGGAACCAGCCCCTGAACCTAAGACGAGGAAACCCAAGCCAGACACGTCAAAAGGTTCTGGTCCAAGCCGCCAATCAGAATCTGTGAATGTAGAACCAGATCCGGAACCCCGGTCAGAGGTACCAAAAGAGGTTCCCATGTCTGTGTTTGAGCCACTCGTGCAGGTCTTGCGAGAGAGTAGGAAACGGTCGATGGGAAGGTCAAAGTTGGGAGAGGAGCTCTCGAAACACAAGAGCACATACATGGCCGCAGGAGTGAAAGGGTTTGCTGAGTATATCGCCCTCGCTGTCTCAAAAGAAATCGTCATAGCAGGTGGCACTGACAACAATCTATATGTTAGATTGCATCCCAAGGTAAAGAATGCGCAATAAAGTAGGCGACTGTGTATGGACTGGGCGAATTTTGGAGGCATGCATATCTGGGTTGATAGATTCTGATAGATTTGTGCAGAACTTGTTTCAGCTTGCGCAGTTTTTGCATGAGTTCGCATGGCCAAAAATCGAAATTGCCGCGAGGCTGCGATCAAAAGGGTGTGAAGGTTCTGGTATGAAGGAAGTAATGGCTCGTGTATGCTTGTCTCTTGATCCCCAGTGGCCATCCATCATCAAAATTCCAGGAGCTCAGCGCTGCCATGCCTCAGCCGAAAATCAAGGTATTCTGGGATCTGAGTGTGTATTCGGTTGCAATCCATGCCATCGCGACGCTCATCACCCTATCATCTCCAGTGTCCTGTCCACCCCCACCGATATATGAGTCTCCTTGGGAAGTATTGCAGGATGTCAGGCTATTCACTCGCAACTTCGGCAGCGTTACAAGCATAAAGGCGTACTGGGACAGAAACAAAGCTCAGCATGCTGATGCCAACGCCGACCCCTTCCGAGCAGCGACACCCTCCATGGGGGTAAACCTCATAGACTGCTCCACTATGCAAGGGTACACCGGAGACGCATTGACGAAAATGCTCACAGGTATGCTCAAATTCGATTGACGAATTTGATCTCTAATTGGTTCCGATGACTGTCAGTGGATGTTTTGATTTCGGCCATGGACGACCCAGTAAATGTAAACGTCCGAGAAAACGACATCATTCTAATCATTTCGGGGGACGAGAGTGTCCTACACCCAATCTCGCTCCTCATGTTCCGCAATCATACGATCTTCCTCACCGTGCCGGATGAGAAGGATAACATCCAACCCTTCCAGGCTACTAGAGTCTTCAAATGGCACAGAGATGTTTTGGGCTACAAGTTCAACTTGAGCCCAGAGCCTACATCTGTGCCCGTTGCGGAATCTCCAGAGCCTCCATTGGAAGAATGGTTTGTCCACGGAACGCGCATTCCTCAGTTGAATCCCGAGTCGATATCTATACCCATTGCGAAGTCTCCGGAACCTCCGTCGGAAGGATGGATCGTTAATGGAACGCGCATTCCTCAATTGAGCCTGGATACCACGACAATACCCACATCACTATCTAGCCCATCGGGGCCCAACACTGGCACCTCTGCGTACAAGTCCCCTCCTAGGCCAGCCAAGCCAATCGCCTCGGCCACTACACCAGCGACATCAGGGGGCAGGCCCGGATCTATTCCCTCACCTGAGCCATCAGCTTCTCGGGCGCCTTCAGCCCTCAGCTGGAACTCCGGACCTGCTACTACGGGCAGGAGCTTCAGATTCATACGCGATGAGGGTGTTATCAATGATTTGAATACTAGCCCCTCGGGCGGGCCGAAGCAAGAGTCGGGCAAACGCCGGGAGGGTTCCCAATTGCCGCTGGGTCCTGAAGAAGATGTAGTCGACGATTGGAGGACGGCTGGCGACTGGAAACCGGGCAATCCGAGCGCTGGTTGGGAGATGACCGACGTTGATTGGTCTTCAGAGCCCAAACCAGCACCCAAAGTGGAGCGAAACACGCAACCGGCCAAACCAACTACGCCGAAACTCCCTCCGCCCCGCGTTCGAACTTCCGGACCAGCAAAGTTGCCGAGGTCCTCCACGTCGGGTGGGAATTTCTCAGAGTCAGAAGCACCTATTGACCCCCCCTTGTCTGTCTTCCAACCTCTTTTGCAGGTTTTACGAGACACTGAGACCCATACGATGCTGAGGTCTCAGCTTGGGGAGCAACTGGCGAGACGGCACAGGGGTCTATACCTGGCGGCAGGAGTGACGAAATTGGCCGACTACGTTACCCTGGCCGCCAAAAAGAACCTCGTCACTTTGATGGGTGAAGGTAACGACCAGCGAGTAAAACTCAACAACAGTTAATATAGGATCGACTTGCGGTAATGTCACAGCTGCATTTTGCTGCACAGATGTTTCAGGGTTACAAATTTGCCCGCCAATCGCTTTCGCGTTTGAGTACCTTCGCCGATTCTTCTGTGCTTCTCCACGAAATAACCAAGTTTTGCTTCTGTTGGAGCTTCCGACAATACAACTGTACTGTGTAGACCACATAAATACAGAAGAATGTCTCTAGTAATTAATGTCTCCTCGACAATGTATTACATTTATCGCGCTTCGGGTGGGCCCTGCAAGTACTCTTCCACAGATGGGCTTGGATCGTGATATCTTATTTGGCATATTTTAGCGCGAGACTATTCCACATGATCAACTGACTTTAAGATTGCCGCGCGCAAATACCCACGCTGGTCTGTCGTTGTAGCTTACTTCAGAGTTGATATCCATTGACTGCCAGACCTGAAGTCCTTTTAGTTCGCAGGTATGCCCCAACCCCGGATCAAGGTGTTCTGGGACCTCGGTAAGCGGGCCACACATGCTCACCACTGTAGCATTCCCCTGATCTGAGTGTATTGGTTCCCCTAGAATCCTGCCCACCGCCGCCAGCGTATCCCGGCTCACCCTGGGACTTGTTAAAAAGCATCCGACTATTTACAAGTCGGTTTGGAATTGTAACAAGTATCAGGGCGTATTGGGACAGGAACAAGAGCCAAGGTTCGGGGGCCAATGCTGGTCCTCTTTGGTCTACCATGCCCTCCATGGGCATAAGCCTTGTCGACTGTTCTTTAGCAGAGGAATACAGCGGGGACGCTCTTGCGAGAATGCTCACAGGTAAGCTCTATAACTGCAGCCATGTTCAAAACCTAATTTCCATCCCCGCATCCTAGTGGACGTCTTGGTATCAGCCATCGACGACTCAGCGAACGCTGACGCGTCGGGAAAGGACATAATAATGATTTTTTCGGGCGACAAAACTATTTTACACCCAATTTCACTCCTCATGTTCCGCGGTTACACAGTCTTTCTGGTTGTTCCAGGCGACAACGACAGCATCCTGTCGTCTCATGCAACCAGGGTCTTCAGCTGGTACACAAACGTCTTGAAACCAAAGTCCAGCTCGAGCCCAGAGTCGGCACCTGTGCCCGTTGCGGAGCATTCGAAGGCTCACGCGCCGAGCTCAGGCGGCATGCGACCTTCTCCACACCTCAACGGCACAAAGGCTGCTCTGCCGATTTCCCCACCGCAATCATCTAGCAGTATGGCACCCTCACGTCCTATGTCGCCACCTCCAAGTGCTGCTCCCTTTAACATGATGTCCCCACAACATCCATCTCGCAGCAAAGCTCCATCGCAACCGATGTCTCCACCCAAACAACCCAACAGCCTTGCTTCTTCATACCCTATGTCTCCAAGAATGTTCACCGCGGCCACTAGTCCCGCAGCAACGCCAAAAACCAAACTTAGGTCCATCACCGCATCTGAACCTGCGGGTTCTCGCGCTCCATCAGCTTTGAGCATGAATGCTGAAGCTTCTGCCTCTAGTTTCGGTTTTGCTCGCAACCGAAATGCTCACAAGGGGTCGACCATGTCGTCAGATATCCGTGCGCAGATGTTGGACCAAATTTCTCCAACTCCACCCCAAGCGAAAGAGGTCCAGGATGCGAATGATGACTGGGGAGTAAGCCCGAGTTGGAATGAAAATGGAGCCTGGGAGATGGCTGGCTCAAGCTGGCTATCCGAAGCAGAACAAAAGGCAGCCAGGCAAAAGCCTGCGGCAGCACCTGAGGTACCGAAACCCATTCAACCCACGGCTGAGGGCAGGAACGCTCTTCCGAGGACTGAACCTCGAACTGAGGTCGGGAATTCTGCGTTCGAGCCCCTCTTGCAGTTCCTGCGAGAGGCTCGGGCTGAGGGAAAAACAACCGTATTGAGATCGCAAGTGGGCGGTGTGCTGGCGAAGAATAAAGCTGTATACAAAGACGCAGGAGCGAAGGGGTTCGCAGAATATATTGCCCTCGCCGTAGCAAGGGATCTTGTCTCTGTGGGCGGTGAGGGTGGTAAAGCGTGGGTGGGATTGAGATCTGAGGTCTAAACTTGGCCCTACGACCCATTATAAATCCTATACATCACGATGCGGGAGAGAATGTATCATATGCTATGCTTTGTCTATAGTAGTCCAGATGTTCAATGTATCCTCATCTGACCATAGCCTGTCCAGTAATTTGGCAAGCTTCTCCTTGACCTCTTCGTCTATGGAGGACTCGTAGGGATCTTCGGGCAAATAAACAATTTTGCGATCCTGGATTTCAGCAGAGGGATATTCCGAAATGGCTTGTGCTAGTTGGGCAACGCGTTCCGGAGGGCAATACAACTGTACACGAACAGTGGAGATGAACGCAAGAGGGGAATATCACTGGGAAAGGAATGTAACAGACCTTCATGAGCTGCTTGCCATCTTCGTCCGAGTCCACTATGTCATAGTCTTCCATGTCGTTCAACGCGATGTCAAGAATCGCATCCCGTTCGGCAGGGTTTTGTCGGGGGAACTTCACATCCACGCGACCAACTTTGTGGAACATCCACATGACAGAAGCCTTCTGGATTCTAGGAAAAGGATATCAGAGAAGACCAATATATATATGGTAAAGGGGCGCCAGACCCATGGTCGTTGAAGATTTCTCTAAGGTTAGCAATAGTACGCTTCGGGTTGTCCGTCAAGGACTCTCTGAAATAGAGATCGCAGTCAACGAAGCGAAATGGCTTCCAGGACGAACGTGCGTACATGAGGATGCCCACAGACTCGAAGGCTAACGCCTCGTACGTCACGACTTCACCCTTCTTGCTCTTACCTTGTGCCTAATGGCTGACTGAGTGTGGTGTTGTAACGAGAACGAAATGAGATGCATACTCGTTCAATTGCTCTCTCGATGTTATCTTTCGGCACATCCTGGTCTTTGGCCTTCTTTATGACAGCAGCAAGTTGTGAGTTGAGGTTTGGATCGGCAGAGCCGCCACCTGGGAAGGTCCGTTTTGATATACTCAAGTTATTATGGTTGGAGCACCAGAACATACTTCGGATAGCAATGGCGATGTCCTAGTCATATTCACAAGTTCACATTTAAGTTTCCTCATCTGTACTTTGAAACTCACTCGTGCAACCCGGCTAAGCAACTGTCCTCTCTGCGCGTCATTGACGCCTTTCTTTTCCTTAATTTTCGACCACTAGTTCACTGAGTCATTAATTTCCCTGTCAAGCGCGAATCATGGCACACATCTCACTTTGTTGTGACCCGCGAGGATATATTGCGTCGTTGAAAAGGAACGTCGGCAGCAAGTCGAACGGAAGGTCGGAAGCGCGAGTCTGAACATCGGAAAGGAAATGATTTAGGGTGCCAAGTTCACACGCGCCCCCATCTCTCATTGCTCCAGATGCGTGCGAAGATCATCCTCCCACCAATATAACCTGACCGTCTTTCACAATAATACTCCTACAATATACAGTTACATTTGCACTCAGGATCTATGTCACAATCACCACGCATGATGACCGCCATTAACGATAATACTGGAGGGACAAATGTCAGAAATGAAGCCTGGACTCTATGAGACTCTTGACATACTCGCTACCAGTGCAGAAGGAAGATGCGTCGCTGGCCAACCACGTAACCACTCCCCGCAATTCATCACTTCGTCCGATACGGCCTATGGGGTTTAAGTTGGACCATTTCTCAAGGAGGTGAGGTTCCTTCTCGAGATACGCTGCTGTCATCCTAGTCGATTTCAATTAACGAGGAAGTTCCCACCCTTCAGGATGAAGCAAAGCTCGGGCTCACGTACTTTGTGTAGATGTGCCCTGGAGAGAGCGTGTTCACGCGAATGTTCTTCTTGCCTAACTCGCAGGCCATGCTCCGAGCCATTTGCAGGACCGCGGACTTGCTGGTGTTGTATGAAGTCCATGCATGGTCCTAGGACGGGCAATTTCAGCCTTAGGAGCCATTAATTTCTTCTGATCGTTGACATACCCTATTCGTTATTGTCCCCGACATTGATGCAATCAGGATGATACTTCCCGGATTTCCAAACTTAATCATCTGTCTGCCAGCAGCCTGTGCAGTGAAGAAGCATCCATTCACATTCACGTTCATCACCTACCACACAAAAGTTTAGCACCAACCCCACTAAGGAAGCCACATTCTAACTCACATCTCTGAACTGTTGTGCGGGATACTCCAAACAATCAGTATGGCTCCTCAAAATACCCGCCGCAGCAATGCAAACATCCATTCGCTTCTCCTTATCCCCAATCTCCTCGCCAACTTTCCACACCTTCCCCTGATCAGTCACATCAACGCTGACATATTCCAATCTCGAACCATTCCCCATTTTCTCCACATACTGCTTGGTCTTCACCCAATCATCTGATGGTTTCTCGGGTATATCCAAACAATATATCGCCCGTGCCCCAGCTTCGCATAATGCCAAAGCCATTTCCAGGCCGAGACCACGGTTACCCCCTGAGACGATACCAACTCGGTCCGTCAGCGCAAACTCGTCGAATATTTTAGGGCAGGGTTTGATGCTGGGGTCAACAGCAGCTTCGGCAGCAGCGGCCACACCAATAGGGGCAAGGCGTGAATGGGATTGAACGAAATTATGTTCTTTGCTTGAATCGCAGTGGTGCAGCCTTAGCCCCTGTCGTTGCTGCGGAACTGCCAAGGCGTTTCTCAACGCGGGTGTGGTAAGCGTCCTGGCAAGGCGAGAAGTGAGCCTGATGTTGTGAAGCATTATTTGAAGTGTGGGGTGTTTGAGCAATTGGGGGTTATTTCACAATATTTATATATGAAGCGTGGGTGGCGAGAATGGTTCAGCTGACCACCGGGTGACCAACCACACTTGTTAACCAGAGAACTTCGAGAAGCCTTCTCCTGTGCAGGATCACGTATTCGTGGAGACGCATAAGAGGTTTCATTGATTAAATTCATGATCAGCATTCCCGTGAGATAGGTAATTGAAACTACACAGAATGTACAAGCCGAAGATTACATACACAGAAGCCCTAGATACGAATACATAGCGAAGGATATGATACAGCTGACAGATAGCAAGAAGTGAGCAAGACGTCAGGGAGAGTGCTTAGGTACATGGATGATCCAAGGCGTAAGTTTGGCAGATAGTATTCGAATGAGCGGACTACACTGCCACTTAGGGTCCTGTCCTTGCCATTGTTCGGTCAAGTGCAAAATCTTGCTGTCTTCGTCCAAGTCAACAATGATGACAGATTCGACAGTCTTTTTGAGAGTCAGGTACGTTATGAGCACTCCGAGAGCAGACAGTACAACCCACCTTTTTGCGACCAAATAAGCGAGTCGTATATTCTTGGACCTGGTAATATACGAGACGATTCGGAGAATGCGTGGAGGACATGACTCGAGTGGATATGTTCACTGAGTTCGAGAATAGTTTGGGCTGCGGCAGGCTGAGTATGCGTGGCTCTCAGGAGAAACGAGTGGCCATACCATAGCAAACCACTGCAGAGGGGACCGTCAGGAGAATAACATGAGTTTGGAAGGCAATAAGGCGTACCTGGGCAGCATATTCATCATAGCCCTTACAAGTGGTAAAGGGGTCCTGTGCACCGTTGTCGAATACGTATATCAAGACCAAGGTGCAAGTTTCACTTACCTCAAAAGTTGCATCTTTCCTCCAGGATCTCTCAAAGATTTCTACCGTTGGGCGACAACAATATAGTTCAATAAGGTCCTGCATAACACGCGCATGGTCGTCCTTCAGGTCTGTGTGGTCTTCGTTGGCGGTACTGCTCCTCCTTCGGTGGTGGACAGGTCCGGAATCCACCTTCACGCCAGAATAATGCGCAGCACCAGCAACGGATTCGATGAGCGCTGGTGTTGGAATTACATGGGGTAAGATCTGGGGATGGTGAATTATAGATGGAGGAGAGGGTGAGCGAGGAGGGGGATATTTGTGAGTATCCGTTGAGGCTTCACGACAGCGAGGATGCATATTGGGAGGACAAGGAGCATGTGGCGGAACGGACAAGGAGAAGGAGTCAAGCACTTATGAAGTGACGTCACATCAATGTGACGGACGGAGCACAGGATTCGCAAAGTAATAGATGCTGACATTATTATACGCACTAAAGCACAGACAACCAACAATCTTTCAAACATACAACATACCTCCACACCTTCCTTCAGTGGCCATTCGAGATCCCTTGCCATAAACCATATGTTTTGCCAGGCGTAGTCTGCCACAGACGGATGGTTCCTGCACTCCGCTAAGTTGATGTGGGTTCTGAAATCAGGGCGCCACTTACCATCCTCTGCAAGATAGTCAGTCAAAGCCCGAGCTAAGAATAGGATATAAAAACGCACCACTACCACTTGCATACATCTCACCGTCCGGGCTGAACTCCACACAGTGAACGGGACCATGATGTCCCTTGAGCACCTCTCGCTCTTCACCATCCATCCCATGAACTCGCACCCACTCGTCTCCTGAGCTACCTGTGACAAACCGATCTTGTAGGATAGGGTGAATAGAAGCGGACGAAGGCGAATAAGGAAGAGTCAAGGTGTGTGTTCCAAGGCCGTCGTGTCCGGTAGGGAGAACAGGTATGAAGGAAACGGTCTTCCCAGAGGTAGTTACCAAGCGTGAAGTTTGGACGGAAAGCTCCATCGATGTGATTGGATTCGCAAAAGAGAGGCTTGTCGTGAGCTTGCGCGTGCGTAGATCCCACCACCTACCAGTCCGTCAGCATCTCACGGTCTGCACAACTTTTATCGCTCACTTAATCTTGCCATCCTCCCCAGCAGTCACACCGGTATGCTCTCCGACCCATACCACACTTTTTACCACACCGTCATGAGATAGTGAGTTGTTATCCACCAAGAATTCCGGATCGGCATCTGGCCGACCAAGATCGAATATCCTAACCTTCTTTTCTTGGCCACCGGTCAGGATACGCGATGATGTGGGCGAGATAGCCACTGTGCGGACGATGTGATTATGTGGGAAGGAGTGTAAAGCGGCACCTGAGTATGTATCCCAAACTTTTCTAATTGATTGTGAGCAGGGGATGCAGATGGTGACAAGAGGAGACTTACGCGGTGAAATCCGCACTACCGGAGACAGCTTTGGCAGCGTCAGGGGAAAGTTTGGTACTCCAGACGGCGCCCTTGTGACCCAAGAAGGTGCCGATCCAGTCTCCGGTCCATTCTCTTAGCATTGGGTTTCCATCCTTACAACTTGATACCAGCAAGAAGGTTCCATCATCTTGGATCGGAGAGAAAGAGAGGTGAGTGACGGGGCGGGTGTGACCTGGTGCCACAAGGGGAGTAGACTTGAGGGGGGCAGACATTAAATCGGATTATATGGGATGATTTGGGATCGTGAGTCGTGATACAGGCGCACTGCGCACTGGCCTGGGAGGAAGAGAAAATGGAAGAGGATGGATGTGTTGGATGGTTAGATGGAAGAGGGAGCAAGCGCCCAGGTCCCGTGCTGCCGTGCCGTGCCACGCCCTGCTACCATCAATTTTCTCCGCTTTAATCTTTCCCCCTATATATCTTTTTCTTTCCAGTAAATCGCTCAAGGCTATAGGATCCTCACCGCCTCACTTGATACGCAGCTCGAGTGGTGGTGGCCCCACTAGCCCCTGTTGATACATCCGTGTGTGTCAAAATCAAGTGAATTTAGGGTGGCCCAGGATCACCCACAACCGCGGAGATCCCTCCCATTTCGCTTGCAAGCAGGACATCGTCCGGACCGGTTGCTCCAAGCGGATCGAAGAAACACCTACCTTTAGGTATCACTTGTCCTCATCTCCTGCTCACCAGACCTGCAGTTTCGTCAGGATCTTCCTGTTCGCTATCGCCGATATTGAGGACTTGTCTTGGATATTCAATCGCGGGTTGACCGACGGTGGCGACACACATTGTATCCAGGTTCCACAATATATCCTGAATTTATACCATGGCGTCAATACTGCCAACGTTCTTGAATATAGTTCACACACTGGATCATACACACTTACCCTCGGAAATATGTCACCTGTGACTGAAGGCAGTTTGGGACCAAGTATGTATTAGTACATGTTCAAGTGTCCAGTCGTCAACCATAATGATGGATCGGAAGCGAGACCTCTCGTTTCAATCAGCACCGTAAAGGCAAGCAGGAACACAAGCACATTGCCCCAGGGCACTTTGTGATAGCAAAAATAAAAAAAGGAGTTCACCGGGGAATGAAAGCAGGTCACATTTGGCACAAAACCTAGAGAAGCCCAGCCGGCCCTACCTCAAGATTAGGATCATCCTTTATAGGTGTAATCGTTACCAAATACGGGAAAGGCGGCGTGGGACTTTCGAGTTCGGCACTTAAGAAACAAGATTGCGCCATACCCCCTTGATATGACAACACTATGAAGTACCACCCGCTGACTTATGTTTACCATTCAAGAACCGGGAGTGAAAGCTTGTGCCTTGCCCAGTCTCATTGCCTTCTGCTCGCCTTAATCTGTCGATATAAAAATCGCCCCAAGGCACGAACGTGCTTTATCTGCGCACTGGTAGCAAACTCTCAACTCGACTTTTGAGAGTATCTTCCTTAACGCCATCGAGCCGAGTTCCAACCGGGCCTGGTATAAAGCTCCAGCTGCAACTAACACACTTTTCCTTCCTTACCGTTGACCCACCATGGTTCTCGCCGCCATCAAGAAGACCAGCAAAAATATCGTCGACTATCCCGAACACGGTGTCAAGGTCATTTCCAGCAAGGATTGGCTCTCCCGCTTCTGGGTCGATCCTTTCCCCCACGTTTGTCCCCGTCCTTGTGGTCTGTTTAACGTCGTTGACCTGCTCCTCGCAGATCAAGGCATATTTACTTAGCATCTTCCCTATTTTTTCCTGGATTCACCGATACAGTGAGTCGATTCCTCCGCCTGGGGTCCTCGCAGAACTGGTCAATAATGCACATACGTTTCACAGATGTTGGCTGGCTTTCCGGAGATGTTATTGCCGGTTTGACCGTCGGTATGGTGGTCGTTCCGCAAGGAATGTCCTATGCTCAGGTGCACACACTCCGGCGATGACAGCTATTCATAGTCTGACTCTCTCCAAACGCAGATCGCCACACTCACCCCCGAGTATGGACTATACTCTTCTTTCGTTGGTGTCCTCATCTACTGCGTACGTACCTAGCGTCAATTATCTCCATGCCAAGAACTAATCATCAGCTGGCGTAGTTCTTCGCCACTTCCAAAGATGTGTCCATTGGTCCTGTCGCCGTCATGTCCCTCACTGTGTCTAATGTTATCAAACACGTACAAGGCCACCACCCTGGAGAATGGGACGGCCCCACAATTGCTACTGCGTTGGCCCTAGTCACTGGTTTCATTGTCCTTGGCATTGGGCTGCTCCGCATTGGTTGGATCGTAGAATTCATTCCTATGCCGGCTGTCAGCGGCTTCATGACTGGTTCCGCTATCAGCATAGCTGCTGGGCAGGTTCCAGGGATGATGGGTATTCGCGGCTTTGAGTGAGTAGAGTGACTACATAGTTTGATGTTACTCCTGACGCGATGGTTACTTAGCACCCGGGCTGCGACATACCTTGTTATCATTAACACCCTCAAAGGCCTACCCCGCACCACGTTGGATGCTGCATGGGGTTTGACCGGACTCGTTACACTCTACTTGATTCGGCACCTATGTCTCTGGGGTACCAAGAAATGGCCTCGTCGAGGTACGGACTTCGGTACGCATGAGTCTTCGATGCGGACTGACATGGGGAACTAGCTCGTTGGTTCTTCTTCATCAGCGTCTTGAGGAATGCTTTCGTCATTCTTATCTTGACTATCGCCGCCTGGTTGTACTGCCGTAGACGGAGAAACGCGAAAGGTGAATTCCCCATCAAAATCCTGAAGGACGTTCCCGCTGGCTTCAAGCACGTACGTCGACCTCAAATCGACAGCTCTCTCGTTTCCGCAATGGCCCCCGAACTTCCTGTCGCCACAATTATCCTGCTTTTGGAACACATTGCCATCTCGAAGTGTTCGTGGCTCTTTCTTCCCTAACACGACGTAGTTCTGATATTTTGTCCGCGTGCGCAGCTTTCGGTCGCTTGAATGGTTACAAGATCAATCCAAACCAGGAATTGATTGCCATCGGTGTCACCAATACGGTCGGATCCTGCTTCGGCGCTTACCCTGCAACTGGTTCCTTCTCTCGTTCGGCTCTGAAATCCAAATCTGGTGTCCGCACCCCGCTTGCTGGTGTCATCACCGCAATCGTCGTCATCGTTGCACTCTACGGTCTTACGGACGCCTTCTATTGGATCCCGAATGCAGCTCTTTCTGCCATCATCATTCACGCTGTTGCTGATTTGGTCGCTTCCCCTGACCAAGTCTTCAGGTATTGGCGTGTTTCTCCTCTGGAGTTCTTTATCTGGCTTGCTGCCGTTTTGGTCACTATCTTCTCATCGATTGAGAACGGCATCTATACCTCTATCGCGGCCTCCCTTGCCCTCCTTTTAATCCGCCTCGCGCATCCCCGTGGGTCGTTCTTGGGCAAAGTCTCCATCGGGTCCGAATCTGGTGACCAGAGGGAAACCAGGGAAATCTTCCTACCGATCACGCAAAACAATGTCAACAACCCCCACATCAAAATCGTGCCCCCTGCACCCGGGATCTTGATCTATAGGTTTGAAGAAAGTTACCTGTACCCCAATTGCTCGATTGTCAACTCCGCCCTCGTGGACTACGTGAAGGAGAATATGCGACGCGGCAAAGACCTCAGTGCGGTCAAGCTTCGTGATCGCCCTTGGAACGACAATGGCCCACGTCGCGGCTCAGCATTGGACCAAGCCCTGAATGAAAAGAAGCCATGGCTTCACGCGATTGTTCTTGATTTCTCCACCGTGTATGTGGTTCAACGTGCTTTTATTTCCGTCCACGAATGGTTGACCAGTGTGCTATTTATAGCTCGCATATTGACACCACTGCTACTCAGGCCCTCATCGATGCTCGCACCGAGATCGAAAGATGGACTGAATATCCTGTGGAGGTGAGATATCTACGCCTTCAAAGGTGATTACTTCTGCTGATGCCGTTGATCCTAGTTCCACTTCGCCACCATCCTCTCACCGTGGATTCGTCGTGCTTTGGTAGCTGGCGGATTCGGCTATGGCACCTCGCATTCGAAGGTCCCTCGGGAAGTTGCTGCCGTCGTCCCTTATCGCGATGGGAGACTGCCTGATGATACATCAAGTCAGGGTACGAGCGATATTGAGGCCGGTGACATTAAGAATCCGGCGGAGAACAAGGAGAGTGTCGTTGAGGTTAGAAGCTGGGAGCCGGTCATGCCTGAGGAAACACCGTTCTTCCACATCGATTTGGCATCCGCTGTTCGCGCAGCAGAGAGTGGCTTGGACAGAGTATCGACGTTTGATCAAAAGGTGGCAAGCGGGCAGGCGTAATTAAAGAGAATTCTTGTTCTCTGAAATTCCAAAATTCCGCAACCATGATTAATGCATTGTGCTTCGTTGGTTTGTAATACTCGGATGCCCCTTTTGTCGCATATATTAGTTCATAAGTCCACATTTGTACTTGTATTGTGGGTTTCTCCTCATCGCATGCTTACTTGGGGATCAACACACGTTAATAATACCTGGTTTGTGTTCGCGTATGTTAGACCATCTAAGCCGTGGAGTAGTTTGATTGCTCCCAACTCTATTCCGATCAGACGTGTTACCGAAGTCCGACATATGCCCATTCGTATTTCATAATCCGGCAGTAGTAGACGCATGGATGGACGTCGAGATAATGCTACATTAGTCTCATACGGGCGGGGAGCTTGTGAGGTGAAACCGAAAGAACCCTCTTTCTCAAATAAACCAGGCGAGAAATTCATGCGGATCAGAGTAGGACCCTGGCGATGCGTGGAAAGATGCCACGAGAGCCTCAATTGTCAATCAGGAAGCGTCCGGGAAGACAAAGGTGACTGAACCAGCTATGAACTTCGGAAGTCTTTCAGTGCTTGTTCCGCCTTGGCTCTTCGCTCCTTCGCTATCTCCCTATTGCGAGCCGAGCGTGCAACGCGCTGTATTGTTGGGAACTGTCAGCGAACGTGCGGGGTGACCGCGGAATTCGAGGGACTTTACTTCGGTCCGGAGGCAGTGGTTCAGTTCGTCCTTCTGCCTGTTACAACCACCCGTGAATTTACGCCAGGCGCTAGAATGGCATTCTTCAAGCGCTTTGATGAAATCCTTGCAGACTATGGTTACATTGAGAAATAGATGCAGAAGGGTAGCTTGTGCAATACTGACCAATTCTCTTGTCGGAGAGCTGTGGGTGCATGGAAGAGGAGTAGAGGGATGGATACGGGCGAGGGAGAAGAGGGTGAAATGATTCGCTTGGGGGAATGGGGGTCAAGTTGGGGTCAAGTTTGCTGAATCTGGAAAACGGTCGCGCGCGCCCGAGTTCGGGAAATTTTTGTTTAGGCACACGGCCGATCGCGATGGGGTTGTTTGCAGATTAGATGCGATGGTAATCTTCCAATAAATATTTCGTGAACTGACCCCCTTCTCTACTCTGCACCTCTCCCCCCCCTTCTACCACAATGGCCTTCACTCAAACCAAGACCGACGATGTTGCGATTGCAACTATCCGTACCCTTGCTGTAGACACCGTTGGAAAGGCCAACTCCGGTCACCCTGGTTAGTTGCGATGTTGTCGACAGTGAAACATCTCCTCATCGCTGTCGCGTTCCTTAGGCGCTCCTATGGGCATGGCCCCCGTCGCCCACGTCCTCTTCTCCCGGTAAGTCTGAGTACTATCCCTTAGTGTTCTCCCTCTAAGCATCTCCCGATTCTCAGTTTCATCAACGCCAACCCCAAGAACTCCAAGTGGTTCAACCGTGATCGTTTCGTCCTTTCTAATGGGTTAGTTGCATTTTTTTCTCCATTCTTAGTGTTTTTCTAATCGTCGACTGTTATATGTCCTCGTCAGTCATGCGTAAGTTCATATGCATAACAATCGAGACTCTGTACACAACTTTGGTACTAGTTGTGCTCTACAATATGTCCTCTTGCACCTCCTTGGGTACAAGCTTACTTTGGACGACCTCAAGGCCTTCCGCCAACTCGATTCGAAGACCCCTGGCCACCCAGAAGCAGGCCACACTGATGGTACGTAGGGGTTAAAAAATTGTGTGGGCGGTCTTAGTAACGTCGGCTGGACAGGTGTCGAGGTTACCACTGGCCCCCTCGGCCAGGGCTTTGGTAATGGTGTTGGCCTTGCCATTGCTCAGGCACATCTTGCTGCTCTGTACAATAAGGATGGCTTCGATCTGATCAACAACTACACTTATGGTAAGTCATCGTCCTTCACCCTCTTTGGCAGTTATCTAATTCGGGTTCCAGTTTTCACTGGCGATGGCTGTCTCATGGAGGGTGTCGCTGCAGAGGCTGCCAGTCTTGCCGGTCACCTGCAGCTTGGCAATCTCATCGTCGTAAGTCTTCATAGTCCTCCCCAAGTTGTAATGATTTCATTAATCTGTCTCTAAGATCTATGACGACAACCGTAAGCGACTTCCCTACCCTGAGTAGGTCGGATAACTGATTCCCATTTAGATATCTCTATCGATGGCGATACTGCTTGTGCATTCACCGAAAACGTCGAGCAGCGCTTCTTGTCCTATGGATGGCAAGTCCTCCATGTCAACGACGGTGACCAGTTAGTGAGATTTTTCTGACATTTTAGACGAGATCTGACCCAAAGTATTCTAGCGACCTTGCTGGCATTTACAACGCCATCGCCGAGGCCCGTCAAGAGAAGAATAAGCCCACCATCATTCGTCTCAGGACCACTATCGGCTATGGTTCCAAGGCCCAGGGTACACACGGTGTCCACGGAGCTCGTGAGTTTACCTTGTACTGGATCTCCGCTAATACTTATCACAAAATACAGCCCTGAAGGCTGACGATATCGTTCAGCTCAAGGCCAAGTTTGGCTTCCCTACCGAACAGACTTTCTATGTCCCTCAAGAGATCTATGACGCCTACGCCGAAATCGCTAAGCGTGGTGCTGCTCTCGAGGAACAGTGGAACGCCCTACTCGCTGCCTACGGCGAAAAGTACCCCAAGGAGCACGCCGAGCTCGTCCGTCGTATCCAGGGCAAGTTGCCTCAAGGATGGGAGCAGGCTCTTCCTGTTTACAAGCCCACCGATGCCGCCCAAGCTTCTCGTAAACTCTCGGAGATCGTTCTGACTGCCGTTACTCCTGTCCTTCCCGAGCTGTTGGGTGGATCTGCTGACCTCACTGGTAGCAACTTGACCAAGGTCAAGGGTACCGTTGACTTCCAGCATCCTAGCACCGGCTTGGGCGACTACACCGGTACTTACATTCGTTACGGTGTCCGCGAGCATGGTATGGGTGCCATCGCCAACGGTTTGCATGCCTATGGTGGTATCGTTCCTTTCGTTGCCACCTTCCTTGTGAGTGGATCCACCAATCCCTTGAAATGCGGAAGCTGAACCACCTGAAAGAACTTTGTCTCCTATGCCGCTGGTGCCGTCAGGCTTTCCGCTTTGAGCAAGCACCAGGTCATCTGGGTTGGTGAGTACGCTTCCACAGTGATATCAGGACACGACTCTAACATAGTTCATTAGCTACCCACGATTCCATTGGTCTCGGCGAGGACGGCCCAACGCACCAGCCTGTCGAGACTCTCATCCACTTCCGTGCCACCCCCAACCTTGCTTTCTGGCGTCCTGCTGACGGTAACGAAACCTCCGCTGCCTACTACGTCGCCATCACCTCCAAGTCCACTCCTTCCATCCTCTCCCTTTCCCGTCAAAACCTCCCCAACTTGGAGGGTTCTACCATCGAAAAGGCCGCCCGTGGTGGTTACGTCCTCGTCGAGGAGCAAGATGAGGACCTGACCATCGTTAGTACGGGTAGTGAGGTTTCCATCGCTGTCGATGCTGCCAAGAGGCTCAAGGGCGAGGGCATCAAGACTCGTGTTGTCAGCTTGCCCTGCTGGCACACTTTCGACCAACAAGACGAGGAGTACAGGCTTAGTGTCTTGAGGAGCGGTGCTCCTATCCTCTCTCTCGAGGCCGCTTCTACCGCTGGCTGGCAGAAGTACAGTCATGAGGTATGCCTTGGTTAAGTTATGTTCAAGGAGTGTCATTAATGCGGTTATCAGCAATACGGTCTTCCCGCCTGGGGTGCTTCAGGCCCTTACCAGAAGGTGTACGAGAAGTTCGGCATTACTGGATCCAGTATGTGAATTTACAGGAATACGTATTCCGCATTGCTGATATTGTCGATAGATATCGCCGCCGTTGGCAAGAAGATTGTCGAATTCTACAAGACGAAGGGTGTCCCTGTTGTGTCGCCGCTCGTAAAGGCCGTCCATCTCTAAAACGGGCTTGCCCAATTCCATGATTTGTAGAAAATACCCTGACTCTCTGGAGTGATAATAGAATGTCATCAAGTTATCGTAGTGTATATCAAATGTGGTTTGCTCTCCTTTCGAAGTATTGAGTGTTTCATCGTGTTCGGTCGCGGCCGACAATAGGTTTGCAAAAAGTCCGGAATAATTATTATTGAAGGTGTAGGATTTCTGGCAATGCAGGATTTCTATGCAAGGTGGAGCATCTACTTCCGCTCGACGACGATGGTATCCCACTTCTGCCTTTCTGCATTTTCCTTCATGACTTCGAGAACATGCGGCTTGAGGTACCTGACATCCTACACACTTGTCAATCCGGTCTAGAACAGCGAGATTCTCGCGACGTACCTCATTTGCAGGTGTCCATTCACTCTTCTCCAGTGGCTGATGAAGAACGCTGGCTTGAGATGCACGCTTGAGGCGGAAAGCACGGTCATAGTGTTCGCGAGGAGTCAGACGTTTGAGAGCCTAGCGAAAAAAAGCGCAATTTAGGGCCAGGTTATGTGGTGGTCAAAAGCGTTGAATAGCAGTCGTACCCTCTGGACTGGCTCGTTCTCTTCCATCACTACAGATTTGCTTAGTTGAGGGAAGCTCTTGAGACAGAGCGAAGAAACTCACAGAGGTCATCATACTTGAAGCCGTACTTCCTGTAACCGGCAGCATTAGCGTACCAGTTGGCAAGGGGTTTGACCCAGCTCATGAGGGTCTTCGAGGATTGAATATAGGGGGCCAAGGAGAGGCCAAGAGGACCGAACATGGCGACAAGATTTTAGGGGGGGAGGTCTATGAAGAGTTTCGTCGGCGTTGTGCAAGTGTGCTCTGCTCCTGGTCACCCGGAGGGTTCCGAGCATTGGGTTGTTTTGATGTGTTTTGGCAACGGGCGGCTATCTCAGTGATGGGGTGTCGATAATGGAGTCCGGAAGAGGTATAAAAATCTTGAAAGATTGCTCTTGATCTGTAAAGTCTTCTTCTACTTCAGTTTTTTGTATCCTCTCCTCTCTCTGAAGAAAACATGTCTACCACTGAACGTACCTACATCATGGTCAAGGTATGCCTCTTTGATCCATCTTACGCGGTGCCGCTCGTCTATCTAATCTGGTTACTGATGGTCCTTCGTTAATTTTGTGTTATCCGTGGTCCTTGTGGTCTTGTAGCCCGATGGTGTCCAACGTGGACTCGTCGGCAAGATCATTGCTCGCTTTGAGGAGCGTGGATACAAGATCCTCGCTCTCAAGTTCGTCCAGCCCACTGAGGAGCTCCTCCAGAAGCGTAAGTTACCCTTCCCTCGACTCAGATCGATTATCTCGTCCAGTATTCTAACCTTTGTTTTGTTGGAATAATACAGATTACGCTGATCTCGCCAACAAGCCCTTCTTCCCTGGCTTGATCAAGTACATGGCCTCTGGTCCTGTTGTCGCCATCGTCTTTGAAGGTCTCGATGCCGTCAAGACTGGTCGTGCTATGCTTGGCGCCACCAACCCCTTGGCTTCTCCCCCTGGTACGCTTATAGTTATCGCGTTTTATGATGTGGATATTGATGATTGATGTCGTTTAGGCTCTATCCGCGGTGACTTCTCCCTTGCCGTCGGCCGCAACATCTGCCACGGTTCCGACTCTGTTGAGAACGCAGAGAAGGAGATCGCCCTGTATGTTTTTTTTTCCTTTCATGTGAGTTTGGCGGAGGAGACTGAACGTATGTTTTACAGCTGGTTCCCTGAAGGCGTTACTTCCTGGACGAGCGTTTACGAGAAGTGGCTCTACGAATGAACGCGGTCCCTGGACGCGTAAAATAGAACCTAAATTGGTCACGTGTATTTTATGTCACTGGCGGAAATGGATATGTTTTTTTTTACGATGTTGGTCTGCGGTCGTATGTCCTTCCCGCCATTGTAGGTTACACTCTCACGAACGTATGTGCCCACGGGAACGAATCATTCACTGCCTATGCCCGTGGAATCTGTTTTGCCCAGGATTCGAGTTTCATCAACTCCCGTTGGGCGGTTCTCCATATCTTCTCACACTCAAAACCTTTGCATGAGAACATCATCCTATCTCCCAGTCCACGGCAAAGTCCCACTGGGTGATGGGCACTCGGGTTTCGACGTTAATGGGATTATGCCCTGGATATAAGGATAAAACTCTCATCCTTGGGGTTGTTGCCTTTGGTACCCACCCAAGTTCACCATGATTCTACCATCTTTCTTGCAGGTTGGGCTCTCGCTCCTGTTGTGGCTACAGCTCTTCCCCAAGGTCCTGGCTCTAAGGGGTGACTCGGGGTGTAACTGGTTCATGTGTCTCAATGCGACCCTTCATGAGGATGATACAATTATCTGTAAGACCAACTCCGGTTCAGCTTGTACTGGCGGGCTGACGTGGAACGACAGATGAAATAACGAGCATCTATCAGCCGCTTGGCTGGTTGGCTATGTAAGTATGTATGCATCGCGTTGTCGTCTCATGTTGACGTGTTCTGTAGCGGCTGGGGTCGCAAGATGGACCATACGCACATGGTCCTGGTTTGGCCAAACGACGACGGGACGGTGACGCTTTCACAACGTTACGGGAGAGGTCACCATGAACCTGGGCTTGTCCCGAATCCTCCAAGACTTGCAACCGTCGTAGATCCCGTTCCTACTTCAGTAAGCTCTCCCGTTTCCGCGACTCAGTTCGCTCGCTGACCATATCTAAATATAGTGGAATCCTCCCAACTCAACCCGCATGGCATTCAAAATCCCAGCGAACAAGACCGCACTTGCAGAGAGTCCAGTAGAGCATCTTATTTGGGCATATAGTATGACACGCCCAGAGGCAGATGAAGATGCCCACCTGCTACCGCACTACGTTGCCGGATTCCTCAGAGTCAACTTTTCCAAGGAAGCAATACCGCCTCCACCACCCATCGGTCTACAAACAACTCTACCCACGACTCCGCAGGAGAGCGATAACACCAATATGGACAATCACCACCACCACCATGAAATGCCTCCTCCTTCAGTTTCACCCGCAGACGACTCTGTATCATTCGAGACCACCACGGACATCACAGGTCCGTGGGGTAACCACGAAAAACTTATCGTCGCACATGGTACCCTTCTCGCGTTTGGCTTCCTCGTACTCTTGCCCGCAGGGTCTCTCATCGCCCGTTGGACACGGACGATCACGCCAAAATGGTTCAAGGCCCATTCGATCATTAACATGTCAATTGCCATGCCTGTCATCCTCATTGGGTGGCTTTTGGGCCCTATGGCCGTCGTGGATCATCAAGCTGCGCATCTTGTCACGACACATCAGGTACGTTAACTTTGGGGAGCCAATCCCGCTTGTTGTCGGACTCGGTTCACTGATGAATGGGCGTGTCTTTGTATAGATCTGTGGTGTATTTATGGTCATGCTGTATCTTCTACAAGTATGGTTGGGACGATACATCCACCGACGTAAAGTAGACGGACGCGTTCCCGTTAACCGGCCACATCCACCCTCGAACATCCTCCACGTCTGTATGGGTCTTTTGGTGATGGGCCTCGCCTTCTTCCAGGTATAGTGTTTCTACCTGTTCCCCTTCTTCTATTTATATCCAAACTCATGATCTATCAGGTCAGGAGTGGTCTTGACGAATGGGAATACGCGACAGGACGGGGGCCACTTCACGCATGGTGCCATGACCTTTGGCTGGCATGGACAGTCGTACGTCTCCTGTCTCAAAGTGACCGCCCTGAACGTCATCTCACTCTTACTTCAGGCTATGCCTCTTGCTTACCTTGCAGGCCTCTCCCTCGTCCCTCGCCAATTCTATCAAGAACGTCAACACATCATGCCGGGCAGCATTAACTATATCGCCTTGTCTGATGGGGCTGATTCTCCCCTCCTCTTTGACCAGGAGGCAACTGGTATCTACGAAGAGAATGGGGGTCAGTTCAGGAACACACGGTTGTCAATGGAAACCGTCAAGGAGCCTCAGGCCGAGAAATAAACCAGCCGCGGAATACTAGCTCAATTGTGGTATTGGGCTCTTAGCATCGTTTCATCCCTGTATATTATTCGCACAAGAATATAAGTCACTGGTTGAGATTCTTTTTGATTAAAGTGCTACGGACATGCGATATGATACAATAGAATACAGCGACGGGCATTGAACAGGAGGTAAGAACCACACAGGAATGGGTCGAGGGTGGCTAATGCGATGACGATTGTGACAGAATAAAAGAAGGAAAAAGGTATCCTGAGATTGACGTAAGGGGGTATTAGAATATGTATGGATGAAAGGAATGGACGGAAACTGATAGGGAAAAGGGAACGACAGGATGAGACAAGAGAGCATAGTCCAGAGATTTGTGATTGTGGAAAATAAATAAACAGAAATAGGGGGTGCCCCGCTCGAACGCCAGGCTTTTGGAGAACAATTACATCCACTGCGACATCACCACTTCTACCATTTTCCAACGCGAAAGCGAAACGGCACGAGAGTCGGGGCTAGCGGCAAACGGAGGTTCCAACTATGGAAGAAAGACATAGGATAGGTCGATATCGATGGTGCATGGGCGGGACAGATTTCGGTGAAGGCCACTGTGTGTGTCACATGAGCCCTTCTAGTGAGCCCTCTAACGAGCCGAGCCGACCCAAACAACCTGTCAACTCCACACATGGGATATCTTGCGCATATATGCATCGACGCATGGGTCGGAAGATACATACGCGGAGTCACAGAAGCGAGAGAACTTGACTATTGCCTAGCAACACCTAGGCAAAGATGAATAATTATCGAATGTTAGGCTGGATAATTATTCATCCTCTTTACGTGGGCTTTGCCAGAAGCGCGGCCAAGTCTTTCTCGCCTGCTGCGGGGAGCTGTCGGGCTCTGGCTTTGAGACGCACTGGAATGAGGAAAAGGAGTAAGCATCACAGGAGTCAAGGGAGGAAGATAGAAGAGCATACAGTTACGATCAAGACTGAGCAGCACGACCTTGACGGCTCCTTTTGTATCTTGACCGCTTGCGCCTAGAATGGCGGATCGGTCCATCCAATGCTCGTCTTGCCAAATAGCAGCCTTGAGGATCAAGTCGTCCATGCTCCTTTCAAAGTTTCCAGACGTAAAATCGACTTCTTCAGTCCTGACGTTCAGCGTCATAAGGTAATTACCCTTTGACGTCTGGACTTTGAGCGAATTCGAGTAGGGGCGTAGGTGAGAGGTGATGTAATTCATGGCGCTCTGAGCCGCTTGACCAAGTTGGGAGGGATTGTTGACAAGGCCTTCCAACTCCATGACAACGGGGAGTGGGATGATGATTGTCCAGCGGAGACTTTCCACCAGGGAAGCGACCGTGGACAAACAGGAGAGGAGGATGTTAGTATCGATGACCAGAATGGAATAACCGGGTACGATGCGAAGCTCGGGATAATTGTCGTGGGCCCTTCTCGAGGAGCGAGGCCGACGCGGGCTGGCCACTGATGCTTGTTCGCGCTGTACGGATTGAAGGAGACTACGAAGGTAGCGCCTGCGAGCCTGTACACCACCCCTGTCAGCACCACCATCGTGGTAGGAAAGAGGAGTATGTTTAAACATACCTTGAGCTCCTTGACTTCCTCCGAGTCGTTCTCGTCATCCTCACTGCTCTCCTCATCGCCTTCCTCATCCACGTCCATAAGTTCATCTTCATCAACCCATCTCTTCCCCATCCTCCGCTTCTCCTCTTCTTCCCTCTCCATCCTCTCCATCTCCCTCCACGCAGCAACCTTATCCGCGAGTCTCCCCTCGACCCTCCACTCGCGCGTTCCTTCAACCCAAGTGAATCCAGGTACCACACCCGCGATATCAACCGCACTGCGAACTATTCTCGTCCAACGCTTCATCGTCGTCTCCTTGGGACCTACACGCCACCCCTCGTTTCGTGGAATGGTGCTAACGTCATAGCTTCCATCCAACTTGACACCGTAGAAGTGCTGGCCCTTGTACTCCTCCTTATCATCCTCGATCTGCCCGTCTGTCATCTGAGAACTCTCTTGGGTCTCCAGAACCTCAATCTCCGGGCGATCCGCACCTGACTTCCAATACCCACGCTCGAAGACCTTTCTGCTCACCCATTCCATACCTCGCATACACCAGTCTTCAGGGAGAGGAGGAGCGCAGGCTGTCGTGAGCATTGACCAACGTTGCTCGGGGGCGACACCGAGGATGGTGAAGAGGCCTTGTGACTCCATGACCTTCCGTGGAATAGAAGTGAAGAAGGTAGCGAGGTTGTCCCAGGGGATGCTCCTCTCGAGGAGTGCGAGTGAGGGTTGATGTTTAAGAATGGTCGCAAGGAAGGTGAGTAGGACAGTGAGATATGGATTAAGACTTGAACGTGCATACTCAGTTGCCTTGCGTGTAGGGTTTCGAAGGACGAAGCTGAACATGGCGAATGTCAACTGGAGGGCATACTTGAATGCGGGTGGGTGCTCCGGCATATAGCTATCGCTCTCAGAGAGTGTCGGTGAAGTTTGTGCACCAGTAGCAGGGGTTTGCTCATCATCAACGTCCATCCTATTCTCCTCCTGCGTAACCGGCTTCTTCGCGACAATACGACCTGGATCCCGACTACCAACACCTCCCATCCGCCGGAGCAGGCCAGAGGGCTTGCCATACTCGAGGACTGAGGCGATATTAATGATCGCCATCATGATCCACTCACGTTCTTCTGCACCTTCGATATCAAGCCGCTCGAGGAACCGCGCGAGCGTGGGTTGGAAGTCGTCAAGTTGGATGTTTGTGAATAGCATGCCGTGAAGAAGGACAAACAGCTCAGAAACTTTGGCATCAGGGTTCATTCGTCGAGTTTGCGAAGCGCCTGACCACAACGGCAGAACAGATTCCCGGGAAGTCATGAACGGATGCAAAGCGGTCATGCTGTTGATACAATTGATTCATTAGAAAACAAAAATAGCCAAGCAACCAATGAAAACACGCACCTTTTCACAAAGTGATACACGCCTCGAAGTTCTTCAGTCTCCACCTCGCGGTAAAGCAAACCCAAGTGATGATGTAGCTTCCCAGTGCCGGGTTGTTCGAACAAACTCGTCGCGTACCAATCACGAGCGATGTTCCTCCACCTCTCCTTATCCGGTTCCACCTCGAGTAACCGTGCCGCAGCAATACCCACGCTAGGAGGTTGGCTAGCAACACGTCCTACAGGGAGATCGCTGAATGACTTCTTGCCACTGCTGTTGCCGTTTGCAGTGCCACTAACGGGGACCTCCAGACCGTTTTCCCTGTTCATGTCGTTGACGGCTTGGAGTGCGGATGTCGTGAGTTTACTGTTGTTGCCTCCTATCGCCCCATCCAACATAGCGGCGACGATCATCCGGTAACGGGCCAGGTCGCCAAGGGCTTCAAGCCAACCGCTACGGAAGCTGCTGAGTTGCGGATCCTCGACAAGGCCGATGTAAAATGAATATGCGTAATAAATAAACTCTTGCAAAAGTTCGAGAGCCAGACGAGACGTAAACGAGGCGCGCCGAAGGGATTCGAGGAGCTTGTGGAAAGCATGGGTCCATAACCGGACAACAATGTTGTACTTCGTGGGGACGTTTTTCAGTGAAGCGGGCACAGAGGGGGCGAGGGATAGCTGCAAAAGATTATACATGTCCTCTGCCAAACTAGACGGTTGTTAGACACGATAGGTTATTTTTGGACTGGGACGAGGAAAACTTTACCTTTTGTGATCTTCAACTTTCTTCATCCATTTCTCTTTCTCGAGGTCTTCCTTGTTTAACTCTTTCCCTCTGAGCACCACCCGCGTGTCCATTTCATCCAGATCATCTGACTCCTCCTGTTGGACTTTGGACTCGAGGGTTGTGATTCGACGGTAGATTAGTTTAAGCTGCTGGGAGAAAGCAGATGCCGACGAATCATCTGTCGCGGTGTGACCATGCCGTTTGTCAAATAGAGCTGAGGATGTTGAGGAACCGTCTGTAGACAGTGTAAAGTTGGAAGAGGAAACTGATGCAGCATATGAGCTTGTGGAACCCGCAGACACGTAGTCTCCACTCGATCTTGGTGTTGGCATGGGCTTTTCGCTATGTGAAAGGTGGGACGAATTCGGATGCTGGGGTCGGGGGAGGACGTGGAAATGAACGGGGTCATGCCTCCGATGATCGAAGAGCTGACGGGCAGCGTTGGATCCGTTGCTACGGGAATTGAGAAGATTGCGGGGGATATTTGAGCTGTCTGCTTCCGACATGGCATCTGGTTCTGCGGTGCGTCGCATGGGGATTGGGTCTGTGTCGGGGTTGAAGAGTTTGGGTTTGGATGAATTAGGACGGGAGCTAGGGGTTGAAGTGATCTTCAAACGTGAAAAGCCTTCATGGTCGGCCTCGCCTGAGGGTCTGGATACTATAACTTGGGGAGCGTGGCGCCGCGGTATTTGAGGCGCCGTACTGCGGGCAGGGGTCGTGGACGCTTTTGGTGACCGGTCGTTCCGAGACGTGGGCTGGGTCTGGGACTGGGCCACTGACGGCGAGGGTGAAGGGTTGGGCTGCTGTGTCCCGTTCCGTTGTTGCTCGGCCCTTTCCTTTGGACGTATGACACTGAGGAAAAAGCGGGTTCATGTGAGTACGGCTTGCACGGGGTCCTGGAAATAAATGACGGTTACCCGGCCTGTTTGCGCCTGAGAGCTGTGAGCCTATCGTCAATGTCTGTGGGTTGTGGGCCATCTCTAGGGGGCATTTCGCGGTCTTTGCCCTTTCTCTGGGGCCTGGTGGGGGTAGGAGCGATGGAGTCCATGCTGGTCAGAGAGAAAGGACATGCATAGGGATGATTCGCTGGTTAGCACGCTTCCAACTCAATTCCGCAGCACCAGATAAGATCTCAGCATCACGTGGCTGCTGCGCCTTCTCCTTCTCCGTAGTCCCATTCTACCATTACCCGGCCTGCGCATACGTCTATCCGCCCCGCTGCAACCCACAGGTCCACGACCCACTCACTCAGCTTCGACTCCCCTCTTTTCGTCTTCGTGTATTTTTTCTGGGGATTTAGAGGCGCACCGCCACCCGGAGGATTAAGTTCACATGCAGTCGGTATTATCCAGGGGCTAATCCTGGAACAGCGCCTCCTATAAACAAAAGGTGTCATCTCACATCTCCTGCCCCTTGAGAGGATTTATCCACCGACGTAACCTCCCCTTCTGCAACACGCTCAGCCGTGCCACGCTAGTCTCCTTGTGGTAGTCACCCTCATTCTTCCGCTCTTTTCCCGGAACATTCTTCACACCTGACTTAAACATACTGGATCAAGTTTGCATCTACTACTCCCACCCTGTGTCCATTAATATCTGCACCATGCCATCGCAAACTTGCTGTACTCTGCATCCCCGGTCGGAGCGCTTCGCCCTCGTCGGGCTTCTTCTTTCCCATCACATCAAACTCCGGTGTTTGCATCATCTTTCTTAGAACCCAATTCGCCGCTGTCGTATGGTCCCCCGCGCTTTATATTCGTGAATCAGGATCAGTCTTGTCATGTCACCAGACTATCAGCCTCTGGTGATTCTCTTCAGCATTCTTATTACGCACAATGTTGAACGTGTGTCTTAGGCACTAAAATTTTCTTACGCAACTTTTCCGCAGCTTAATTAATCGGGCTTCGGATCACACTGCGTGATCATAACAAGTTGATCACAATCCTGAACCCCATAATAAATACTTCTGCCTGCTCACTTGGAGTCTGCGGAGCGTCCAGCATTATCTGCGCAAAAGACACGCTCTTCTACATCCTGTGATCACCTATGGTCAATTCGCTGCAATAGCATCCAGTCTCTGCAACAGCCCCGCATGAGCATTGCCACAGCAAACAAACTTGGTATTACGTCACCTCCAGCCGACACGCAGTTGCCAGCCGCCAACCCGACAACCACCACCTCCGCTACCGGCTAGAGCAAATCCTGTTAGACATCTACACGCGCGAGTCATCCAATGATCATTCCACCTCGAACGCGCTGTCCCACACGCTTGGAACCATGTAACTTCCCCTTCTCATTCCCCAATGCCAGGAATAATCATATCGAGTCCCCAGCTGCGGCGCTACATAGGCGTCACGACTCAAACCCGGAGTCAAACCCCCCACTGCGGCTGCTTCATCCACCGATCTCCGCATTCCCACGACTGCGACTGCGTCGCTTGGACTTTCCAGGAATTTCAGTCATACTTGGCCTAAAGAACATCCCCCTTTTCTTTCCATAGTGTCTGACCGAAGCACTAGTCTCCATTCCTCCATCCCCATGTACACATCACTAATGAAGGCCAGTTCCAGGTCCATGTGGGGCGCACTGCGCTTTCGACGATCATCGGCTGCCGGGCACAGTTCTAACGCAGTCTAGATGGCCATCCTTGACTTTCTGCGCGATTGCGGCTTCATAAAACATACAACCGTGATTCATGATTCCCCATTCGTGCTTTATGCTTCATGATTCCAGGAGAAAAGGTTTCTCCCACACACTGACGATTACGCAGCATGCTGCGCACCGCCGGAGGATCCGAACGCACCAAGCCGCCAACACCAGTCCAAGTTTTCACGTCGAGCCCTGCATCAACCCTTCGTCACTATACATCCCTATACGGGATGCCCGTGGCATATACTCAACTCAGCATGCTTCATCCATCGTCCGCTGCTCACCGTAATATGGCGAGAAGCTAATTTTTGTGACACTTTCGTCATCGCAGGATATCATCAAGACTTCACCACACTGACACCTTGAAGAGGTCGCGGAATACGAGAAGGCTGCGGATGATCGAGGGGTTTATCTCACTTGCCTAATCCGTCTTGGTTCGAAATAGCTGGCTTCCGGTACGTGAGTTTCCAGAAATATAAATTGATAGACTTGGTCCATGGAATCGGTCCTTCGTGTGGGTTGACCAGCAAATTTTTTGCAAGAAGCCTGGGTCGGCATTCAACTCATAATCAGGAAGAAATCCATGTTGAGTCTACTCTCCCGCGCACGGTTCACCTGTTACGCCTTTCAAATAACCAAACATTTGACGGATGATGGCTACAGGTTCGGTGCTAGTCGAGGTCTCAGCTGTAACACTTCAATGGTTGTCACAATCTAGTCTCGGCGGGTCTCAGCCCCCACCTTTGATCCTTGGGCCTAGACTTCCATCACACAATTTCTCTCCAAACCAGGAGGCCACTGGTGCTGCGGACGAATTTTGATCTCCTTCTAGCTCTCTGAGACGTACGATAACTTCGGATGCTTCGCTGGCATTCCCCGCAGGTAGAGAAATCCTACAAATTCACTCCGTTCTCTGCGCCTTTGAAGGGTTATGGTCGTGCAAGTATCGGAGACAGTATACCATGGATCATCGATCAAACCCAGACTATGTGATTTTTCTAGTACACCACCTGTAGCCTGTAGAGTATTAACACTTTTGTCTTTTCCGCTACGGTGACTAGATTCTGGACATTGCCACCGAAGAGGATACTCTTTTTGATTGGCTTCAACAACATACGTTTCCTTCAAGATATAGCAGTGTACATCAGAGTCACGACGACTGTCTGGCACGCGTCCTCAAACCTCCCCGTAAAATGTTTGACTCTCAATCCCAATGTTCCCACTGATGACCTCAACTTTCACCCGTTCCTCGCCCTCTCCAGGACGTTCCTTCACAACCCTGACCTTCCCAGCAATCTCCGTACCCTTCCCGGACGGCACGTCAACCTCAACACTTTCCGTTCCCGCAGCATCAAATTCATACACCTGCACTTCCAGATTCTGCGTGTAATCATAATCTGGCTTACTCATGCCCGGGCGGCCCAAGAGCAGCACGCTGCCTTCGCGGACCCAGACGGGAATCTCGTTGATAGGTACATGTTCTTTAACCCATTTAGGTCCGTGGATGACGCGGCTTGTGTTCCAGAAGTTTGTCCATTTGCCCGCGGGGAGATAGTATTCGGTTTCTTCTCCCAGAGGGACGAAGACCGGCGCAATGAGGAGGGAGGGTCCTGAAATGTACTAAGTATGAGGCGGAGAAGGCGCGAAGAGGGATGCGTACCGAGCATGTATTGCCTGTCGAGGTAGTGGGTCGTACGGTCCTCTGGGAATTCGACGAACATGGCACGTTGAATAGGATGTCCTTTCAGGCGTGCTTGAATAGACTGGGTTGTACCGACGTGTCAGAATGTCATTCTATGCAGAGGAATGCGGCGTACGAGATTGTAGATATAGGGCATCAGACGATGTTTCGCGTCCAACCACACAGACATATTCTTCGCTGCCTCTTCGCCATAATTCCACGGCACGCGGTACGATGACGAGCCGTGCAGGCGAGAGTGAGAAGAGAACAGGCCAAACGCAACCCAGCGCTGATAGATTTCCGGATCTGGGTGACCCTTTCGACGAATACACTCAGATCATGCAGTTCACGGAAGGCAGGATGAGGGAGACAAACCTCAAAGCCTCCAATGTCATGAGAGGCAAACCCGAACCCGGAAGCTGTGAGGGACAGTAATCCACGTAAAGCCTCAGCCATGGCTTCCCATGTCGACTCGCAATCGCCTCCCCAGTGAACAGGGAACCTAGAAACCAAGGTCAACGAACAATCTTAGGATTGACCATGCAACGTGCCTTTGACCACCAACGGTGGCTGAACGCGCAAACACGACGGCCTCGCCTTCTCCGAAGCGCTCGCGCAGAAGGTTGAACACGAGTTCGTTGTAGATGACAGAGTACGTGTTGTGCATTCTGTAAGGGTCAGACCCATCGTGAAAGACGACTGAAGCGTGAGGGATGCGCTCCCCAAAGTCCGTCTTCCCTCTTCGTCAGTACTCGGCGCGATTGTTGCGACTTTAGATATCCTTACCTTGAAACAATCAACGCCAAGGTCAAGCAACGCAGTCAACTTGTCACTGTACCACTGTCTTGCTTCAGGGTTCGTGATATCGACGACGGCCAAGCCAGGCTGCCACAAATCCCATCTGACCAGGAAATCGGTTCTTCAGATTCATTATATAACAATATAACGCGAAAACGCACTGCCAAGGCGTTCCATCCTTACGTTTGATGAAGTATCCTCCTTTGACACCTTCCTTGAAGATCGGTGAAAGCTGGGAGATGTACGGATTAACTGGACGAGTAGTCAGCAAAGCCTCACGCCCAGCTAGAGTTGGAAATAAAAGGAAACTCACTCCAGAGGCAGATCTTGACACCGTACTTCTGTTTGATCTCCGTGAGGTAGGCCTTGGGATCAGGGAAGTTATCAGGATCAAACGTGAATGAGCACCTTCCAGCAAAGTGGTCGGCAACGCATTTTGGAGCTCGAAAAGAACGGCTCACCACTCATATTGTTTCATCCAGAAACAGTCAATGTGGAAGACTCTAACAGGACAATTGCGGTCCTTCATGCCTGCTAGGAAGCCAGAAACAGTTTCACTCGAGTATGAGGTCAAGAAAGAAGTGGTAAGCCAGAGGCCGAAGGACCAGCTCGGGAGAATACTAGACAAAGTTTGGTATGAGAACATCGCCTAGGTTTAAACACGTACGCAGGGCGACCAGTCATCCGCGTATATTTTTCAAGAATCTAGCTATATGTAAGACATCACGACAGCGTGGACGCGCAGGCACTTACTTCCAGAGGTGTCTTTCCATAGATGATGAAGTATTCCAAACTTTTATCTGCGACGGAAACACCGACGCGGCTAACCTTTTCAGAACCAACCTCAACTTCCACTTCACCCGGATGATTGATGAAGACACCGTAATTCCTGTTGGTGATGTAGAATGGGACACATTTATATGCTTGATCACTAGATGTTCCTCCATCCTGGTTCCAAATCTTGATGGACTGGCCTGAAAAACCGACAGACTTCAGTAAAACAGCCCCAAATGTACCGTGGATGTCGCACCGTTCTTCACGAATGGGCCAAATTGCTCTCCGAGGCCATAGATAAGCTCTCCGGGAGAGAGGTTTAGCTCCGAGTTGATATATCGAACAGTGGTTGGCAAGGGTTCGGGTCGCGGGTTGGACGAAGGATCGTGAGCGAGACAAGAACTATTGGAAGCACTGAAGGTAGTCCAGTGTGCAGGAACATCGAACACTGCCTGATGCTTGGGCCCAGCGAAGGTAAGAGTCCTCTCCGGTGACTTGAAGGTGATAGAATACGGGTTTTCTGTGATTTCAGCTTTGAGGTCTCCACTGAGAATGGAGTAATTAGAGCCTTCTCTGACAAGACGAGCATCAGGGATGGGAAGATCGTCTGGGAAGAGTTGTATGTTGGGCCTAGGGTCAAGGGAGGCGAAATGCTCAATCTTGACTCCGACAATATCCTTGGTTGGAGCATGAACCCGCACGCTCAGTACAGGACCTACACAAAGTAGATTGGTTCGAGGCACTAAATACGAAGCTTGGACACATGTTACGGACCGCCAAGTGTGTCACCACGGTGCCTGATAGGCCTAGTCGATACTTGCAGGTCATAGCTCGTGTCGTCTTTGGTGACTTGGACAACTTGAAGACCATAAAATGGTTTGACACCATTCTTCAACAACCAAAACCCATCGTTAAACCTCATGGTGTTGAAGGGTAAAAGGAGGCAAGAACGTACGACTGACAGGAGTCAGCCCGCATTTATGCACTTCCACTGAACGGTTGCGTAGGTCATTTGGACAGCTGAGGCGGACCGTCGGGTGCCGAGATATCTCCGTAACCGACCTGGGTAGATAATAACATGCAGAGAACAAATGTTCGTCTATGCGGCAGTGCGATAAAGTTATGGGGCCCGCCAGTGTGAGCTCTCACCACCATGTGTCGACCAGATGAGGGAAAGAACACTTCATCCATTAATCCGAGGGGCTGAGGGGGTGGGGTACCAGATATACGCGTGTCTCGAGCTTCTGTAATGCGCCACGTGAACTTGCTCCTAAGGGTTTCGCAAGAAACTGGAGGTTTCTTCCATATCGAATCGCTTCTTTTCCACGTCTTTCAGTCGAGGCCAATATGCAAAGGATGCCTGGTGTACGGGGTCCCAGCAAGACGTGATCTTCGAAAAGTGCAAGTGCTGTGATTACTGTTCCACGCTACGCGAGTGAAATACAAGTATGCCGGGCATGACTCATCTTGATAAAAATCACCTTGATCCATCCGGCTTTTATTTCAGACTCCCTTTCGTCACAGAACCACTATCGAAGGCAAAGATTTCAAAATGTCTGAACCGCTTTGGCGAAAAACCCCTCTTATTCACTCAACTACGCTCTCCAACAACATCGATGCATCGGTGTATCTCAAGTTGGAGGTGAGGGTGGATCTATTATTAATACGTTCAAGTCAATTCTCAGTCGAAACTTAGAATCTACAACCCTCCTATTCGTTCAAGTATCGCGGTATCTCATATTTCATCCAAAAGGCGAAGGAAGCACATGGCAGAAATTTGCATTGCGTTGTCGCGTCTGGAGGTAATGCAGGACTCGCAGCAGCGTGTGCAGCACGCATTCTACAAGTGAAATGCACTGTATTCATCCCGGAGGGAGTTTCACAAAGTACACTTGCCTTGTTAAAACGGGAGAACGCTGAAGTCGTCGTAACTGGCCGTTTTTACGCCGAAGCATTGAATGCAGCCAGGCAGATTGTAGCAACGGATCCCAATGCGTAAGCCCTCCCCCTCCAAAATGTGCGCAGTCTAACAAACCATCTCTGTAGAGTCATGGTGCCTGCATATGAGGACCGTTTGCTTTGGGAAGGTCATAGTTCCATGATTGTGGAGGTCCGAGACCAGTTGCAGAAGAAACCAGACGCAATCTTCTGTAGTGTGGGTGGCGGAGGACTCTTGGGAGGCATCATCCTCGGGTGTAAGGAGGTTGGCTGGGATGACGGTGAGTGGCGGTGGAAACTCGTGGAGAAGGCCTCATCTTCAGCGTTACTCCAGTCCCAATTGTGACGTTGGAGACCATTGGATCTGACTGCTTTTATCGTTCCATAACCATGAACGGAAACGGTTTCAATAAGGAAATGAAGGTCTTGCCTCCCGGAGTCGAGCTTGTTCACGATGTAGATCACGACGTGGACATGGCGCATTTCAAGGAGTTTTCCTCGAAGGCTTCCGGATCTCTCGGGGCCTCCCAGCCGGCAGCAGGCGTATTGAGAATGGCATTGGATAGACCTGGAGGTGTCCGTTCTTACAGTATCCCGGACGAGCTGAGCATGGAAGGCTTGGTGAAATTTGCGAGTGAGTGTGGATTGAAGGGTCAAAACAATTGGGCTTACTTGGATGGCAGATGACCATAAGATGCTCGTGGAGCTTGCTTGTTCAACGACTCTTGTTCCGGCCTACCACCCTACCCTCTTTAATAGGATGGTTCCTCCGAAGACTGAAATGCGTAATGTCGTGTTCATTGTTTGTGGGGGGTTCAAGGTCTCGATTGCAGATGCTGTGGAATTCCAAAGCATCGTCGGCGAAGACTCAAGGAGCCCAGGATCCTACTGGCAGGTTCGAAGCGATGATGGAGAGTTATTTCAATTTCCCAAGCGAACAGGCGTGAGTAGCAAGTGAAGCCACAGTGAAGCCATAGTAGAATTACAAGTATGGATGGGATGAACGAAACACTAGTTTGTGGTGGTGTCACCAATGACCACGAAGAGCGATATGCTAGGCCATACCTTCAGTTCCTCTAATCATGAACCGCTTCGCGAATTATCATTCTCCGCCTCCTTCGCTGCCCTCCGTGCTAACCTCTCGGCTTTAATCCTGGCAAGCTCCTCTCGAATAGCAGCGGTTTCTTTTGGAATGTGCTAGGCAATACGTAGTAAGCAATCAATCCACACATGACTCAACAGTGGAATACCTGGTTTGTGCGTTCTGAGGATGGGAATAACCTATCCCTGTACTAAGTAGAAGTCAACTCGAACCATTTCAGTTGCAAATTTGAGAGCAACGTACAGGAACTACATGTTTCCTATACCATTCAGGGTCCCCGAAGTGGACGAGGGCAGCAATTGGTACGAAGAGATAAAGCGAGAACTTGAAGACCTCGAGATTTGGTCCACCCATGGTAGTGTGGGGATAGGGATTGTGTCAGGACCCCGAATTCGTAAAATCCGAAATTTCCGGCCGATGCTTGGCTACGACTTCCGATATCAACAACACGCCGCGTCTCGTGCCTTGCAGGTTGTTCCACCCTAGTACCTGCCGTCAATATCCTCACCTCAAACAATTTAAATGCTTTTTTTTTGAAGATTTGAAGATCCTCTGGACTGGTCATGCGCGATAATATGGCCCATACGAAACATAGGTGGCTACTTCATGACATCAGAGACCTGGCTCAGACAATCCGAAAGATGGGTGTATATAATCCGATTTTCCCCTTCACCTCTGCATAATCAGCTCTCTAACTGAAATCTGGACCATGCCCCTTTGCAAGGTCCGTCCACGTCGTCCTGTCTTCTTCATTCGTTGATGTCCGCTTGTCGCAGGTTGATCCCGACACGCTTGTTGAGGAGTCCTTCGTGAGTTCTCCTTAACACCCTTCACCTTCTTCACGTCATTCGTGTTCCTTTCCAGGACGCGACCTCCACATTAGATGATGCCCCATCTGCATCTGGCAATAAGTATTCCTATGAAGCGAGATATAGCACCAGACCTATCCCGCGATCCCGCATCCCGCCCACGGTAACTGTGTACCTTTCTACGTGTGTATATGCCTGAAGTATTGGACGAACAGGGGGTCGACGAATCAGCTGCTTACAGAATCATTCACGACGAACTAACTTTGGGTATATACACACACTAATCTCTGGTTGCAGGTGTTAATCCGTTTTAGATGGGTCCACCGTGTTGAACGTCGCATCATTTGTGCAGACCTGGATGCCCCCTATGGCGGACAAACTCGTCAAGGAAAACATTTCCAAGAACTTGATTGGTGGGCCCCGTTTCTTGGTCTAACCAGACTTGTTCATTCAGACATGAATATTAGATGCTGATGAGTACCCCGCCTCCCGTATGTCAAATGAGTTTCTTCCTTCATGCCGTTCCCACCGACATTTCTTCTTAATCCCAGAAACTATCCATGCTCAATGTGAGTAGAGATCTCCTTATTCTGGCCATTCTTCACCTGGTGGTCAGGTATTTCGATGATTGCCGGTATGTGGCACTCACCTTCTGCGGAAGGAGCAGTTGGTACTGCTACGACGGGTTCCTCAGAGGCCGTCCAGCTGGGCGGTCTGGCTATGAAGAAAGTCTGGCAGAAGAAAATGAAGGACGCTGGCAAAAATATCTTCGACCCTGGGCAAGATATTACAATTTTCAATTGCCGTTTAAAGCTAACTGACCCTCAGACCCAATATTGTCATGAGCGCTAATGCGCAAGTGGCACTGGAGAAATTTGCGCGCTACTTCGATGTAGAATGTCGCTTGGTACCTGTTTCCAAAGAAAGCCGTTACCATCTTGACATCAAGAAAGCCATGGATTACGTTGACGAGAACACTATCGGCGTGTATGTCATTCTTGGAAGTGAGTCTGCATGATTGCTGGATTAAAAACGTAATATCCAAACCCCAGTCACAAAGGCACATATACCGGGCACTACGAGAACGTGAAAGGTATGGCCGATCTGTTGGATGAGTATGAGACACGAACGGGTCACTCGGTTCCCATCCATGGTATGAGGATATTCGCTTCCAGACGCACGGACTACTCATTTGGCTCTCGTAGTCGACGCCGCTTCTGGCGGGTTCGTCGCTCCCTTCGTCCATGTTCGTTTTCTTTTTGATTCACTCCGGGCCCCTGTTCATGTGGTGCACTCCAGCCCGACCTGCACTGGGATTTCAAAGTTCCTCGTGTGGTCTCAATCAACAGTTCGTAAGTTAATTGCCTCTATGTAGATGAGTTGCCGGTTGACCTTATGTAGCGGCCACAAGTACGGGCTAAGCTATGTGGGCATTGGGTGGGTTATCTGGCGCGACAAAATCCATCTTCCCCAGGAACTTGTGTTTGAATTACACTACCTTGGTGCCATTGAGTATACGTTCTCTTTGACCTTTTCTCGCGGAGCAGCTCCAGTCATCGCCCAGTATTTCAACCTCGTGTATTTGGGCTTTCAAGGCTATCGCCGTGTTGCACTCAATGATCTGAAGAATGCTCGACTTCTGAGTCGAGCTCTAGAAAAGAGTGGGTACTTCGTGGTTCTCAGTGATATCCACCGGGCACTGGGATTACGTGGCGAGAATGGGATTGATTCACCGAAAATTGAGGTATCTCGTTAACCAGTGCTTGTAAGGCGAACATTTACACAGTAGACAGGACTACGAACCAGGTTTGCCAGTCGTTGTGTTCAAGTTTTCGGACGAGTTCGAAAAAGAATACCCATACGTCGAACAGAAGTGGGTCCCAACACTCTTGCGAGCAAGAGGCTGGTGCGTAGTAAAAAAAAAAAACTCAGGAAACCGTCCATTAAAGCTTCGCGATAGGCTTTTGCCAAATTATCGCTTACCTCCTGACTGTCAAGACATCGAGATCCTGCGAGTAGTCGTGAAGGAAAATATGACTGAAACGGTTAGCCAGTCAGTTATCCGAGTCATGATTCTTCATTAATAAGGCTGCGACAGCTCGTTCAACGTCTTATAGTCGATATTGTGAGCTACCAGTTCCGCCATTTTCAGATATTTATTCACACTCGCCGTAGTTTGATGTCGTCAAGATGATAACGAGTGAGGAGCAGACATTGCAACATCACCTTATGGTGGCCCATGCCGCAGGGATCAACTCTGAGAAGAAGCTCGAGGGCATCCCAATTAGGCCTGAGGAGAGCAGGCACTCCGGCACATATGCACGTCCTTGTTAAACGTCCTGAGGCATTATGGGCGAAACACTTCGGTAGACGCCGTTGAAAACAGCGCAGGCTTTGTTACTCGTAGACGCGTCAATAGACAACCACCTGTGAGCGCGCCACTGAAGTTTCAAGTCACTAAGCATCCATGGCATCACCGGGAGATAGCATATGACATCACTACGTTAGGACTGTGTGTGCTTATGGATGGGAGATGTTGCGTGAGAAAGGGAAAAAACGAAAACGACAAGTGGAAAGGAGAAGCCTAGATTTATTGGATATAAAACTGTAGAAAGGAGGGGAAGAGCTCGATTTGTAGATGTATAAACCAAGTAGGAGGGACATGCGAAATGTTAACCATGCGACACTGATGAAACGTGCGAACGTGAGTGGTGCGGGGGTCCGTCGTGGCAAAACCAGGAAGGTACCTCAGGTTCGAGTTCAGGTAATTGGACAAGAGGGGAGATGGAGAAAGTAGCAGGGGAACTTACTGCAAGAAAGTGGCCGCCAACGTGACCCGAGCGTCTGGGGAGGCTGAGAGATCTACAAGACCTTGACCAGGCGAAGCTTCCCCGAGTGGAGTGAAGCTCGTAACCAGGGAGATGGGGCAAGGTGGTTGTGAACCATCAATCCCTCGACAGATTTGCTTCGCACTCATAAACCTGGAGTGAACAGGAAATATTTTTATTGCCAGTGTTGCGAGCTAGAATTCCCTTTTACGACTCAACGCTAACCTTGTATCATCAGTCCGATCGGAGCAAGATGGACACGAATATGTGTACATTCTAGCCTTAGGGTCCTGAGTACGACCAATTGCGCTATGGTGGATGACTATTTGGGGGCCGTAGAGTATTTATTGACAGTAGATTTCCGGCAGCATTTGAGCGGCATTTGAAGCGGCATCTGAAGTGCTGCCTGAGCCTATCCTAGTACTCACAACCATGCCCGTCGATACCCTCACCCTGACTGAGTCCACCGCAAAGTGTGCATATCACTTGTTTATATCCATCTATGTGCCCGAATCGAGCCAGGGAGCCAAGAAATTATGGCTTTTCTGGCCTGGTACAATGGAAAAATCTTCTCTTTTGTTTTCGAGCATGTTTGCTGGTCACGACCGCCGTGTCAATAAGGACAAATCACGCGTGAGCGCGTCACTGTAATTTCAGTGTCACTAAGCGGTCCATGACATCAAATTCTTGCACTCGGTCTTATTATCCCGGCCTCACCTAATGGCACCCATCGAGGACCTGTAGGAGGAATTGCTATAGAGTTATCTCACGTACTGACGCCACGTCTTATTTGACAGTAAGCCTGTACAGGCAACGAGGGCCTCTACCACGGTTCTTCCGCCTCCGGAATCAACACCCTCATTCCTCATCGCCAAAGCCAACAAGTCATATCGCCATCAATACTCGAACATCTACTTCGTTCGTCTACGGCTTTTACGACAGTTCATTGAAGAAAAGGCGCGCGCGCGTTGGAAGAATGTCTCTGGAAATCCCATCTTGGTACCGAGGGTTTTGGAAGTGGTGAAAGCACAACTGTGCTACATCATCGGGACTGTGTACATGGAGATGCCACTAAAACCAAACGTTATGGAAGATATTGCAAAAGACGTGCGTCTTCCATCCTCTTGACGTCCAACCAAGCTAACCAAGTCTCAATCGGTTGCGTCCATTTCTGATATGGGCAGCATTCAATACCACCCCCGCCTCCGCCAGCGAAGTTCTATTCTGACAATGACAGCGTCATGCTTGAAGATGAATCCGGTCGGATACGACTTGTCGGTGATGCGTTGAAGGGAAAGAACCTGGTTACGGGTGTGATTCTTGGTGCGCTTGGAGCCGAGACTCCTGAAGGGGATTTTGAGGTCGTGGATATCTGCTTTGCGGGACTGGCACCCCAGGCGTTCGGTCAGGATGGGGAAGAAGATGCTATGGACGTGGACATGGATGGTACGTTGCGTCTTGCAACCCAAACCCGACCTTTGGGTGGCTCTTGCTTGAGACGTAGTGGGCTGATTGATGATTGGGTTGGTTCGTCGGTGGTGGACAGGCTCGTCAAACTCCTCAGGAGATGAATGGATAGGAGTGGTTTCCGGGCTGGAGATTGGGTCAATGACGCCGACGGATGCACAGTTGCAAATGCTGACGGAGTATTTGACGGGCGAAGAGGGTGGAGAGGATGATCAGCTGAGTTCAGCGAGGATTTCGAGGTTGATTATTGCGGGCAACTCGTTGGCAGCTGGGGCGCTTGCGGACCGGATTGAACCGCCTTCGTATGCGGAGCGAAAGGCTGTAAGTTCTGCTTTGAGTTCATGGGACTTTCGGCAGTAACATTAATGTTTGCGGTTGAATTGTACAGAAAAAGCAGGGACTTGATCCTACGACATTCCAGCCGAACCCTATCTATGACCTTTCTGCATATTTGCTCGACATTGCTCGCGTTATGCCTATCCATATCTTACCCGGTCCTGGAGACCCCTCCGGCACTATCATGCCCCAGCAACCATTCCCAAAAGCTATCTTTGGTGACGCATCGACGAAATTCTCGACGTTCTACTCTGAAAGCAACCCTACATACATCAATATCGCGTCTGTGTCCCAACCGAATTGCAAACGATCCATCCTAGTAAACTCCGGACAACCTCTAAATGACATGTTCAAGTACCTTCCCACACCACCTATTACCCGCCTCTCAATCCTCGAAAGCACCCTCAAGTGGAGGCATATGTCACCCACAGCTCCAGACACGCTCTGGTGTCATCCATATTTTACTGCAGATCCGTTCGTGTTAAAGGAGACCCCGCACATATATATTGTTGGAGGTCAGCCGCACTTCGGTACGAAACTGGTAACGGAGACGGATAATGGGAGAAAGATTCGGAGCCGGATCGTGCTTGTACCAAGTTTTGCGAAGACCGGGGTGCTTGTGATTATTAATGTGAGGACATTGGAAGTGAGGCGCATAAACTTTGCAGTGCACGGAATGATGACTGGGGGAGAAGAAATTATACAAGGTGAGCTCGAAGTTTGGATGATTTGAACATCCGCTGATGTCTCTGTTTGCAGAAGAAACGCAACCAATGTCTCCCAGTCAAACCGAACCAACGTTATCTGCTCCAGATCCGATGGAAAGTTCGGAGATGATGGATTCACAGCAGGATTAGTTCACTGTATTGTTGTCAGCTACATAAAGTCGAGGCACTAATATTGCTCACTCGAATCAGGATTAGACGTCCCACTGCATGGCGGAGAGAACCCAATACGCCCGTCCACATTCTTCATCTTGCTCATCCAACCAGCAGAGTCCATCCCTCAAAAGCATATTTTCGAGTGCGGCTTTGGCACGATCTCTTGTCCATCCTTTCTTCTGTATGAGCATATCCTCCACCACCCGCCCCCCGTGCTCTTGAGCAATGGCAAGGATGGCGGTTTGATCCTCGTCTAGCTCCTTGACTACACTCCTAACCATTTTCTTGCCACCAATCTCAACCACTTGATACCCCGCACCAAGCGGCTGTAAGGTCTTGATGCTTCGTACAATATCGTCCTCTGTAATTTCTCCGCTGTTGACACCACGCAATTTTGACACCAGTCGTATGAGTTCGGACATCTCAATAAGCCCGCCATTCCTATCTCTTGTGCTCACGCACACATCAACGATCTGCACACCAAGTTCATACTGCCAATCGCCCAATCCAAGCATCTCGGCCCACCACCCACCTTTCCGAGGACCCGCCAAGGGGTCTACACCGATGGAGGAACACATCTGCTGGAAGGCATGACGGAATGTTGGGTCGCTTTTGATCGAATCGCGGTGCGTGGATGCGAAATGGGCAAGAGCGGCGCGGAATTGGGAGAGCTGGGAATGGAGGTGGTCAACTTGTGACTGGGATATTGTGGATGAAAGCTGGGCATAGGAGCGTTTGGATTGTTCTTGCCTGTCGAAGGCGGCAAGGCCTGCGCCTCGTCGATGCATTGTGGTTGTAGATACCGACGTTGGGGTTGAGTACTCAAGTGTAATGAGCGCCTATCGCAATACGTAACGTGATCAAGATGTTACAGTGATCGCTCACATCCCTCTCTTACAACATCTTTTCCTTGTCCTTCCTGCAGAAATGAACTTTGTATCCTCCAACTATGCATCTTAATTTCGTTATGCAAACCTGTGCTAACAATCATACACCGTGATTAATTCTCTAAATGGATAAAGTTGTCAAGCTACTAAGCATAATCAGCAGTGTTCCAATCTATTCCAACTGATCCTGCTTGCAACTTACACTTACAGTCGATCGGTGGCAATATGTACATCAGTGCTACATCTGTATTTCTCTCATTGGGAACCCCTGCGAAAATATATAGTAACATGCTCCAAACTGTTCAAGAGGCGAACCAAAAATACCCTCTCATCTCAGCATCCTGGTGGGCTCTTGTTCATTCAGCCTTTCATCTGCTTCTCTCTTTTACCCCATCTAAACTGTGTCTGGTCGTACGGACTAAGATCCCTTTCGTCACACTTGGACAACTCATTTCACGAACTTCGATGGTGCCTTCAGGAGACAGAGTGGATGAAATCGCTATCTTCCTGTCTGCACTCGGCACTTGCGCCCGATAGAACAACACGATGACTCGATGTGATATTCACGTTCAGAGAAGCTTCAGCGTGTTTCGGGAATTTTTGCACGCATGTTGTCTGATTGAAGACGATGGACACTGCAATTTGGAGTACCCTTGGGAAAACGTGTACTTAATATCAAAACATCAGGTACTCGCCCGATGAGGCCGAGAACGCAATGCAGCGAGGCGAATATCATCAAGAACGGCCCCCTTCCTCCCTGCCGCAGTACTATTCCAGAGCGCCTCTTGTTCCAATAGGTTGATACCGATGTAACTCCAGCACTGGACGGTGATCATCGCAAAGCTGGTACCTGATTTCAGTAGATATCTATTACATAGCCCCTATCGCACGAGCAGCACGCAGTATCTCAACAGTACTAGATATCTCAGCTTGCCAGCTATTTTCTGACAGGTCATAGGCTGTGCACAACTGGATACCTCTGACCACCATATACATGAGGGATTGCAAGTGCCCGCTCCAACGTCGTCCACTGTTCCAACACGTTTATTTGCTTCTTTTCGTGTGGCGTCTGCCTTGCGCATTCGTTTCTCAGATGAAATGAAATGGACACGCTCCCTCTTCTGATTCCTTTAGAGTTGTCCGCCTCTTCCATCGGTTTTGGATAATTAGTCATATGTCCCACTTTGTCCCCGTTCTACAGTTTCGGGTATAGATGATTACTGAACGCCGAGACCGTCATAAACCAGCGGACAGGCCTGGGACGTGTTACCAAGAGGCACTGCCCGTCTAAAATCATCTCATGATCCCGATGCGAGAAAAGAAGTCCACAAGGAGACGCGCCTCAAAGTCGAACCCCATTAAATACTGTTCCTTGGACCATACACCATGTCACTGCCTCAACCTCCTGACATTGGGAAAAATCGCGTAGCCCTTTCCCGTGGCCTTCTAACCGTACTAAGGCCACAGGATAACCGTGGGCATAGTTACCGTGCAACTCTGGGAGCACTAACTGGCTTGGACATTCCTGGAATGTCTGGCCATGCGACCTGATCGCCGGATTGTATCGACACAAATGCCTCAAAAGCCGAACCTTGCTATCACTGTGCATGCCAGCTATAAATGATGCTCGTGCACTCGAGACCAAATATAGGTGAATACCTGCGATCTTGACACCGGCATGACCTCGAGACTTATAATAGCATGTCAGAAAAATCACATCATTTCCATGTGTATGGGAAACATAGCATATTCTTGGTAGAATGCACGACCAGTCTTTCCCGACCTGGGTCAGGTTTCACAGAGCGAAGATTGGTCTGTCCTCCGCAGTCGCCTTGACAGTCGTGCCACCAACGTTTAGGGATAAATAGGACCCAGCATCTTGGAACAGGATAGTTGTCTTCTTTTTCCCGCATACTGCAGCAATGATCTTCAAACTCTTTTCGAGCCTGGTGCTTGCACGACTGGCAGTGGCCCAGTACGACTATGGAGGTGGAACTGGCACGACAGCAGCGACTAATGCTCCTGCAGCTGCTCCATCCGCCCCGCCGAGTACCGATGGGCACATTAATGTCAGGACTCGAATTCCAGCTAACCTCTTTCGTTGACCTCCCTCCTAGATTAACGTAGCTCCTAATGGACAATTTGTCTACGACCCCCAGAATGTCACTGCTAAGGTCGGCGACCTTGTCACTTTCTACTTTCCTGGGCACGTCCTTTCAGTATCTCTTTACCATTGGACATTTCTCACTTTTATCACACAGCGGCCAGCTTTCCCACTCCGTGACGCAATCATCGTTCTCCGACCCATGCACATATCTTGCGGCCAACGGTAGCAACCCCGCGGGGTTCGACTCTGGGCTTCAACTCGCCAAAACCTTTACGATAAACATCACAGACACCAAACGTGAGTGTCCATCCCCTGCCACTTTCAAGCAGCGAGTCTGTCTAACAGTCGTTCCTCCAATAGCAATTTGGTTCCATTGCAAACAAGTGAGCTATGTTTGGCTTTCCGCCGAGGCCTCAGTTTGACTGATGCGATGAACGCGCAGGTGTTTCACTGTGGAATGGGTTTCGTTGGTAGTATCAATGCGCCAACGAACGGGACGAATACACACGAGGCTTTCGTAGCCAGGGCGAAGGGAATTGGCTCAGGCGAGGCCACGGTAAGCTCTGAAAATAGCTCTGCATATTTTGCATATTGCATGTTGTCAAGTTCTGACCGGGCTAACTGTTTGTTTGTAGGAGTCAGACAATGGTACCCCTATTCTGACTGGTGCTGGCGCCGTGGCAACCGGCCCACCGGTCGACAGCACGCAGTCATCAGGTGCTATGAAGACTGTTGCGAAGGCCGGCTTGTATCTGGTTGCTGCAGGTGCTGTCATGTCTCTGATTTGAAGAAGTTGTTGGGTGACATATTCGAGTGACAATTTCGCTTCTGGCTGTTGTCATGTAATGTTGGCCTACGTAGCGCATATGCAGCCGGAAATCTACCACTAATTAACCATCAGCCGTCGAAACAGTGGACAATAGTGAGGCACTAACTTGATCGTGAGGAGATTTCCTCGATTCCGAAGACCATGGGGTCCAACCGATGTCCATTTGAAAATTTCAGCGCAGAGGACTACTGAGAGGTTGGTTGGGTCCACGGCTGATGGGGGACTTCTGGCTGTTGTGCTTTCCTGGCAATTCGATGAAAACGTTTTCGAGAGTGGAGTTTGAAGCAAAGAAGCCATCCACGAGTGATCCCCTCGATTCGATGGGTACATTCGGAAACATTGTCATCGAGGAAGACCAGTGGCTGAGGACGAGGCACCGTAGCCTGCTCAGAGCACTCAAGCAAGCAATGCGTTCCATTTGGCTGGGGAGGTTCAGATTCGTGTCAATGCCAAATCTGAATTACTTACCCAGATATGGTTAAACTCTAAGACTTCCAAAGCGGACAAGTATAATGACATGGAGGTGAGAGGCCGCAACCACTTCCCACCAAGGTACAAGACACGAAGCAGGGAAACTGAGTCATGGAGATCATATAAGCGACCATAAGATTCTTCGAATATTGAATGCCACGCAAGTGTCGTAGCGGGCCGATTGGGAAGGAAAGCTTCAATCGTTGCTCTACCTCTCAATAAGGTAGATAAATGGGGGCATGTCGAAAGTGGTACGTTGTGGAAGAGTGTCGGGGGCGGATATGCTACACAAATTTCCAGGCATTGAATTTGTGTTTGTTGCGCAAGGAATTGCAGTACGAGATCCTCATCCAGTTTCCTTGAGGAACTCCAAGATAAACCTCGTAAGCGAAACGAGCAGCCAAGCACCGCCAATGTAATCGAAGGGCAAAGCTGCTCAGCGAAAGACTCTCCAGACGTTCCATCGCATGGAATCCTGTTTTCACGAGCTGATCTTCTTCTGGTGATAGGAGCTCCGAGTCATGGAATTCTACGCTGAACTCCTTCACCAGGGATGCGAGTCCTGGGATCTGGTTGATCGCGCGGAAGAAGAGCTGTTATTCTGAGCGCGTTTTAAGACTACCGACTTGGCGGTATAGTATAAGGTTTGCCTCTGCCCACCAATTCTTCGAAATGCGGGAAAGGTTGAGCAAATCATTTCTATCTTGAACGTACTCCAATATAGGAAGATAAAGATTCACGGGAAGGGATTTCTGGGATCTGGCGCATTACGTCCTGCATATGAGGAATGAAAACTTGTGAGATTTGTCGACATAGACCCAATGGGGCGACTGGTCACACAAGGGTCGTAATCACACAAGACAGAGCGAATTACGGAGGGTGGACACGAGCAGGTGCCAAGAGACACATGAATCTCAGGCGTTCAATTGGGGATCAGATGTTCCCCAGTGATTGGTTATGTCATTGAGTGACATTGTGCTCAAGCGGCTAATTGACTTTCATATCTTCATCTCCCATGTTCTCTAAGATACCTCAGAAACTTACCGCTCCTTTTGGTCTCCTCGGCGACGAAGCCAAGCTCGCTTTTCCAACTCAGCCTGGAGGAATCTTAAAGTTGTCCACAACCCGAGTACGAAGTATTCTCTTTGCACAACTTTGGCGTTCCATCTCACTCTTGTTTGAACACAGAACATCCCTGCTTCGGATAGCTATTGGGAACAGGTACGAGTCTTCTATATTGCTATCGCGATCAGCCCTCAAGCCGATTTGGTGCAGTATTTCGTCCTCTTTGATTCAGCTTCAGATGTGTTCTCTCTCATAACTCCGCATCACAGTATGTTTTCCCAATGATACCCAGGAAGCTCATTTAAACTACGTTCTATAGTACGACGTGCCCTCCTAGATGCTCCTGAGAACGTTGCTACCCTCATCCAAGTCGTCACATCCCGTCTCTTTAACCTTGTCTCTGACCACACCTTCCCATCAACGTCGACATCCTCGGTAACCGCACTTGCTTCCTCACTCATCAAAGCAGGAAGTGGTTCTGCTGAGCGCAATGCTACCAAGGAAGTGCTGAACTGCCTACGGGTTCTGCAACGAGTGTTACCTGTGATCTTTGACGTAGAGGGTGAATCGAACGCATTCGAGCTAGAATTGTTATGGAAGAAGGAAGAAGTAGATACTGACGAGGAAGGAGCTCAGGGGGGTGACAAAGGAGAAGCAGCACAGTTTGTGATCGAAGACGAAGACGATAGTGATCATGAAGCCCCGTCCCTGCCTCCGACGCCCCGACTCAAGCAGATGAAACAGAAGAAGCAACTACCTTCTCTAGGGGAGCGCTTATTCAATTGCATCTTCGACCTGTTGTTTTGTTGTGGGTTCACGCTTCCCACTAAGCTTCAGGTCGACCACCACAAAATTAACTATGTGATTTGGTGGGTACGCTGGCATTGTTCTGTGAACTCAACTGAAGTGGCAATCTTCAGGGAGAGAGGTGTTGGCTCGACAGTAGACCCAGGGCCAAGCCATGCGTATGATAGCAACAGAATTGAAGTCCTCCGTCTGCTGCTCATATTGCTTTCCCGCCAGATATACGTTCCTCCTGGGTTGCTTTTCACCAAGCCATCATTCTATTCATTACACCTTGTACAGAAGACCTCAAGAAGAGACATTCTCACTCTCCTCTGCTCGCTTCTTAATGTTGCCATGAACTCTGCCACGAGCCAAGAAACCGGAATCGGCAGCATGGCAGGCAAACTCCCTTATAATCATCTGGTTTTCAAGGGAGAGGATCCAAAAACGAATCTCGTGGGTATATGCCTACAGATACTGTGTGTTCTTCTGGATTTCCAGAGTGGGTCAGCGCGAGACGTAGCCACAGGCTCTGGAGACGCCCAGACTAGTACACCAACTGCTAAAACGAATTCCTTCAGGTACTTTTTGATGAAACTGGTTTGTGGTATAGCATTATCATATTTTACCCTTACTGACCATTGGACAGCATAGAACTAAGGATTTTGACTTCATAATTGATGGAATTATTGGGATCTTTGAACAGCAGATGGCTGCCATCAACAATGTCTTTCCTGGTGCCAGGAGAGCAATACCACACATCAACGAGACAAGTGAGTTTAGATACGGGAGCCATTTATCATTGCTTTTGTGCTGACTAGCTATAGTTATATTTTGCTGGAAGATTCTCGAGCTCAACAAGGTTAAGGGACGAGCTAGCGATCCGAAGTCAGTTGTTGACGTTACATCCTTCCGTAGAAATTCAGACTCCATCTTCTTGACTCGGACAAGTCAATGATCCTGCTTGCGTATTTATTGTCCTATGCCCTGGAAATTAAGGATAAACCTCGTAAGCGCCTCATGTTCAACAGCTAACCGAACCTAAACTGATACTGTCAGAACAACACGGGTTGTGTCGGGCGTTGTCATATATCATCCAAACCTTGTCGGCGGAAAAGGCTTTTGGTATGAAGCTGTCGGGTCCAGTCAGGGGACAGGTCCCCGCGAAGTACAATAACGGTGGAACCATGGCAGATTTCCTGATACAGGTGAGTGCTGCACGATCAAACTAGTTCGCATATATTTAGCCCGTTTTCGATAATAGACCGTTTATTCCATGGTTGCCACAACGTCCGGCAATCTCAACTCACTCTATCCAGCTCTTGTCATTGCTCTCTCGAACGCGTCGCCATACTTTAAAAATCTGAGTGTTACAGCATCAACCCGCTTGGTACAACTATTCACATCGTTCTCGAATCCCTTGTTCCTGCTATCGGATGAGGGTCATCCCCGGTTACTCTTCTTCATGTAAGACTGGTGCTTCCGATCCCACTCCGCAGCGACATCGTTTAACCAAATTTACAGGTTGGAAGCGTTCAACTCGGTCGTCCTTCACAACCTCTCTGACAACCCCAATCTGGTTTACGCGATCCTATCTTCTCACAAAACGTTTGAGGATCTTGGCACCTTCACACTCGCTCGTGCGCTTCGCGAAATTAAGCGCGCGCAGATGCTCAAAGAAGAGCAAAATCGGAAGGTGGACGGGAACCCTAAGAACCGAGGATCCGGAGAAAGTAGGGCCTCGAATGACCCAGGGGCAGAGAAGTCTCGTCTCTTGAGCGAAGAAAGCGAACCGGTCACAGGGGAGGGACCTGTGGAGGGTGAGAATGTAGAGAATGCGGAGGAAGGTGGTGCTTCTGGATTGGAGTCCCGAATGTCGGAGAAAGTAAGAGGGAAGATGAGGGAAAGACGGTCGTTGTCCGTGGAGAGTGCTGGTGTTCCTGCCGCTTCTGTTGGACGAAATGGGTTTGTACCGACTCAGGAATGGGTGTGTCTTTCAGATAAATCTTGTGCATTCTAAGCTCAACCTTTTTTTACTACTCTCAGGTGACTTCATGGCAGCAAGGGTATGCTTGGTTGTTGTGTGTCCTTATCGGAAGGTTTTGCTTATGTTGTTCTCAGCTTGCCACTAGACTGCCTATTACTCGTGATCTCGGAGCTACTACCCAAGATCCAAGAAATTCAGGCATCTCGAAAGTCGACGTCCACGACTGCAGCGATTGATTTCTTGGCTAATGTAAACCTTCAGCATGTTCTTCCACCAGCACCAGCACCAGTTGCTCGACGATTTGTCGTGAGTTTCACACACACCGTTTCTCCTAACTTCTTGTTTTGACGTTTTCGTAGTGGTCCGACGCATCCATTATCTGGTTGACGTCCCTCATTTGGGGCGAGATTTATGTTCGGGGCATGACGCCGCTAGGAATATGGAACGCAACGAATGTGCGCCTATTCTACGTCAAGCACACCCAGGCACAGCAGAGACAGTTGACGGATACCGTTACAAATGTTGTTGGAGGGCTGCTTAGGAGGAACTCAGACAACCAGGTTCGACGGTCCTAAGCTAGGAGCACCCACAGGTATAGGGTTTACGTTCTAAGGCTGTCTCGCGTTTTTTTTATTTTACTCAAATTTTCCTCTGGGATTATCATCTTGTATACGTATACGCGGTGTTTTGTATCATGCCTTCCGTAGAGATTGATGGCTTGTCTACCCGTCATGCGAATGTCCAGGTTGCGAGTGACACTGACAACTTGGGATCTGACTTTTTGGTGTTGATGGGATCAACATCGGTGCTTGCACTCCACTTGCGTCCATCAGCACCAGTCCCACGAGTGACAACGCTGCGTAAGACGAGCTTTAACCCCTATTTACTAACGTGAGTGCTACCAATATCTTTCTACTTAGCCAGGACAGCGAGTGCTGAGAAGATGAGCGTAGGAATGATGTAATGGACAAGATTTTATTGTCCTCTCTGCCTCACTTGACAGACTTTGACAAGGCCACTCTTCAGAAAGGTGATTCATAAAATATATTGAGTTATAAGCCATTATATGCTGATCCATTACACTAGTGAACGCTACTACGGTAGCTGACCTCGTGCTCACACCCATACGAAGGCTTGCGAAGAAAGGAAGTCGTGTGTCGCCTCCGGAGATCACTCGGCTTATTCAGGCTGTCTGTAGCAGTCAGCGCAGTCTAGCTTTCACCTTTCGAACATTGGAGGACGTACAACCTGATGTTGGCAGAATGTTCTCGGTAGGCGATCCTGTCCTGGACGAAGCACTGGGTGGTGGATTGCGAACTGGAATGATTTGGGAGATCGTCGGAGAAAGGTGTCGTTTACTTCCTTTCGTCCCCTCAACTGCTTTCTGACTGATTGTGTTATAGTGCCGCTGGGAAGACTCAGATTGCTCTCCAGTCGTCCTTATATGTCCAACTTCCCCAAGTGCAGGGCGGTCTGGGTGGATCTACCTGTTACCTAACAACTTCCCTCAAACTCCAAACCCCACGTCTTTTACAGATTCTGCAAACGCGTAACCTCTCAGATGCATCACTGGAGGATGTGCACACACTGTCCACTCCGACCGTGCATATACTCCTAAAGGTCCTAGAGGACCAACTCCCCACATTTATCGAAACCACAGCCAAAACGCCCCTTCGTAAACCGGTCAAACTTCTGGTCATCGACGCGCTCGCTGAGCTTTTCCACCTGGTCGAGAAAGTATCTACTGCTTCACTGGTGGAACGCTCGCAGCAGTTGACTCGAGTGTCTGCTCTCCTTCATCGCTTGGCTGAGAAATACAAGATAGCCGTGGTTGTGCTTAACGAGGTCGTGGACGCATTTCACAATGATGCCATCGACTACGAAAGGAGCGAGAATGGGTTGCTTCTTTACTCGGGACAAGCCAAATGGTTTAATCGAGGACATAGTGTGTATGGAGAAGACATGAAGGAGGCTAGTCTTGGACTCGTTTGGGCGAATCAGGTTAATGTCAGGGTCATGCTCACAAGAACAGGGCGAAGGCGGTATGTCGAAGAAGAAACTACTGTAGAGGATGGAGACAAGCGACAGAAGATGGAAGGAGAGGAAGACAGTGGTTTGGAGTTGGGTGCTCCAGCCGGGGAACAGGAGCCTTTACTCATACGGAGGCTGACAGTCATTTTCAACTCGGCTGCGACTCCTATTTCATGCGATTATATCATCACTCCTGCTGGAGTCAAGGGGCTACCGAACGAAGATAGACCAGTGCATATTCCAGTGCAGGAACAGCACTCACGAATTGGAGTCACCGGTCTGTCAAGTCCCTCCAATTCCCTTCCTAACCTCCTTTGGCCCGGCGTACAACCCATCTCTCAATCCGTAATACCGAGTAGTCAGGACGAAGAATATGATAATCTCTGGGCAGACGACGATTTCTATGAAAACGTAGACTGGGTCAACTTGGAACAAACACTAACGCAAGCGCAAGGGCCGAATAACTAGTCCGTAAAAAGATGGTGAGGAGGCATACCGCGAAAAGCTAGAGTACAATTTGAACGTTAACATGAATTATCCAGAAATATTATTCCTTTCGAGACATTCCATTCCATTTGTGATTCTGTTCACGGGAATGTTCAACCACTCCTGCTCGAAGCATCATTCCAAGAGACGTTGGATTATTGCCCTTTGTTAATATCGAAGTCACCGCCGGGGACGAGTGTCGATGCAGAAGAGTGGAAGGACTTGTTATCCATGTGTCTTGCTGTCATACTTTGAGCCGCGTTCGAATGCCCGTAGAACCGGTTTTGCTCCGTTCGCTCCGACATCCAACCCATGTATGCAACCAAGAAACCCATCACGGCTAAACCATAACGGCATATCAGCATTTCAACGGCGTCTCCTGTGTGCAGCTTCACAGATACCCACCAAACAAAGTTGATAACATTCCCAAAGCAATCACTGCCTTCGTTAGAGCTTCTGGGTGGTCCAACAATGCGAAGTCGTTGATGAGTGCCATCCCATCTTCTTGTTCGTTGCGGACGAGGATGATAATAGTTGACGCTAGAGGACAAGCGAAGAAGCTGCCGGTCAGTATTTTTGTCCTTGGACCCGCGTTGTGAAACCTCGAGCCAGGACGTACCGAAACCAATGAGGGAGAGAAGGCCAAATGTGGATGCGCTGCGAACGAAGAGGTGTTCATCCATAAAAACGATTTTGTGCAACCAGTATGCGGCGGGGAGGAGGGATGCGAAGCCGTTGAGGCCCATCAGGATACCTTGGAAGCCTGTGATAAAAGAGGAGAGATATGTTAGGTTCAAGTGCATAAATATCAGGGGCCGTGATGAGCTTAGTATAGCTCGCCACAGAGCAAAACTCACGTCCTCCACTGCCAAACGTTAATGCCAGACACATTATCGTAGTAGATGCGAGGTTCATCAGCGTGACGGCCGCTGCATGTTCGGAAAGTGCAATGTCGTCGAGAAAGTGAAGGAATGTTTGTCAGTTCTTGGACTTCTATGACCTCAATACACGGTTGAACTTGGCACTCACTTAGCAGGACCGCCCGAGTTATTCCAAGAACCGAGACAGCAGATGTCATTGTAGGTTGCAGGAGTTGGTTGAAGTCACAGGAGAAAGGATATAATACAAGATGTAAGAAGATCCAGTGGGAGGAGAGTGTAAAGGGGCTCAGAGTCCGGTGAGGGAAGAGCGAAGGGTTTAATTCAGGATCGTTTGGAAGTGGTCGCTTCAAGCGCTTAATTCTATCATGCTTATATAGGGGTCCGAGCTGTATCGGGGTAAATAGTTGCTTGTGCGTCCAGGCTCAAAAAAAGCTGTGGATCGCATGCCATTATCCATGAAACAAATATCAATGCACATTTCTCAAATACGCATTGACTTTCTGTGCAATAGATCGCTTTCGTGTGGCGTAGTTGTGAGATGTGGACACTCGGAAGTACATTGCACCAGGGTAACACTTCGCTTGGACATCGTGGTATCATTCCACTGTCGTTCCGCGAATATCATGCGGACGCGCCTCAACAGCATGCTCGCGAGCGTTGACTTTTCAAAAATCAATCTACTTGCAATTCACGACGACAACGAAAATGTTATACAGGTGGCGAAAGTTCTGAAAGAGGAAAATAAAATACAGAGCTAGCAAGAAGCCATCAAGATCAACACTAAAGGGGAGATAAGGGTATGGGACGAAGGGCAAGGAAGAGTTATGAGCCAGAGTCACCAGAGAACTCAACCATGGAAGGGACCCAAATCTCACAACTCAGCCATGGATGGGACCCAAATCTCACACTCTAGACGTCCATCACAACCAATTATCGAGGCCATATATACTCAATGTCGCCCAACGGTGTTATCAAGTTCATGCATCGGATGGAAGCTCGACCCAGCCTGCTTGCCCGAAAGTGTTCTCTCCTGAATAGCTGACATAGAGGAAGTTGTCTTCATCCCTGGTCACAGCGTCAGGAGGACTAATAGGGGAGAACAGTGCGATGATCTTACTTGTGCTCCTCGTAGATGGCGCTCATGAGAGCAGCAGTTGGCGGTAGGACCTCATCGACGAAGATGAAGATGGCTTTCTCAGGAGCCAGCTTGATGCGCTTCCGGATAACGTAGACGAATTGACCGACAGTCAGGTCCTAGACATACACGAGTTAGGAGAGCACAGATGAATCAGCAGGCGGGACACACAGAGGGCACCAGATATTTCTTCTTGTCGATAGTGGGGATGTCTGTTCTATCCGCCTTCTCGCAGATGACCTGTCGGATAATAGCTAGGCTCAGTGTGGCTGCTCACCCATTAAAGGTGATGAGGAAGATACGAACAGGGATGCGGTCTGGGTACTTCTGTCGGATACGTTCGGCCTCAGCTTTGCGCTTCTCTGGTGAACAAAGGGTAGATGAGCAAGATGAACGACGAGCGTTGGACATGAGGCGCGGCATACCGAATGGGTGTTCATCCTTGAACTTGGACCTCATGGTGTACGTAGTGTAGAAGGAAAGTCAAAAACGATGGGTGAAGGTGAGCGGGGGTGTAGAGAAGGTGGTGGTAGGGTCGGTAGTTGTGGATAGGATCGAGAATTGGAATGCCCCAGACACGCGTAGTGGGCACAGTGTGACTCGCACAACAGACGTCAACAAATGATCTGTGTATCGGCACACACCCTTATATAGCGTTCTGACCACCTTTCCTGTCAGTTCTGCTTCCTCTCTCCCAGCTGACGTATTTGTCATTTTCAGTAAAAGGACCGTCACATTCTCGAGTCATCAACACACCTACTTGAGTCTTCCTGAGTAGCCTACATCTATCCCACACAATCTCATTATCTGGTTTGTAAGGCAGTCCTTGAACCGCTTCTGAGCTGACTAATTATATCTTGTCAGTCTGCAACATCCGGAAGCGTCCATGCATCGCATTTTACGAGCCTCGAGGTGGGCAAATGGACATATCAGATTCCAAAGTCGGCTGGCGATATTTCCAAATGATCCGTCCCTCTGAGAGCATCATCCTCACGTGATGCCACACTCTCGCCACGTCCGACCGTATACACGACCAATAATCTCTCCAGCTCTGCAATCACCATGCATTTGGGTTTGCTCCTACTGCTCTTGCCAGCGGTATCCGCAGCTGGTGTAAATGATACGCTCTTATGGGGCCCATACCGCCCAAACCTTTACTTTGGGCTACGCCCACGCCTACCACAGTCTCTAATGACTGGGTTAATGTGGTTCGGGACGCATGACTATGCTTCTCTCCAGCGTCGGTTCATCTCTGCCTGACTATGAATACTGGACTGAAATATGATTACATGGACAGATACACGTCATGCCTGCGAGCAAAACGACAAGTTGGACACATACACCTGGACGGAGTACGACTCACGACAAGGGGGTGTCCAAGTGATCAAAGACAGCTTCAACAATGTCAAGCTCACTACTGAGTTCTTGAAAGTCGCTGGTGGGGACCACGGTGGCAGTTGGGCTGCGCGTATCAAAGGCGAGCCAATCGACGCAGGCATGTTGCAGCCCCCTCGCGGCCTGATCGTAGCTCAATGTTCGTTCAGGCAAGCCATCCCAGATTTCTACAATTTTCTACTTTGGACTCGAAGGAATGGGAGGCATAGAAATGGAGACTGAAGAAGACGAAAACGTACGTCACCCAATAATGCCAATGCTACATCATCTGAGTCTTGCTGTAGGGAGTTGAAGGACCCGTGAAGCTCAGCGGGAATACCCCAGATTTAGACGATTTCAACCTTAGGATTGTTGACGGTAAAATATCAAGATCTTTGGGACACAATAGAGAGACTCACTCTTTTGCTAGGTCCGAACAACCAAATGGTTACTTCTGGTCGCCATGTGCATGACTTCCAGGATAGAATCGGCAGGACCCATTTTATCGGACGTCGATTATTGGCCGGGGACGTTTGGCAAGCTAGGGGTATGTTCCTCTCATGCGCTCGTCTGCTTCGTCTGACATGTTATTGTTGAGACCACATTCTCAAGGAGATTGTTGATCGTGCCCGAGAAACCGTGCAACCTTATAAGGATCCTCAAGTCGGACTTCCACATCCATCGTGGATACTTCAATTGCCCGATGACGCCTATACTGGTAGCAATCTTTTCGCATTTCAGAAAGCATTTGATGGGCCTTTCCAGTTTGACGTGTTCTACGAGAGTGCAAGCGCCAAGCAGAAGTTGAGCTGTGCGTTCCCTTGGCGTTGTGTTGGATTAGTCCTGAAAACTTTCCCAGCTGCTACTCTCGACCAGGGAATTCCTGCACTGGTCGAAGCTTACGGCAAGCGCTTCACAGAGGTTTTCCCCTATCCCGAGGATTTTCCCAGCCAGGATAAGAAGCGCCTAGAAGATTTCTCGAAGGCCGTGACCTCCAACTTGCTCGGCGGTGTTGGTTATTTCTACGGAAACTCAATTGTGAATAGGAAGTTCTCTTATGAATGGGATGAAGAAGAGGATAGCGCTATTGACGGTGACGATGAAGAGAATGGTGCAAGGCTGACAGAACCGAAGGCTTTGTTGACCGCGACCCCAAGTAGGAGTTTCTTCCCCAGAGGTTTCTATTGGTACGTCGCTCAGAAAAATCTGGCGTTGAAGGATGATTAAGGATTGGACAGGGATGAAGGCTTCCACCTCCTCCATATAGGGCAATGGGACAATGACTTCAGGTCGGTTGATATAATCACATTGCGCCCCAAAATCTAACCATCCTTTCAAAACAGCCTTGAGATTTTGAAATCCTGGATCGACCTCATCGACGACAATGGCTGGGTCGCTCGCGAACAAATTCTTGGAGAAGAAGCACGAAGCAAAGTGCCCCCAGAATTTCAAACCCAGGTACCAAACTATGCCAACCCTCCCACGCTGACCATGGCTGTTACGGCCTTCATCAGGCGACTCAAAGAGACCTCTACGAAATGGGAACCTTCCAACCAAGATCTCGGACTGGGCTTCGGGACGGGCGCAGCACAAGCCGCTTTCTCCGCCGACACTTCTGCCAATGCGGGTATTGAGAGCCAATACCTAAATGACCCAGACCTTGCCCTTTCCTTCCTCAAATCTATATATGAACCTCTCAAGAGGCACTACGACTGGTTCAGGCGCACACAGCGTGGGCAGATAAAGCAATATGGCAGGAAAGCGAGGTCGCGTACGGAAGGGTATAGATGGCGTGGAAGATCAGAGTTGCACGTGTTGACAAGTGGTATGGATGATTATCCTCGAGGACCTCCGCATGCTGGGGAACTGCATTTGGATTTGATATCCTGGATGGCATTCTTTACGAGGACGATGAAGGAGATCGCCGAGTTTGCTGGGGAAAAAGAAGATGCAATCACATTCACGGAGATTGAGAAGGCAATATTGGATAATATTGAAGGTGAGTTGTGTGATGTCCCCTTGTATTCTCGGAAACTCGGAAAGCTAAACCCTTTATTTCGGGAAGATTTGCATTGGAATGAGGAGCAACAGATGTACTGTGATGCCAACATTAACGAAGAAGGTAAGAAATGAAATGCCAAGACATATGTCTATTTTTTTTTTGCTCATTGTGGGGTATTGTAGATGAGTCATACCATGTTTGTGTTAAGGGATACCTCTCGCTATTTCCCTTCCTCTTGGAGCTTCTCCCGGCCGATTCCCCTCACCTAGGCGCAATCCTTGATCTCCTGCATGACCCTGAGCACCTTTGGTCTCCTTATGGCCTCCGCAGTCTCTCCAAATCCCATCCGGAGTTTGGTCAGGGTGAGAACTACTGGAAAGGCCCCATCTGGATCCAGATGAACTATCTTGCTCTCCGAGCTTTGCACCATGTGGGTCTAACCTCATCGTGATAAATCAAAGGGGTGACAGCTGAAACCCCACTCTTTTTCAGACCTACGCAACACAGGAGGGTCCATATCGGCAGAAGGCAAAAGACATTTATAACGAGTTGCGTAAGAATGTGGTTAATAACGTTGCCAAGGTCAGCCTGTTCTCTGAACGTGCAGGAAGATTGAAATGATTTCTCTGACGACCTGCACAGGAGTATGACCGGACGGGGTATGTCTGGGAACAGTATGACGCAGTAACTGGAGAGGGTAAACGGAGGTGAGTATCTGTGGTGTTGCTCGAGAAGCCGTTATTGAGACGCGCCCCGTGTAGTCATCCATTCACTGGGTGGACATCGTTAACTGCACTCAGTATGTCGTCCTATGTTTCTTTCTCATGATGCAATACTGGACGCTGACTATGACGCTTTTACCTCCCTAGTTCTTACGGAAAAATATTGAAACGATGTCATGTAGGAGCAATGATAACCTTCGCAATGCTATTTATTTTCAGGATTCTTTGATGTGAAGGCGTGGAAATTCAGGAGTAAGCCTATCTGAGTGTTTTTGTAGCTACTGACGTCGATCGTCGTAATCGGCGGTAGCTTGGGCTGGGAGTACCTTGGCTGGTGTCGTATGCTGACGTCACCCCATTTTCTAAAAATAGGTTGTTGACTTTGCACAATGGTATCCAATGGTATCCACCTTGCAAACATCCACAGCTCGCGTGGAGAATGAATAAATGAGGGGTCCCTCAAGGCCCGCATCACCAACTTCCTCGCTCTTGAGCGATCCCCGAAGGCCACCTTGACACAGTTCGAATGGTTTTTGAGAGAAAGAACGAGACAAAAAGAAACGAAAAGCTGGCGCAAGGGATGCGTGGTCAGAATGGAACGCCTTACGCTATGGGAAGGGTTGCGCCTTCCCATACTGCCAATGACCCTTTCAGTCTCGCAAGATGGTTGAGGCTGCACGGAGTCGACCTGATTACCATGGCTCTTATGGGTGCTCTTGGATTGGGTGTCTATTTCGCAGGTAGGTGGCTACAAATACTTTTGTTTCAATCCGATAAGCCCGAATACTGACGGAAATTGTCAGCACCTGCACCTAGTCGGTCATTCCCGATCTTCTTTCAGGACGGTGAAGTCGTATATCCTCAATTCGCATATCCTCTACGGAAGGAGATTCTACCAATATGGGCGTCGGCATTGATATCATTCTTTGCACCATTCTTCTTCTTCTGTTTGTTCCAGGCGCGACGGAGGAGTCTTGATGATCTTCTCACCACGACGATGGGCCTGTTGAAGAGTACGTCTATTAGACCCTGTTATCGAGCGTATGCCGTTTGTTCAAACGTTCGGTGGTGATTGCTTGCTATGTCATCACAGGTCTTATTACGGCCGCTGTGTTCCAGGTCTTCATCAAGTGGTTGATAGGAGGGTTACGCCCACATTTTTACGCTGTATGTCAGCCGCGCGTGACGCAGGGATCCATGCCCTCAGGGAATGGGTTTGCGAGTCTTATGTACGATCGCAGTATCTGCACTGGCGACAAGGATCAGATCGATGATTCCTTGGAATCGATGCCATCTGGCCACTCTACAGCCGCATGGGCCGGCCTGCTCTATCTTTCGTTGTACTTTAACGCACAGCTGAAAGTGATGAGCGCACATAATCCGGCATACTGGAAGATGATCATGTTCTTCGCTCCATTGCTTGGGGCTACACTGATCTCAGGAGCCCTGACCATAGATAAATGTGAGTCGGCATCGCTTAACGATCCAACCATCATTCTCGAAACTGAATTGGCATTGTATGATAGTCCACAATTGGTATGACGTTGTAGTTGGGGGAATCATTGGCTCAGCATGTGCCCTGATGGCATTTCGACAAACATTTGCCTCTGTTTTTGATTTCCGGTTTAATCACCTGTTACTCCCTCGGTCGACATCTCTCTTCCACCCTAGGCCGTTCCTGCCTGCGAGTGGCAGCGGGGCGGGACAGTATTATACTTACCAACCTGGGCAAGAGGTGACATCGAAGGAGCTGCCCTTCACACGGGAGGGCGGCTGGAGCTATGACTTCGCCACAGGGAGTGGGGAGCAGAACGTTGGAGCGCCAGGAGATGCAACTGTATTAATAATGAATGGGTTTACCGGCGGCACGGGCGGTTATCGCGCGGGTGGAGGCGATGGACTGGGAAGAGTTGAGGAAGGTCAGGGTCCCGGTTCCGGGCTCGGACGGCATGACAATCGGTCGAGATTCCAGGGTCCGTAAGGAAAAGAACGATTGTGAATATGAATTGTAGAGTAGCAAAGGGAAAAAATAATAAACGGCATGGGAGGATCATCAGATTTGTTTCTGAAAGAGGGAGGAGGATTGGGTTAGCGAGGTTTTGTTGAGGAGGCAGGCCGTTCTCACGTCAGTCGTGGCCGGATGGAGAACTGGGCGGGACTGGGTGACTTGAATGTGCTGTGAGCTATCCTCGTAACCCCTCGCCTCGAGGTCCCTGCTTTTTCTTCTTCTTCACGCTGGCCACCACTATCCTCTCGCCCTTCCCCCGTCCTCCATCCCTCTGGCTCTAGCATGAGCACCACACCCAGATCCCAGGATGGTGCTCTCGCTCGACTTCCCGACAATCTCCTCCACAATATCTTTGATCGCCTAAAGCCATGGGAATTGCTCTGTCTGGCCCGTATTTCAGAGCGCATCCAGCGTGTATCGCTGGGTATCTATTACGAACGCAGAGGCGTTGACGTCTCTCCTTCCGGCATCATCGACATTACCAGAGAAGAAGACTATGACCTCCTTGCCATCCTCCGCATCACCACCTTCTTCACCAGAACTGGCCATATCTCCGTCGTCTTCGTGTTTCCGAAATGGAACTTCATGGAGAACATCAGGAACCTCACTCTCATTTTGAAGAGGCTGGTCTCCGTGGATATGATCACCCTCACATTTCGGTTTGACCCCGAGACGCGTGTCAATGAAGAGAGTAGGCCTGCGCTTCTGACTGCGGAAGCTAGGTCATCGAGGTACAAGGGCTTGTCGAAAGAACTGCAAGCCTTGTTCTCAGCTGCATTCCGCGTTGCCAGTGTAGTACGTATACTGGAGTCAGAGCAGCTGCTGAAGATGGTCGGAGGCGATTTACACGATAACCTCCTCATCCTCTCTTGTTTCGGCGTCAACGGACCACCTGTCATCAGCAGGTATAAAGTGGCTGCAAAAGTTCGCATGAACAAGATCGTTAAGCTCGCCAGTAGGAAGCACAAGAAGAAAACTGTACCCCCTCCCGATTCCTCTGTCGTCACTCTCGACATCCGTTCCCTAGTACCCCTGGTTCCACCATTCCTTTCCTGGACCGTGATATGTCTCAATTTTCAACCACGACTCAGGCATCTATCATTCACAACTGCTTCTAACGACCGCGTATACTGGGACCCACTTCTTTCCAACCTACACATTCCATCCCTTGTCCAGCTTACGATGAGCAGTAACTCCTGCACACTAAGCGACCTCGCCAAATTCCTTAAACGGCATTTCCAATTGTCGATCCTTGATATCCGTGATTTTGCCCCTATGCCGACGGAACTTCCAAAGGTGGCGAACCTTGCATTCAGACATCTTATCTCGCTTAGCGCCCCCTGCGAGGTCCTCGGGGTTTTCCTCTCATATCCAGCCGATCTGTTGCCGAAACTCGAGGAGGTCCATATTGCTCTGACAGTTACCGAGGGACGTCCATTCGACCTCTCCCGGGTATGGACCATGATGGCCCCGGTCGCAGAGCGATTGCAGAGTATTGGTTCCATTGGGCTCACTGTCGCTTATGAGGCCGGTGAATCGCCGTTCGGAAGATCTTTGGAGAGGGAGGAGAAGACGCCCCTGATACCAATGATCAAGGTCTTGACTTTGCGCATGAAGGTCGACTTAGAAAGTGATATCCTTGGACAACTTGCCGGCTGGATCATGGCGTTCACCAATATACATGAGCTGAAGGTCGAGTCTGTGTATCCATATCGATACCCTATTCAAACATTCTTTACGAAGAAGGCGATTGCGGCGGAGGAAGAGAAGAAGAAGATAAAAGAAGACTTGTGTGAGGAGTTAAGGGCGAAACTGGTCGTGATGAAGAACCTGAATTCTTGTGAAATTTTCGGCGAAAAATACCCATTACGAGCCGGTGCAGGTGTTGAAAAGGCGGGGAAGGGCGTGCAAAAGGAGGAATTAGAGATTCCAAAATAAATCTGACGCAGGCGTAGCTTGGGTCTCTTATACAGTACGTCTACGCCCGTGTGTTGTGCGACATTTCCTTGTCATCTTTTGGGGTTTTATGGTGGTTCTGGTTTGCTGTCTCCTGGGATCTCATGTATCTTTTCTGGGTTCACTGTAGCACTGGGCTCATAATTTGGGATTATTGGTTGCATTTCTTTTTGGCTTTTTGCGTGTTTACAGTACGGGTCTGGCTTGTTTCATCTTGTTGTTTCGGATAAACGTTCTGCTGTCTAGAGTGCCACATGCTCCTAATCGTATGTAGTTAAACGTTACATGCTGGTGAGCGGGATTCCTGATGGACTATACTGCCTACCGTCTTGACTAAGCATTTGTAGAAGCCAAAGAAGGGTGCTTGGTTTTACCGCACTACTCATGGTTTGGTTCGGCCGAACACACCTGTGCCTCCTAATATGTACTAACCGAGATATATTCAGAACATGCTAACACATCCTACTTAGTTCCGTGCATATTTTCCTGAACTATCCACTGGGGTCCCATTGTTGTACATCAGGACGTTGAACGAGCGTGAAAACCACCCCCGCCGGAACTGGCGTTGTAACCTGTCTTCGTTTCTGCGGTCGCGGTTAGCCTACTCTGGTCAGAGAGGTGCATTGAAGCCTCTGAATCTGCCCTGTGACTCTGTCGTTTAGGTGTCCTCGGCATTCTCGGGTGTTCAGGATCTGGTTGATCGCTACACGCCCCGTCACACTGGACTCTGGGTTGGGCGATAGATGTCTTGCTAGGCTACACCAAGGCAAAAATATGTCGGTTTTCGAATTCATGCGCCTCCAATACTTTCGAAACACGCAGGAGCTAGGGAGACTATGGATATCTCTTATCGAGACCAATTCGTTTCAGGCGATCTTGATAATCTGGGCCTGCCGTTCAAGTGGCCTCTCTTGTTTGATTGTCAAGCAACTTCCCAAATCCTCAGGGGCCCCTGGGACTTAGCTCGCGTGATTTGGCGAATTCGTGTAAACATGGAATGGCTTGGAATGGTTTGGGCCTAGGCCATTCTATCGCTGATCGTCCTGCCTCCATTCTGTTTGTTTGCACCTGGCACCAATGCTCTACGATTTTTTTTTGACGACGGCAGTCCATATTGGTACCTCTTATCCCCGCGGCCACGCAGTTTTTCCCTACATGAGCTTCTATACCATATTATCGATGGACTACTCGAATCCAATTAAAGATCTTCGGCTCTAGAACATGCATTTCTGTGTTGTCAAACCTCGTTACAAGTGTAATCAGCGCAATCGCCGCCCTACGGACTTCGCCAGGCATTTACGCTGTGGATTGCCCCACGGTTAACAGCCCCGAGAATAATGCTTTCGTCATTTGGGTCAACGCACCAACTGTTTCAAAGTTGCGGTCCACTATCCAGGGCTCACTTGTGGCTGTTTCATCCAACGCGAATTTGACAGGAAAAAGGGCCAAAAAATCAAACCGAAATCCGATCTACCAGTGTTTTTATTTTGATCCGCTGTCGAGTTTTCGTAAATATTAGAGAAAAGGCACTAGTTGTCCACGAACATACGGCAAGAGAATAATGTAAATGTAACGACCTGGGCATGGAGGATTGCTCGCGCAGTGCGAATGTGCTCTACTGGTTAATTGGGTAGTATCGTTGTTCGGAGGATTGACCCCGTTCCCTCCTCGTGGAAAGTGTGGCTTGATTGCCATCATCGGCTATGCTCTCCAGCAGCAGCGAAGCACATTATTCTGTCTCGGCTCATACCGTCGGCCCAATTAATCGCCCTCTGGTCGCTTACCTCTTGGGACTGGCTCGATAGGAATCCATTACTTGTGGCAATAAGCACATCCCTTGACCATTATTGCTCCCAACCTGGTCCTTGTCCTTCCCCCGATACGATGGATTGATCGCTACTGAGTGGGTGAAACACTTCGAAGTTCCTTGCTGAACACATCAATGGTCGTCTTCCGTCCTCCTGTATGTGTTCCCACATGTGCGGTCTTTATGTACGTAGAATCCACCCCTATACAGTCACTAGATATGCGAAGTCCAAAGCGAGAACGTCACTCTGCCAACTACACCTCTGTTGTTCTAGTTAATAAATTAAGCTTTAATTATGATATCAGCGATACATTCCGTGATCACATGACTCGATGAGGTTCGCGCGACGCGACAGGACTCACTCCTAACTTGACCACAATCAAACCCACCGACCATGTCCATCGACGTCCAGGAAGCCATGTGAGTACTGCATACACCTTACATGCTCTGACTTTAAGATTGTGTTGATTGTATAGCAAGGCCATTCGCGACATGCGTCCCATCATCGATCCAGAGGAGGATTACCTGACCATCGTTGCTGCTGAACAGAAACTCGCCGCATCTGAAGCCAAGAGGAAGAAAGAACTCGAGGAAGCGCACGTTAACCTCAAAGGTACGCCACATTTTGTCAAGCAGAGGGGTCTCGCTCAAGTTCCCTGCCGCACAGCTCTGGCCAAGGCTCTGGAGGCGGCCCGAGTTTCTTCCACTCGTCCAGACTCCGTGCCTTCTGCCGAGGCACATGCTGCTGCTCTCAACAAGTACGATAGCACAAAATTCTCGCTGATGAAGGCAATCAGCGACATACAAAGCGAGATCGGAAGCAAGGAGGCTGAACTAGCTGCCCTCAAAGAGGAGGCGAGGAAATTGGAGGAGTATGACCCAGCGGCGGAACATGAAAAGGAACTGGATGGCTCTGCGTACGTTGGGTATATGCTGATTTCCCTGTGTTTCTGACTAAGTAACTGTAGGCTACGGCTGGCAATCTATAAGGCATTAGGTTTTGAGCCCATTCCTGACAAAAATGGGGAGATAACCAAGATGCTTGTCCGTGAGTATCGCGCGAGCACCGACCCCTTTCATACTCTCAGATATGTTGTTTCGTACAGGCTCACGATCAGGGGATCTCCACGTCGTTGACCTCACAACGAACGGGCCAGGTTTCGAAAATACCCAAAAGCTCTGGAACATTGCTCGTTCGTGATCCTGGATTTCTAATTTTTTCCCGGTCTTGTTGTAGTTTAGGTGAGGTCTTCTGGTTCTCTGTCATCTGCACATGGGATTTATTAAAACCTCTCAGACGTAATTCGTATCGCTATCGTTTATTGTTCGACTTCATAGAGGTGCTCAACTAGTTGTGCATCCTCGAAGACTCCCAACCTCAAACCTTGGCTTGTCAATTTGCGAACCCGATTCCTGTCCTTCAAATCCCAATTCAAGTGCCGACCGAACGTCTTTACTTGAAAACCATTTCCCAGCCTTTCCCGCCTTGACTCTGCGATCTTTAGAAGTGCCTTCCGAACAGTGACGTTATAGTCATTATCAGTCTTCGGGATCTCTACATCATCATGCCCAGCTGTCTCAGCTTGATCAATGATGCAAATTTCCTCCAATCCAGGGAGCCACGTCCAATCGTAGCTCAAACACCCCAAAATCTCATCCGTATTCGCAAGCAAGCATTGAATCAGCAAGAGTTTGCGGACACTCGGCAATTGGGTTAGGATGACGCTCCAATCTACTTCGGCCTCTTCAGGATCTTCCAAGAACCACACTAACTCCAAGTTAGTGACCGTTGATGGCAACTCCGCCAAGAACGCGTCAAAGATCTCCGATCCGATTGTGCTATAATTCCTGATTCCCAAGCCAAGCGTTCGTAGGGACGGCAAGCGCACATGACGCAGGAAAGATGTATTCCATTCGTTGGCAACGCAGGTCCACTCGAGGACTTCCATCTTTGGGAGAACAAGTTCTTTGTCCAGAGTGGGGAGGTTGGATGGTATCCCATAAGAATGACCACCCCTCACACGAAAGTCGGTGAGATTTGGGAGGAGCTGCAGGAGATGGAGGCAGAAGCCGATAGGAACATCCAATAGGTTCACACTTGAGATGCTCTTTGCCCAAGTCTGCTCGGCGATGGTTGGGGAAATGATGAGCATGGTATGTTTGGCGATCAGCCCCTTTAAACGGGGCGCATTACATGTTGTTATCTCCGTCTTGGAAATGGTAGTACCGCTGGTATCGTACCCGAAGCGTAGTTCTTCGAGTCTCGGGAAGTCTTCAAAATTGAACGGTGACCATGCGGGAGGTGCCGAGCTCAATCTCAGCACCTTGATCCGTAGTGCATTTATAGGTTTGAAGACAACATCTCGGAATTGCGCGAGCAGATTGAAGCCATCGGGGTCGTATTTGAGGTTTTCATCATCCGACTTGTTGGTGGCATTAACGGGTAAATTCTTGTGATTGAAGTTGAGTTCGAGTGAGAAGGGCAGGTCCTTAGAATTTGTGAGGTAAAGTCGTAGGAGTCTGAGGCTGGGTGTGACATCGTGTCTCCCTTGAACATCGATAACGAGAGACACCCAAAGTTCAGGAGTCGCTCGAACGATACGGTACCACTGGGAGCAGACGGAACCAAGGAGAAACGGGAGGTGTTGATCGTTCTGATCTGAATAGGTCTCCCTGCTGTAGAGACGGAGATTACGGGACGTGATGTCGACAGGAGAGACAACGTATTCGAAAATGCGGGAGAGTACGTGTGGGGGAAGATTATGTGTGGTTGAGCGGAGGGTGTTCAAGTATCGCAAGAGAGCAACACGGTGGTTGGTAAGTGTGTTTATGAGACTTCCAAGACGGTCGACTTCCGCCTCGATAAAATTGGCTCCATCTCGTCGTGTTGATTGGCTTTGGGATTGCGTGCAGTGAGAACAATGAGGGCAGAAAGACATAGCCTCTGTGTGATCTCACATGGAGACCAGTTTCATATCCAATCATGATCATGATCCGTGTGATTGCGTTCGTAAATACCCAGAAATAGATTATTTGCCCACTGTAATCTCATCTAAGTGTCCAGGGAAAGCGATAATTTGTCGCGAACTGAAGGATAATTAGTAATGATACAAGAGAAGCTGTCCACTCCAAAACCAAGCATTCAGACTTCAGCACGGTCTACGACTGCATTAGTCGCGCCTAGTGAGAAAATATCAGCACCATGTAAATCATAGCATATAATCACGTTTGACCAACTTTGAATGCAGGCTTCACGACCCAAACCTTCTTTTCTTTACACTTCTCTCCAACCTCCCTTATCTTTGCCTCGATTGCAACCTTCTTCACCTTGTGTGATTTCAGCTCCTGATATATAGTTTCCACGAGCAGCACAAAGCTGGCCATCTGCAGCTCCGAGATCTTGCTCAAAAGGAATGGTAAATGAACGTCGGGGAAGGGGTTTTTCACTAGTGCCGCGGGTTTCTTGGTGACACTGGTCGTGCCGTTCGAAAGATTAGAAGAAGCAGAAATGTGGTCCGGAAGGCTTGGAACGGCAAAGTTGCCATTTGTTGTGGTGCCAGAGGCTGCTGTTGATGCGGGGGTTTTGAAGTTCGCCCTGTAGTCTTCGACGCAAGTTGAAACGAAGGTGAATGGGTCAATAGGGAAGGGGGTATCTACAGCAAGGGATGGCTTCAACATTGGGGATATCTTTCGATTAACCTTAACTCACCATTGAACATTTGTATCCGGTACTGATTGAATGGTTCATATTCGCACTCTCCAATCCTCGCTTCCCAACATGGTCCCTTTGAAAAAGGGACAAGCGGAACCACAACCTTCCGCTTTTTGGCTTTCTTGTCAGGATCAGCTGCTTTGCGTTTCGGAGGCGGAGGGGGCGGAGGCATGTCCGGGAAATCAGGTAGCATGGGCGGCGAAAGGTCCCGAATGTCTTCGTATAGCATCTCGGGTTCTTCATCGTCGTCCACAAGCCAACTATCGGTGTCCGAATCGGCCTCCTCATCATCACCGTCTTCCTCGTCATCATCTAGTACATCATCCGCATCTCCCATTGGCTCCTCTTCCCATTCTGCACCACTGTCATAGCCATAGTCGAACTCTACGACATCTTTTGCGAACGGCCTTCGAGGACCTATGATTTTGGAGCTCCGTGTCCATGTTCCAAAGTAGCCTGGCCGTGCATCTTCGTGATAGATGAACACCTTTGCGGGGTATAGGTCGCGGTCTTGCAGCTGATCCAGGAGAACTCGCACTTCGTTGTCATCGCCTGCAACCTCCGCTTCTGACAGTTTTGCGATAAGATCTCGAACAGAATACGGGTTGTAGGACTTGAATTGAGACCCTGGTCCTTTCCGTCTTGGTTTTGGAAGTCTTGAGGAGTCAAGAGGCGGAGGTAATGAAGCAAGGATACTCCGCAGTCGTTCTAATTCGAAAGAGCAGGTGTTACTTGCGAATTGGTGCGGTGTGTAAGAGAGCATACCTTGTGCAGTCATCCTGCCGACATCCACTAAACTCTGTTGTGCATCCTGTGCATTCTGCATGACAACATCATCATGATCCTTCCCGTCTTCATGGTCCAAGTCTATGATAACTAGGCTGGATTCATCGTCATTCGCCACCTCCTTTCCTTTCCGCTTTTTTGAGACTTCAAACCAGTTCTGCGGAGCCAAGACAGAGCCCTTCCTGAGGACGAATGGTTTAAACGTTCGCTCGAAGTCATTCTGAATGCGAGACGGGCCTGCGCAGGATTCCCCTTCTTTTGGAGCGGATGCGGTTGACGCTTTGGGTTTGGAGAAGAAATTGGCCATAAGCGTCCGTGATTTATTCTCGGCGTCCTTCGCTTTTCTCTCCCTCTCCACCTTGGCGGCTTTTTTCTCCAGCCGTTCCTTTTCCTGATCACTGGTGAGTATTGGAGTGTACTGAATGTTGGTGAGCTACCTTGGCAATCTTCTCTGGATCCTTGGGCTTCTTCGGACGGCCTGGCCCGTTATTTGGGGTATCGCTCTGCTGATTCTCGTCCTCCTGAGCTTTCTTCAATTTGACTGGTGTGCTGGTTTTCTCATTGTCGGGTTTGCTGTTTGGGGGGAGCTCCGCCGGTTTATTGGACGCGTCCTTGGCTGCAGCCCGGTTAGTGCCTTTGGGGTCAAGGATAGCATCCCGCTCAGACTCGGCGAGGGCCTCAAATATTTGCTTCAAGCGTTCTTTAGCCTAGAAAGTAAAACGTGAATGTCGTCCGAGACACAAATGGAGGTTATTCACACACCTGCACTCGTTCTGATAAACGGACCTCTGCCTTCTCTCGCACGCTCTTAGGTAGCCAATCCCTATGGTTCTCCTTGACTTCCCACCGCCACACGCATACAGCCGCGGGGACTCTTAATCCGTTGGGTGCCTCAAGGCCATAGTTGTTACGAGATAGGACAGACTTGATAGCTTGCTCCACGACTTGCAAGGGAAGAATCGATTTGGCTGAGGCTAGTCTAGAGTCTTCATCATCCTCCTGAGGCGGTATCAACTCTTGTTGTACATATTTTACAAGAGCGGCGAGCGTCTTGTCGCTAGAGATATTGCCAACTTAAACAAAAGGCCAGTCGTACAGTCAGGTGCTCACCTCTCATGCCCAAGTTTCGCAATCACTGGCAAATGCTCCTCCGGAATAGACTGTAGTGGCGGTTCCTGGTTCTCAACTCTTTGTTCAATCATCTCCCTGAATTTCACGATTTCTGCGAAGAGAGGAATCAGAAACGAACCCAAGAAAAACTCGCTAATATCCAAACCCTGCAGAGTTTCGGATAACTTCTCCAAAGACATTGGTTTCTGTTTGAAGTTGACCTTGCCACTCTTCAATTCAGCGATGACATGTTTCTCTTGCTTTTCTACAGGAGTTTGGCGCGCTTGAGTGAGGGGGACAATGAAAGCGACGCGTCGTGGCTTACTTTCCGGACTTTGCGATGTGGCTGAAATCAGAGATTAAAGTTGTTAAACCTGAGTGCGAGCCCGAAGTACCATAAACCCAACATACCCTTCGTAACATTTACTTCGGACATGCTCGATGCACCGGTGGCCTGGAAGGGGGGACGGTGCACACGAGGTAGGGGATCTGGCCAAATTAGCAAGGAAGAGTGGGACGTGGGAAAGAGGTGGACGCGACTGTGACAATTCATTACTGACGCGTGCGTCACATTTACAATTCGCGTTTCTCGCCCCCCAGAATGGCTTCCAATTTCTTCAATTCAAGACAGGGTCCCAAAACCTCTGTCAAGCATGTGGTGGACCCAGCGCTACAACCATGGGTGGAAAAATAGTATGTTGTATCTCTATTTCTATAGTGACTGGCACTAACACACGTCAGTCGACCCAAGACCATAGATGATGTATCTGCCCAAGACCACACGGTTGCGGTATTGCGGAAAACATTGACTTCAACGAACGTATGTCGCGCTCCGGAGTCATCAAACAAATTGCTCACAGACTGCCTAGCTCCCCCACATGCTTTTCTACGGTCCCCCAGGAACAGGAAAGACCTCTACCATCTTGGCCTTAGCGAGACAACTTTTCGGGTATTTTGGGCCCATTCCATGGTTGTGAACTCATTTGTAATCCTAACTCAGTCCAGATAACTTCAAGAACCGAGTACTCGAACTCAATGCCTCGGACGAACGGGGCATCACAATAGTCCGCGAGAAAATCAAAGACTTCGCCCGTCAAACACCTCGAGCGCAAACCATAGCCTCGGACGGCAAAACATACCCATGTCCCCCTTACAAAATTGTCATCCTGGACGAAGCAGACTCGATGACCCAAGACGCCCAAGGTGCCCTTCGTCGCATAATGGAAACCTATGCTCGAATAACGCGATTCTGTCTCGTCTGCAATTACGTTACAAGGCAGGTCAACTCTCCAATGCTCCACTTTCTGCATGTCCATGTAACATATGTTCGTACAGAATCATCGAGCCCTTAGCATCTCGCTGTTCAAAATTCCGCTTCACACCCCTCGACTCTGAATCCGCTGCCGCTCGTCTGACCCATATCGCCCAGCAAGAACGTGTTGAAGTCAACAAACCCGTAATTGATGCACTCATAAACGTTTCAAACGGCGATCTTCGTCGTGCCATAACCTACCTCCAATCTGCATCCCGTCTCTCCTCAGCCTCCGACCCACCTACACCCATCCTACCTTCCGACATCCAAGAGATTGCCGGAGTGGTACCTGACAAAGTTATTAACGATTTTGCGCGGACGCTGGGGATTGAAGTTGATGACGATGACATGGACCTGGACGATAGCAAAGTGAAGAAGCCCAATTTCTCAGCGATCCAAAAGAAAGTCAAGGCGATCATTAGGGAAGGATACTCAGCAACACAAATACTTTCCCAGGTCAGCAACCTGTTCCTTGTGTATAATAAAATCTATTAAACATAATCTCGCAAAGTAGCTTCACGATCTCGTGGTCCTCCATCCTATCCTGAATAGCAAGCAAAAGTCAGCCTGTGCGCTGGTGTTTGCCGAAGCTGATAAAGCTCTTTGCGACGGTTCAGATGAGGAGCTGTGGGTTCTCGAGATCGCTCTCCGCGTGCACAAAGCCGTGTCATCATGACCTCTATGCTCATAGATATCCAGTGTACTTTTATCCGTCATATTCAATTTCTACCCCGATCCTCCAAATATGAAATCGTGTCATCGTTAACATCTCTTTATAACGGCAAGTCTACATACAGCTCCGCAGGATGGATATGATCCAAATACAGGGAACAACTCGCACATCGACATGACACTTCCGTGAATCACTATGCAAAGATGGAAAACATGACGTTATCATAATGGCGTGAATGAGAGCGCAAGACAAAGAGAGGACTGGGAATCTACTCTGCAGCATACATGGTTGAAAAGCAACAACAAAAAAGCACGAGAAAGGGACAAGGTGATCAATCACTTGCTTCACCGGATACCAGCGGTGGCTTTTTGGAGGGCACGTTTAATGCCAAGTTGAGCCTTCTTGAGCTCATCAGCTGTCGAATCCTCAATCTCCAACTTCTCGAGAGCACGGGCAAGCTCGGCCTCGACCTGGGCCTTGGCCCCACGCTTGAGCTTCATGCCAATCTCAGGCGAGGTGATGGTGCTCTCGACCTGGTGGATGTAAGCTTCAAGGTCAGACTTGGCCTCATGGCGAGCGGTGAAGTCCTTGTCAGCCTGCTTGAATTGCTCGGCATCCTTGATCATCTGCTCGATCTCAGCGGACGAGAGACGACCAACCGAGTTGGTAATGCCTGCGGAATAATATATTAGATTCCAGGTGACCTAGGGTCAATAACAAGAAACTCACTGATGGAAGCCTTGCGACCGGAGGTACGGTCCTGGGCGGTGACCTTCAAGAGCCCGTTAGCGTCAACCTCAAAGGTGGTGACGAGCTCGGCTTGGCCACGGGGCATGGGAGGGATACCAGTGAGCTCGAACTCGCCAAGGAGACGGTTGTCGCGGCACTGGGTACGCTCACCCTCGTAGACAGGGAAGGTGACAGTGGTCTGGTTGTCCTCAACAGTGGTGAAAACACGGGACTTGTTGGTGGGGATGGGAGTGTTACGGGGAACGACAACACCAAAGACGTCACCCTGCATGGCAACACCAAGAGAGAGGGGAGCAACATCAAGAAGGAGAAGGTCCTTGGTCTGCTCAGAGGTCTGGCCAGTAAGGACGGCGGCTTGGACGGCAGCACCGTAGGCAACGGCCTCATCGGGGTTGATGGACTTGTTGAGTTGACGGCCATTGAAGTACTCCGAAACGAGAGCCTGGATCTTGGGGATACGAGTGGAACCACCGACAAGGACAATATCATCGACCTTCTCGCGGGCCATCTTGGCATCCTTCAAAACCTTCTCAACGGGCTCGAGAGTAGACTTGAAGAGAGCAGCGTTGATCTCTTCGAAACGAGCACGAGTGATGTTGGCAGAGAAGTCCTCACCCTATACAAAAAAAAAAATCAGCATTCTCTGCACTTCATGTACAAAGTAAATGAGGGCCAACCTGATAGAGGGAGTCGACTTCAACGGTGGTCTGGGTGACGCTGGAGAGCGTCCTCTTGGCACGCTCGCAGGCAGACCTGAGACGCCTGAGAGCACGGGCGTCATCGGAGATGTCGTGCTTGGTCTTCTTCTTGAACTCATTCTTGAAGTGCTCAAGGAGGGCGTTGTCAAAGTCCTCACCACCAAGGTGAGTATCACCAGCAGTAGCCTTCACGGCGAAGACGCCGCCGCTAATGTTGAGGAGCGAAACATCGAAAGTTCCTCCTCCAAGATCGAAAATAAGGACGTTCTTCTCGGCCTTGGATTGGCGGTCGAGACCGTAGGCAATGGCGGCAGCAGTAGGCTCGTTGATGATACGGAGAACATCAAGGCCGGCGATAGTGCCAGCATCTTTGGTAGCAAGACGCTGAGAGTCATTGAAGTAGGCAGGAACACTAAATAAATCAACAATAAATAAGGTTCAATTGGTTCAGAAGACAAAATTGGACGCACGTGACGACAGCCTTCTTGACAGTCTTGCCAAGCTTAGCCTCGGAAATTTCCTTCATTTTGGTGAGAACCATAGCAGAAATTTCCTGGGGGCTGAAGGTCTTCTCATCGCCGAGGTAGTTGACCTTGATCAGAGGTGATCCATCCTTCTCAACAACCTCGAACGGCCAGTGGGACATGTCCTGTTAGAATACGTCAGAAGGGCGACGCGGAGGGAAGTTGGCGATCGACCGACCTTCTTCACATCGGGATCGCTGTAAAATAGATAAATTTCTCAATCTCCAGAAAATTGTCAGTAAGTGGTATGTTACTCACTCATAGCGACGGCCAATGAGACGCTTGGCGTCGAAGACGGTGTTTTTGGGGTTCATCGCCGCCTGGTTCTTAGCGGCATCACCAATCAAACGCTCCTCAGCAGAGAAAGCGACGTATGATGGGGTTGTGCGGTTACCCTCTGCGCAAAGCGGAAAACGTGTTAAGACCATGTAGGAAAACCATTATCACAGAAAAGGGTACGAACGATCGTTGGCAATGATTTCGACACGGTCATTTTGCCAAACACCAACACAGCTGTAATGAACGTCGACCAATAAGATATGTGACTGTTCCTGTCATCTAGAGGGATAACCTACGAGTAGGTGGTGCCAAGATCAATACCGACAGCGCCCTCAAAGACGTCCTCTGCAGACATTTTTTTAGTTTTTAAGAGAAGAAGGGGATAAGGGAGTTGGTGGGATAAGGTGAAGATGGAGGAGGGTCGATTGGACGAGAAAAAAAAATCGATGGGTGAGGTAAGCAACTACTATGAATTTGGCACAGCCACCGCAACTCCATTTTCGACTCCATGTCCTCCCAGCACATCCGCCCGTGGCTGACCGCTGCCGCGCGATGCTCCCGGTGTTCCCTCCTAAAACCACATATCCCGAAGCAGTTGCGTACCCTTACAACAGAGGCACCGCGCCGTCTTGAGACAGCTGAGGACTGGGCCGAACTCACGAAACACAGGGAACAACTCGGCCTGCTAAGTGCGTCAACGTATCCTCACGTTCTGGTTCCGCCTATACTCACATCTCCTTCAGTTAATCAGCTCTCTCAGTATGGATCAGACCAGATACCAAATACTTCGTACAAGCCGAGCGACTCCCTACATAAACCCCAAGCACAAGGCACACTCTCGGCACTTTTGGCCGCTGGAGCACATTTCGGACATGCATCGACACGAATGAACCCAAACTTTATGCCCTATGCATACGGTACCCGCGCAGGTATCACCATCATCGACCTCGACCAAACCCTCCCTCTCCTCCGTCGTGCTGCCAACCTCGTCCGAGCTGTCGCTAAAAGCCGAGGTTCGATAGTGTTCATTGGAACGCGTCCTGACCTGCAACCCGTGGTCCAAAAAGCTGCTCAGCGCCTTGGAAAACAAGGATACTCAGTTGGTGACCGCTGGCTACCGGGTACTCTGACCAACCGCCGACATTTCTTCGGGAACAGTGTCAACAAGCTCAAAGCAATTCCCGACCTGGCTATCATCCTCAACCCTGTGCAGAACTTGAACGCTATTCGGGAGTGTGCGGCGGAGCACGTTCCCACAATTGGTATCATTGACTCCAACGTCGACCCACGGATCGTCATGTACCCCATCCCCGCCAATGATGAGAACACGAGAACAGCAGAGTTGGTTGCCGGAGTTCTTAGCATTGCTGGTCGAGAAGGCGTTGCCATTGCTGATGCAGATGCGGAGAGGTATGCTGAGACTTACACGAGACGTCTACGGCAAAGGCGGGCATCACATGGACTCAGAGATAATTACAAGTATTAGTATCTATATTCTAAGCTACTTGGTTGCGCAATTGATTTTGTTGGATTTGGTACCAATGCTCTGGTAGATAGGATTGGATCAGCCCACTTGAAAGTATTCTTAATATAATATTCATACCTTCTGCTTCCTTCAATGCGCGAACATTGCCACCCAACTTGTTGATCGTCTCAATGTACTCGTCTTCCTCCACACTATCGAAAACGATACCGCCTCCTGCTTGTAAGTATGCAGTACCGTCCTTGAAGACCATGGTACGGATGGCGATACAAGTATCCATTTCATCATCGGCAAAGTCGAAGCGTCCAACAGCCCCAGCATAGACACCACGCCTCTCCTGCTCCAAAGAGGAGATGATCTCTATGGCCTTAATCTTAGGGGCACCGGACACTGTCCCAGCAGGGAAGATGGACCTGAAAGCATCGAACCTAAAGTTCACGAGGAATTAATTTGGCAAAAGGTGGGTATATAAAATGAGCCATACTTTGTCTTTCCTTCACGTAGGAGACCAGAAACTTGCGATGTGATGTGGATGACATGGCTGAATTTTTCAAGTTTCATTAGGTGGTCGACCTTGACAGTCTCGGGTCGGCAGACGCGGTTCACGTCGTTTCGAGCAAGATCCACAAGCATAATGTGTTCTGCCCGATCCTTCTCCGAAGCAAGAAGAATGGCACCTAACTTCTCATCCTCTGGTGTCTGATGTCAGTCCCCTTTCGGATGAATAGCTATCGCATAAAGCATACCTTCTGGTGTCTTGCCTCGCTTCGTTGTGCCAGCGATAGCGTGGTTAAAGACGACGTTCTTCTGAACCTTGCACAGTGTTTCCGGACTAGCGCCGGTCACTTGGAAATCGCCAAAGTCAAGGTAAAACATGTATGGCGAAGGGTTAACTTGGCGAAGATGACGATAAGCGTTAAAAGGATGAAGATCGGTTTTCCGGGCTATGCGCTGAGATGGGACGGCCTGGATGATATCGCCGGCAACGATGTGCTCCTTGAGTTTCGTCACGAAGCCTTCATAACCGGCCTTTCCGACGTTGGAAACGCCCTCATTTCCAAGTGTGACAGGAGGCTGGTATGGTTCTGGGGTTACTGTGCTAAGAAGAGTCTTGGCCAACCGACGAGCCTTAGCCACTGCAGTTTGGTAGATGAAAGGGAGGTTTCCAGGAGGTGAAGTCTTGGGGCTGAAGACGTGAGAGACAACTTTAAGAGTTTGGAAGATGTGGTCATAGATGAGGAGAGTATCAACGAGCATGAAGACAGCTTCAGGGATACCTAGAGTATCGCGAAGCTCTGCCTTTGTCCGGGGCTCGAAGTGCTGGATGCAGTCGTAGGCGACATAACCTATAGCGCCGCCAGTAAACGTCGGGACTTCGGGTATCTTGACGTATTGGTGTAGGGAGAGCTCCTTCTGCAAAGCAATCATAGGATCGCCAGTGATATCCTCATTTGGCCCGGTCTTGACGATTTTTAATGGGTCTAAGGCAAGACGTATTCCAGTGACAAACGTTTCCAGGGGCTCGTGATGACTCACCAGCACCGATGAAACTATATCGCGCAACGTTCTCTCCCCCGATGACAGACTCGAGAAGAAAACTGTACTTGGAGTCCTTGGCAACCCGTAGGTAGGCCATGACTGGGGTGATCATGTCTGCAGGAAGCTCAACATAGATTGGGACGCAATTTCCCTTCTTTTCATGAACGATTAGCTGTTCGATAGTTTGGTAAGAGGGATATGCGGTGAGTTTCTAAACGCTGCATTAGCAATGGATTGTGGACAGTGAGGAGATAGAATGGTACCTGGGGATCCATCGTCGATTGTTGGTGCATTCCAGCGGTACAACTGGATCCTTTATAGATAGAAGAGTCGGCCCCGTCTATAGACGGAAGGGTATGAACTTAATGAGATGTGGCGGAGTAGCCGCGGCCGACACGTGATCGGAGTTTCGATGGAACACGACCAAAATAGTCACCGGACTCTGCTTTTTCGCCTCACTGCTATACCATCTCGCACGAATTCCCTTCTCACCTCTTTATGCCGCCTACCATCCCCTACCAACCAAGCTAATAACTCGGCCGAGGCGATATCGTCTACTCTTGAAACACAAGGATCAACCGACGCGAAACCGACCCACTACCCAGCGCTGTTATCAATCTCCCTGTCTCAATAACTTCTGCATCGCCCCTTAACGCGCCGAGGTACAATCTATCAGCTATCCGTCATGATTACACCCCGATTCACTTGCTCTCAGACGGAGGTGTCCGTCATCGTTTCCGCATATTGTCCCTCAATCCGCGTATGTTACACAATAACATCTTTCGCGCAAATCTAACGTCCGTGCAACCTGTGCCAAAGTAGGCTGCTGATGTCGAAATTCACGTGGACGGAACCCTGGTTTCGCTTCACGTAAACCCATACTTTCTGCGGCTGAATTTCTCCCATCCTCTACTCGAAGATGACGCCTCGTCCGCAAATTATGATCCAAGCTCTGGGTATCTGACAATCACGCTTACGAAAGAGGAAAAGGGGCTGGAATTTAAGGACCTGGACCTACTCACGAAACTGTTAGCCCCTCGCAAAACCAAGACGGAGCCCACAATTGAGGTCCTTTCATCTCATGATAACGAAGAGGAGCTAGTGTCAAAGGTTGACAAGCTATCTTTGGAACGAAACGAAATACTGGAGGGTGTGTGCACCAATCTCGACATGGTCATATTATTGACGTAGTCATGTCTTAGCGGCGGAAAATGATTGGCAGTTGCCCCAACAACTACCCCGGGACGGTCCTTCGCTGGAGACATCTCTGCAGAAGTATTATGGCTTCCTGGACACCCACTCTGGATATTTTAGACATGTCACGCATACTGAAAATGAAGTCAACGAGCTTGGAGCTGATGCGGAGACCTGTCCACCTGACGAAAGAAGACGCCGGCGAGTTCAGCATGAGAATGAGAAATGGGATGAAGAATACTACATGTAGGGTGCTCCTTTGCGTCACAGCTAATTTGGAACGCTCATACGCAGCGCTTAGGGCCGACTATGCGGACGACGAGTATATCCAAGAACTTATCAAGTGGGTGCACCCCCACATCGCCGCATGGGGAGAAGTCAAGTACACAGAGGCGGAGAACTTGGTAATGATGCGCTTACCCCGTAAAGAATGTAAGTTTAGGGTTGTTCTATATACTTTGCTCAGTCTCACACCCATAAACTCTAGATCTCGCAACCCCGATCCAAACTCACTATCTCTATCTCACCCTCGTCACCCTACTTTTCTCATATGCATATGACTCACGGACAACCCAACACGATCCAACACCGGAAAGCGCCTGGACAATCTGCAGCCTCACACCAGCTTTCTCCGCACTCGATCCGCCAAGCGTAAACTTGCCGCTCGGCTCAGCGAGATTCACTGAACCAAACATGTTCTCGCTTGAGGAGATCGCAGCAACAATCATACCCTCATATAGGCGAGCGCTCGCTTTCCCTCTCTATCGTTCCTTTGCCTTGGCCGATACTTGTCGGAAGGACGTCTCCCTCATTCTTCTGAAAGGAAAAAGAACGGTCGTTCGGAGCCTGTTAGAGATGAAGGACATCTTGGATCATCATGAAGTATATTATGTTTATAGCAAAATTTGGGTTGATGACTTCTGTTCATGGACTCAAGCGTATGCGAGGTTCGCCCATTCCTCGGTCTCATATGTGGTGGTCCTGTGGCCACTAACGTTTCTTCCTCAGCGATGACACCCTCAAAGAGGTGGGAGAATTGTTGGCAAAGACCAAGGTTGAGAAGGTCACTATCGGGTGGGACTTGGAGGAATTGGAAGCTACCACGCGTGAAGCTCTCAATCGGGAAGCTGACAGCGACGACGAATAGTCGTCCCTGTGTGCTTCGTTTTATCAAGGATGATTGCATGAATTGAGGGTTTGTGCAAAAACTTAATGCGGATGTCTCCCGTTTTACTTCCTATAATGTAGCCCGGGCTGACTTTATTTAGCATTTATTACTGTTACCAGGTTTGACTTCATGGTTCCCAGTTCCTCAGGTTGGACCATGATTGGGAATGTTTTTCTGCCCAGGAGGAGTACCGAGTATTTGCGTGCACGCAACCCAACTACATCCTGTATCCCATTTGCACTGGTTCAAAGCATGCGTGCAACATGAATATCATATCCGATCTCTGATTCGCCCAGAACTCCTATGCATATTCCTGTGTTGGTCGAGCTTATCCTGTGCATGAGTGAAGGAACGCTTAAGAAGATATTACATCGTGAATGAATTACCACCGCGTCAACCCAGTACAGTGGTTAGACCCAGCGGACTTCCTGCAACAGGGGCTTGGAACCCATCTGCACATGAAAACCCGAAGAAGTCTTCCTGAACAGCAGCAGGAGACTCGCCCCAGCCCTCACATCATACGTTCGCGAGCGTAGGCAGTAACGGCAGTAGTACTCAATCACCTCCCATGGGTGACAATCAAAGTGTTATACATAAACATTTTCGCTCGTTGATGCTCCATGATTCAAAATATGTGGTGACTACAAGTAATCAATTACTACCTGGATACCAGCCGCATCTGCCTACACCCTTACGACATGATGCATGATGCAAGAGTTCTCACTGAATGAGGCAAGTTCTTGCTTCGCTCCATCGGAGCTTCTCCGTCACACCGTGCCCTTCTTCACTTCTTCTGCATTCTACGGTTGCCAATTGTGACCACTCACGGCCTGCATGCTGCGTTTGATATGGTTCTGTAGCGCCGGTGGATTGAGTTAGAAGCTCATCAGGCTGCTAAGTATGGAGCTGGTCCTTGCGAACCGGAAGTTTTGATGCATATAGTCCATTAATAAGCTACATGCTGGGAAATTGACTGAGGTGGAGGTGGTAGCCATAAATGCAATGAGCGGTGGATACTTATGAATTGTCAGATCGGGGAAGGTGTTATCAATCTCGCAGTAGGTGGGGAGTGGAGGGAGAACTAGCTGTCACGCTTGGGCTGGTGGCAGCAGGTTCATTCACCGTTAGGTGTTTATATCGCGAATAGCTTACCGCCCCGACATGAGCCCGGAGAAGGCTTGGTGTCTCCGTAATAAGTGGTAGAAAGCTTAAAACACCACGAAGTCAACTAAGCTACTCCCTGTATAGTGTCCCTAGCCAAAACCTTTGTATGCATCTCATGAATTGCCTCTGCCTTGTGGAAGTCGCGCGCCAACTTCTTCACGGTGCGTTGGTGCTGGAGCGGGGGAACTAGAAGAGGAGTAGGAACATAACAAACTCACCTGGTCCGCCCGTGGGGGATTCGAGAACCTTCGTTGGTTAGTCTTTTATTGTCAGACACAACTTTAATTGGAAGGCTGTTGAGCGATGAAGGTTCAAAGCTTCAACCTCGAAACGTGCTCAAATGCTTCGACTCGTGGAGACAAGAAATAAAGTTAATGACCATTATTGTGCCATTGCGTACAGCACGGAAACTGTACTTGCGTGGTCATCTGCACGTCTCTGGGTTGTGTGTGTCCAACACGTACATAGCACGGAATTCACCGTTGCGCAGATGCGCTCATCACACAAGGGCGGATTCATTTTTGGGTCCAAACGGCTTCGATAACATACGGTTCTGATGTTATTTTACCGAGTACCAGAATTAAGCTCACTCTTATTAACAGGCCGATTAACCAATCAGAACCAGGGTATAGCTCCCATCCCACCCAACGGCTGCAGTAGCACGCAGTCAAATGGCATGTTAAAGAAGGACTATCATGTGCACCAAGACAGACGGCCTTCCAGTTCTTGAGCTTGTCCCGAGTGGGAAAACCCAGGCTCCTCTGCGATTGGCTAACGACGGTTGTCCAAATCATCAAAAATAGAACTTGCAGTTCAGGTGATGCGCTCGCATGCAATAGAACGCTTTGAAGACCTAAGCCTTGAACAGTGAAAACGCCCGGCAGCTGATGACTCTACTCGGGTGTTATTCGAGTGCTGGCGTGAGTATCGAGGTCGCTCACGACTGGACAAGCAAGAACAAGAAGGGAAATTTGGATGGTCATGTACGCCCAGAACGCTGTTGGGACCCTCGATTTGCATGTGTTCTTTACCATCCATGGGAACGAACTCGCAATTAAGAGAACATATTTAAAAAGCGACGAACGTAGCAGAGACGCAGCAGGCCAGGATGTTTTCGAAAGCCTTCACAACTTTTGTACTCGCAGCTTCATTGCTCTCCGTGGGTGCCGTCCCTGCTCCGACGTCGCCTTGTGCAGACGTACACATTATCGCAGCCAGAGCTTCCACCGAGCCGCCTGGTGCAGGTATTATCGGTGCCCTGGTCCAACAAGTTCAGCTACAGAGCAGTCAGACTGTCTCGACGGATTCAGTCGACTATCCTGCAACTTTGACCAATTATGCGACCAGTTCCGCGGAAGGGACTTCAGCAACGATGACGATGTTGACTGACCAAGCCAACGCATGCCCAGACCAAAAGATTGTTCTAGTAGGATATTCCCAGGTAAAAATATTCTCGTCGTGTCATGATCCGTAAACTGAACAAGTCGGTCCTCCCATTATCAGGGCGCACATATCATTGGCGACGCCGTGGCGGGAGGTGGGGGTGTTGTTGGACTGGGGCCAGCAACCCCTCCTGTGAGCGCTGACATCGCAAACCGCGGTAAGTTCGTATCCCAATGAGGGAAGTCAACAAGTTTGACGAGTGTCTGACATTCGGTTTGATAGTGACCGCCATTATCCAAATGGGTGATCCTCGCCATGTTCCTTTCCAGTCATTTGATAGAGGAACATCCTTGAGGAATGGTCTTTTCCCCCGTCTTGCAACCCAGCAATACAGTTCCACACTTCAGCCCCGCATTCAATCGTTTTGCGACTTCAATGACCCGTTCTGCGACTCTGGAGTCGACACGCTTGTCCACTTGACATACCTTGACAGGTATCAAGACGACGCGGCACAGTTCATCCTCCAGCGGATCGGAGGGTAGGCACCACGTACTGGCGTACGTAGGAGAAAGTTCATCCTTGCAGAAATTGTTGTTGTACCAACAGTTATTGCGGAATTGCAATGTGACGTGTAAAGAACTGCCCATTCAAAAAAGTTGTCCTGAGAAGAATCTTAAACGTATGTCATTGTGATCGAGGACCCGTTCCCAACCTCGTGAAGGGAATTCACGCCTAAGGTGGCCCAACGAGCGAACCTTTGCACCGTCGCCTTCCACCAGTCCGAGACTCGACACGTAGCAATTTGGCCGAAATCTTATCAGGGAGTGGAACACATTCCAGGATTGTGGCGTCCAAAACGGAGGATGACGGCGCTCAAAGACAAACTTTCGAGGATGCAAGGCAGTTAATATGCTTGACCCATGCCACTTCGGTACGTCTAGATGAGGCACATGAGCAGTGTGCAGGCAGATCGGGAGCTAGAGGCTGCTTCAGAAGCCCTTTTTACATTATCATGTCCGCCAAGCATTTCACTCCACAAGGGCCCTCGGGATCGTTGCAGGGTTGCATAGAAAATCGACCAGAGCTGTCAGGTATAGGACGACGACGACGGGAAGCCATTACCAGTATGTTCTCATCGGCAATGTCAAGCTAAATTTAGCCTCCTGGAAAACAAGGCGCGGTTTCCTAGTTGGTGCTGATACGGGGACGAACTGGGGCGAAGCAGTCCAAGAATGTAATGAGATGAAGTCACATACCAGAATCATATGCTACACATCAATCTCCGGCACGTCTCTACAGCTGACATACCTCACAAAGGACCCCCTGCATTGCGATTGCCGAGATGACGCTTGGTAATCTGATAATTCTTTTGACGATGGCCTAGACCTCGAGGGCGTTACGAAACCCTGCTATTTCACTCGTCCATGCGCACTCCGAAAATACCGTAACAAAGGTCAAGCTGGGCGGCCCCGAGGTTTGTTAACTGCGGTTGCATTGCCTTGGGATCAACGGCTACCACTGTTAAAGCCCCGTGCTTTGGGAAACAGCCTGGAAAGGACAAAAAAGGCGATGAGATAATTTTTTGGACATTTGAGGAAGGCATGCGATGAAATCGGTGAGCTCTCTAGAAACGGGAATTCTTGCAGGAAACGCATAGATCTTACTGTGACGATGCTCTATTGATAAAACATTTTTCGGTGTGTTTTCAGAATTTCTCTTCTTCTATCTCCATCACCCGCTGATACAATTGCCGGACCGGATGATTCCGGGGTCTCCAGAAATGAATAACTTCTTATGTCTCTCCATCCCATTCCTTCGCTTGGAGTGCTTCTGCTGTTGATACTTACCAGCAACGAGTGTGATGGTATGAACTAAGTTGCAAACAGCACGGAGATGGCGTGCTCATCAATTAGTGCTTCTCGGGTTCTTAGAATCCTCTAGCTTCTGTTATTTTTTCTACCCGTCATGAAACTGAATGGAATGCACCCTATTTTATGTGCGTGAGCATCCACCCAGCATCTGAACGGCGGAATGTGCCGCAAACTACCAGTCATCCCCGCAAGGGCATTCGGGATGCCTTCGGCAGGTTCATAGGTGTCACACCCCGGCCGTAGTTCGTAATCTACATCAATGTGTCTCTTGTGGAGTCGGCGAGAACAACTGTGGTTCTTGACGTGGACGTCCCACCACCCGGTCCAAGTCGGAAGATTAACTTACCGAGCTTCCACATTCACGTACACGCCATCATGAATACATTCAAATAGTAAGACGAATCGCGTACGGGGTTTAATAACTACAATATCCGCGAAACTGCACTGGGAATAGATATGCGACCCTCCATGGTGGATATGGCTGTACGTTTTCAGTGAGGTTCTGGATGTGGAGTAATTCAGTTTCAATTCATTTCTCACTGAAAACTCATTGAAAACAGGGTTGCATATACAACTCTAATCCAGCAGTCATTAGGCCAGTCGTTACATACACTGCCAAGCCTATGCACCTGTTGTCCTAATAAAGATTCAGGCCGATTGAGCTAGCGCACACACGCCACACTACACAGCGTCGTGGCTTGCGGCGGGGCCCATTTAGTTGAAATACCCGTAATCGATTGATCTACCCATCACCTCACCGAGTACATACCGAGTTTCGAGAGGTTCTAACTTGGAGTCCATGAAGAACATGCCAATAAAACGCCGAAGTTTCATCGCGATCATCTAGCAGTACTTTTGCTCCTTTATGAAGTCCATGGATACAGGGGTGCTGAAGCACCTGCAGAGAGTGGATTGTCACCCTGAAAGACATTGCGGGTGAACGTGCAACTGCGGGTAAGCTTCTAAAGCTTACCGAGCCATCGACCAGGGAAATCGTTTCACAACATACGATATCGACTGCTGACTGCGCACCTCGGAAGACTTCACATTTTGACCTTCCGCCGTGCCTACGCCTAGGAGACAGAGCTTCATTTCCGATACTATCAAGCCATCCAACGCGCAACACGCGAACTACCTGAAGACTCGCGGATACCGAGTCTCCAATATATTAATAGTGTGGCCGGAAGGGGGCTGTCATATGGAGGCCCCCCATCGGCTGCGCGACGATCGGGGGGCTGGGGCCCGGCACCGAAAACTTGGCCGAGCCTTGGGGAGAAATGGCTATCAGTCGAATACGGCAGGAGCGTGTGCACAATGAATGGCTTAACCGATTGGCCATTCATGGATCCGTCCTTCGATCACTCTACAGTGTCCAATATATTGATCGGCTTTGTGAATGAGCGCCACACGACACTGTCGAAAACGTACTTAAGAGGAAGCATGATTCTCGGAGTATACATATACAACCTCCTTCACGCGCGTGTGACCGACCTGCCAGTCGCTTGGCTTGTTTGATGATCAATCACGAAGTAGACCGCGAGAACAAAGAAATATTCCGTGCTTTAAGTTAAGTGTGCAACGGTCAAAGTAATATTCAGGATTATGACGGATCAATATTCTTTCGATCCATGGATAACCAGAATATATATGATACAAGATCTAAAACGCAATTAAACCTAGTCTAGGTGTGCCGGGAAAGCCATCGGATACTCCCAAACTGATCCTCCAGTGCATTCAACCGAGAGGAGCAGAGGTCTTGGTTGGGGGTTGCTGAACGGCATGTTGACCTTCTGGAACGACATCATAACCACTCTGACCGAGGTCTGCGGGCAAGGCGGCGGTTTCGTCAAGGGATGGCCGCAACAAACCCTGAGATTCTTCCAAATCCCTTTCTTGCTCCACAGGCTCCGGACCAGGCTTGGGAAGGCAAGGCGGCACCGACACCAAGTTATTAAAAAGGAACTGTAGAAACGGGAAAATAAACATCCGGAAGCCGTTACGAGAAGTGATCAATAATCACCGTGCCATAACTGAGAATTGATGTCATATGGGTCAGCGAGACAATTGTGTGAACGGAAATATTACTTACACAAGCAACGAGAAACCGAGGACTTGTAGGAATGAAATGGGGATCAAGAACTTCTCCCATCCCAGACCCAAGCTGATAATCCAGATGGCGAGGGTCCTGCAGGTGTCTGTCAAGGAACGAGCGGTCGCGCTCACATGACGAGTGACACTCAGTCCGAAGAAGTTAAAAAGCGAGATACTGATTGCAATTGCAATGCCCGACCAAAAGACGGTGGGAGTGTCAATAAATTGGCGCCAGCCACGTGGAAGGTCAAAGAAAGGCGAACTCGCAGCGACAGAGGGGATTGAGAGTATGGGGAACATCAAAAAAATCGAGATGGTACCGAATAATCCTTCGTATCCCACAGCGACGAGCGGACTGACGGAATAACGACCTAGGGTTGTTATGATGTCAGACTCGGAAGTCTGCCATGACAAAATCACATTACCCATGATCTTTTCTGTAAAAATAACAGTGAGATCTCGAATCTATCTAAGACGGGATAAACATACCCTCAACGACGAATTGAGTAGCGGTGCTAAGAAAGGATTTCGGTTTCAGTAAGCGTTTCACAAAACGGGGATAGAGTGAACCATACAAGACTTGGGCAAACAGAATGAAGAAAACACCTAGCGCATTAACATATCAGCCGTCGGCAGTGCGAAGATGAGCATATGGACTGACCAACAAGGACTTTGCCGACTTGAGCTTCCTCAGCCTCTTGTACCGTAGCATATGTCGGCTTAATCCCAAAGAGGCTCTCCTTGATGACGTCCTTGACAAGAGAACCACTGTAGCCTACTAAGGCAACGCCTGCCATCACAATAATGAGGGAGATCCATCTGAATGAAGTTTGGGCAAGCGCAAATATAGCCAAGTAAGGTGGACAACTGACTGATAAAGCCAGAGGCGACGTCGGAGGAAAAGAACGCTGAAAATGCCGACGAAGAGTACAAGAGCCCCGCGGGTCATCTGGTATATGGAGACAGGGGTGTAGAGTAAGCCGACATTCATCAACTAGGTGAGAAGTGAGTTGGACAGGTCTTTAATTATTCTAGTCACGACGGGCTTACGGTGGTACCAGTGAGATCGCAAGCAGCGGGGATCCATAGTAAGAGAACCTTCCAGCCCTCGAGGGCGGAATGCTTAGAGCTCTTGGATACGAGTGGTTCTTCCTCGTTAAGTTGGACTGAGGGTTTGTACTTGAGGTTAAGCCAGGCATAGATGACGGGCAAGAAACCTGGAGACAAAGGAAAAGAATGCGGTAAGATGGGGATACTATTATAGGAGACCTGTGACTGACAGAGCATCTCTCCGACTAGGACGGTAGGTAAGGACATGGTTCATTGTTGCCTGAGAGAAGACATACGGAACATCTGGAGCGTTTGCCAGACTGGCTGCTCATAGAGAACATGGCGCGTTGGATCTGGGTCGCTGCAGTTCTCCACACATTGCATATCCTGTGTGAAATATGGACTTGGCCGCAGCGAGGGATTGTCAGAATTGAACGGACCTGCCACTTGCTCCAGAGCGAGTTGCTGGATCCCTGTATTTGGAATTAGTGTACGTTTTGTGGGCATGTATGGCATTACGGACAGTCATAATCATTCCTGCAAGCAGGAACGGGATGTAGAACGAGGAGGGCATTGTAGAGGGTAGTGTCGAAGAGCCAGCAGAAGCGGAGAGTGAGTCGACTCTGGGGAAATGTGACCGTGACCGGCGTGGCGGGCGGGAGTGGTGGGGGAATATGATTAAGTGGAATATATCTAAGATCTGTGACGATCGACGATGGTGAATCTGTGACAAGTTGGACAGTTCTCCGGATGCAGAGAAGCTAGCGTCGACAGATCTCAGTGTGCTTCTTCTAGTCCAACGGTTTTTATCCCTCATGCACCACTTGTCTTCCTGCTTCCCAACCTTTCCCATCCTCCCGCTCTCTCACCTTGGACAATGGTCCATCTCGTCCTCTCCTCCGCAAAGGGTATGCTCGCCCTCCGTCTCCTTCCTTTCAACTTTCTCATCCCCAACTCCTAGGTAACCAAGGCCTGCGCTTCTTCCCGTATTCTGGATATCTTGGCCTGACGCCCATTCGCGTGGAAGGAGGTGCGTCCTTGTATCCTCCACAGCTGTCCGATCTAACCGTCCTCTACTCAGTTGTGCGCACAAAGCTTGATGCTGACTTCCGAACACTTCTGGCCACCAGTCTAACAATTTCTATTCGTTGTTACGAATCTCGTGTCGGGCGTGTTAACACTCTGTGGTCGAATGTTCTTGTCGATCACACACAGGTCTTGTGGTCGAAATCGAACGATGTCGAATACGAGCCCATTGGTAACCTCGACTATCCCTTCCGCCTCACCCTGCCCAGCAAGATAGGAGGATTCTCCACAGCAGTATTCGTAGACTATCGGTGTACGTGGAGAATCGAAGCAGGCGTGTGCTCATTTCCAACTTGTGCAGGATTTCATGCTGACCCCCTTGCTAACCTTCCCAGTCCTCAATCACATCCATATACCCGGCGTTGGTTGCCGTCAGGTCAAACATTTTGAACTCCCCCTAATACGATACGACCTACCCACACAAATACCGCTGCCCTCGCTTCCCGACCCCTTCCTCAGCCAAGTCACCTGTAAACCTCGTGCACCTCGGATACGGTATAGCATTGATACTCCCACCAACGCAATTGGACCAAATGACCTAGTGTCCATACCCATACATTTGCAGCCGGTTGACCTGACAGTATCCATCCGCAGCGCCAGCGTCATTGTTGAACGCCGCATCCAGCTCCTCGATAACTCCAGTGTTCTTCCGTCCCAACCCTCTCCCACATCATCTTCCATCGTTCCCTCGCGTTCGTCATCGCCCACACAGACCGAACTCCTCGCATCCGTTTCCTCAACATCTGTCTTCTCTAATGCACAAACAGCGCCTCATATAGACACACTACACGCTAATCCTGAAGGCCTCGTTTCTGCATCATCACTATCCTCTTCTAATCCTACCATCACACCACACGCTATCTTCCCATCAACAACGTCCCTTGCCAGTTCTACCCGTCCTCTTCTTCCACCCACAACTTCCCCACCTCCGACAAACATGCCTCCTTCCGTACAAACGAAACTCATAGTGAACACCATCGTTGGAACCGAGACGTCGGGCCGTTTCACTCGAGACGCAAATGGCGTCTGGAATAAAACAATGACGTTGCAATGGCCAGCGGCCAAGTCGCATAGTCGATGGACGGTTGGGGAAACCATTCAGTCTGACCTTGTGTCAGTGCGATACTTTGTGCGTGTCAAGGTATGGTATTCTATTTTTGCGCAGATGGCTTCGATTCTCATCACCCCAACGCAGATTATTGCTCAGTCTCCATCTGGTAGTGATACCCTAGAGTTGAACGAGAAGGAGATATTTGTCGTATCTACGAACAACGCGGAACGTCAACTAGCAATCACGAAGTATAACGAGATGTTAGATTCGGCACATCAAGAGTATCGTTCCAAGTCCAAGTCGCCACGACGGACGCGAACAGACCGCGAAGAACTTCCGCCATCACCGCTTCCACCTGTTTCCTTCACGGGGAAGGCAGGCATAGCTCACATGCCTGGCCCAACCTCCAAAACTCGATCCATCACCTCCAGACGACCCCATACAAGTGCCGGGCCGCGAGATAAACCCGCCACCAGCAGCAGATTGGAGACAAATTCTTTCGGAGGGCGGACACATGATGACTATGTAGAGGTTGCGCCTCGTGGAGATGTGTACAAAAAGCGTAGGTCGTCTAGGCTTGAGGAGGCAACCACCGGGAGAACAAGATCTGATAGCAGCCAGGCCGAGGCGAAGCGCAGTGGAAAGGGTTACTTTTTCTCTTCTTCTGCTCCAAAGATGGGCTCTGTTCCCAGTGGAAGCAGCACCAGCACCACTGCAAGCTCATCAAGTATATCAAGTAGCAGTCACGGCGAATCGGAGTCTGATCAAGTGCGAGAGTGGGAGGCGGAATTGGCGAAGATTGAAATGAAGAGTCGGAGATCCAGCGACCTCCTAGGCTTTGCCAAGTTCCTTAAGAAGCGACCATCCACCGCTATGACTACGCCCCGGGTGGTGCTACCTGGTTGTGATGCCTCCTAGAGTGGAGTTAACTAGCTTCGGTCTTCCATGATTCGGGTTAGCATCATTTGGACGATTGTTTTTCGTTACGCAGTTTACGCTCGTGTCCTTGCATTTGTATTTATTGCTGTCGTGCACTTTGTTGTTGCCATACCTGCACCATACCTCATTTTTCTCCATACCCTTTACTATACACACAGTGCTGAGATCCTTGTGACGTGACTTGTGACGTTAATATAGCAGCAGTTGAAGAGGTCAGACAGAGTTAGGTAACGTTCGGGAATCTCTTGCCTCCTTCCCTCTGCCTCCCTCCCGCTAGAACCCCTTTCCTCGCATGCAACAATTTCCTTGGTTTAGATTCACCATCTTCGCCTCTGGCCGTGCGTCTCATTTTGATTCACCGCGTGCTTGTTTAATCCGGACTCACACAAACTTCTCTTCTCGCTCATAACGCGCCCAATCCAAATGACACAATTATGACCGACATCCTACTGGATGTGTGGTGTACATCATGAAATGCGCTGGAAATTTGACAATCTGACCTGCTCGCATGATGAACCAATGATGGCCGCGACTTCTCCTACCCTCATGTGACGGAACTTTGGTTTCACGATCCCCCTTTCTCCCGCTCTTGTACCCTCAAACGAAAATACAAACCCACGCACTTGCATGCCACACACTCACGACCCTCGGCGAATTACTCAATGCCCCTTGCCAATATCCTGATCAACCACGCGTGACATGTTCTCATTGGCACACCCGTTTGCTCATGTCCCCCACCAATCCCTGTTGCACGAAATCTGGCGGCTCTCCGTGATGCCGGTCGCTTAAATGTTGTGTGCGCTTCTAAAGTCGTGGCTATAGGTTATGTGGCTATGAAAGGTTAGTTTTAGCCCTATGGACACTCTGGGGAACATATCCACCGATATATCACTCACCTCACTTTTTCGGTCCTTCTTCCTTCTTTGAACGAATTTGGTGTTTGGGCTTTGACTACAACTCCATTCCACCGGTTACTTCGACCCACGTTTGCACATATCTCGCATCCCGATGTGACACCGACATTCACGGTGTTGTGTAAATCATTGACATGTTGTTTTGCCACACATTCCGGGATTTTCGCATGCTGTTCGTTCTGATAACATTAAATGTACCACGACAGCCACGACACCAACAGAAGAACAGCTCTATAGGGTGAGTCCGTAATGCCGAAATCGTGCTTCCAGATTTTTCTTTTTTCTGTTATCGATGCTTCTTTGTCTTCTCCTTTTTCGGCATTTTGAACGGCGACGCTGCTTCCTCGAATGCCCGCTGTTAACTATAGTCATTCCATTGCTGTTCGACCTCCTCGGTGGCAATGCGTTCGGCCGCACGGTCATCCTGTTCGGGTTGTTGTTTTAGTTCACAATCTGTGTCATTTGGTCTTGAGAGTTGCTGCGGCGACTTCTTATCATATGTGTTCGTCGGATTCCTTACTGGCTCTCACCACGATCAACTTCTCTTTCTCCCGACTCGCCTTGTTCTCTACCTTCTTTCCGGGAAAATTCCGCTGCTTCCAAAATATCCTTTGCTTAAATGTTCTGGCCGCCTATTCCGCCAATTACGATGGCTACCTTTTCCGGAAGTGCCTCTTTTACTTCTCCCTTCTTTGCTGCTTTCATGTTCGGTGATACAGCGATTTGAAACCCACTGATTACATCGCTTCTGAATTCATAGGAGATGTCACCCGATCTGAGGCGTAAAGTGGATGCCACCCGAGCTGCCCGATTGGCAAGAGAAGCAGAAACGAAGAAACAGGTAGCTGCCCAGGTTCGTCATTTCGAAGCAAATTACCTTTGTTGTATAACCTTTTTTTTCTATTATCGCTACCCCACTTCTGCTTGAGTTTGAATTCTTCTTGACCAGCTCCGGCCGGTGGTTTCTTGCTGTGCTTTACTTCGCTTCCTGCGCCAACGGACTTTTCCTCTATGTCACCGGGAGTTGATCTTTTCCGTCTGATTGCCGAACGGCTACGTCCCCCTCCCTTGTTCTCTACGAGGATGAAAGTATTGCAGTCTCACTGCTCCTTGGCCACCGCACGTTCGATAACTTCTTACAATGACCTCGATGAGTTACGTTTCTGTACTCTCCTCTTTCTGACGCTGTCTGCTGCTTCTTGTCCCATTGGCCATTTATAATCTTGACATTTCATGAAAGACATCTGCATTATGTACTCATATCTTGTTACCCTCTTGACAGGAAGCAAGCGGTGCTAATCCAGAGGCCTCGAAACCCATCTGGGCCGATCCACCGCAAGGCTCACACGGCTCGGCTCGGTAGTCCAACGAGTGCAAAGTTGGAGAACACCAATTGTATACTATTCCTGGACCAGATGTTCATCCATATCGGTCGGGCGTTGTGTATTTCCACCCCACCGAGGACCTAATTTGACTTTCAGTCACTTCCCTGTCCAGTTTAGCGCTCGATGTCGACGATTGCCCGGGTCCTATGTGCCGCGCTATTGCCTTAATTCCTGACTTTCCGCCAAGTGTAGTGTTACTTCACTGCCTGTCCAATTGATTTCCAATTTCCCCATTGCCGCATTGAACCACCAAGTCTAGTCCGCCAGGCTCTCTTCAATGGTTCAATTGACTATGACTGCGAGCCTCTCTGAAGCTGGATTCAAATATACTCAACAAAAGTGAGACATCAACCATCTATCCATCTGTCTGTCTTCTTGTGATGATCTTAATTTGATGCCAATACGGTTTGACTGCGCATTCAATCATCGGACCAAGCAGCATAAGCATTGCGAACAAGTTGGGCGCTGCTATCGTGTGATACCACGAGGGCTTCTGTTAACGTTGAACCGATTTCGGTTTCAAGGGCGACAGCAAATTTTTTAGCCGTTTGGTGCTATATGATTCAATATGGCAGGTATCTCTAGGTTACGGTCGGGAATGCAAGGCAACTCGGCAGCCAGTGACACTAACCAAACCATAAGGCAGCCTCGTGCATGAGTGGGTTGGAACTCGTGTGACTAGGGGGTCACGACTATCCGGTTCATTTAGCCTGATGCACCAAACGGTCACATTCAACAACTCCCAGCAAGCAGGTTCCTCCGGACTTTCATTGTCATTCTCCGCAGGAAGATAAGAACACTCACTACCAGCGGTAGTTCGAGAAAACAAAGGTCACGGTCACGATATACCCGAATAGGCTAGTGCAAGAATAGTGTATCACTGGCGCATATTGTCGCTTACTCGTGATCTTCTCCGAAGCATAGTCTAAGACGGGGAGGCGTTGAGGTAGTGGGCTGTTAGCGTCGTGTTATGCGCTCATTTGCTGCTAAGAATCTTCCGTGTGCCGAAGACTCGGACTTGATGTACTCTCGCGAGGTTCTAGGACCACCGGGGGAACTATCGCTATCTCGCTATCGTGACAATGCTACCAACGATCGTGACTCATGGTGGACTACGAAAGAGACGCCACTGCCGGTTGATCGAATCGTTTCCGGGACTAGGTAAACTGTATTTAGGTATCTCTTGGCAATAACGAATTCACCTGCACTGATAAAACTAAATCTGTTCTTGTTTGTTTCGGCCGTGCTGCCAATTCTGAGGCTCCATCTGTGGCATGTAGCCAAAGACCACGAAAGGTCCAGATAGGTCTGTTATGGTTCTAAACTTTGTCAGCATTTGGACAAGTCAGTTATTACGAAAGCATGAACCTTACGCCTCAGGTCTCCTCGTGCACAACTCAGCAAGCACCAAAGTCCCGAGTCCAGAATGGACGGCCCTCGGAGCTCGGCTCTGAGCCTCCGAATCCGACCAGGCGTATTCGTAATCTTCCTTTTCTCCTTTCTCTTAGCACTGGTCACAGTGACAGCCTTGATCAATACCTATAGACGGACAGATGTGTGTATGTGTATGTGTGTATGTGTGTTATTTTTAGCTCTCCGAATAAGCTCGCATCAATGTGCACGGGTGCGGAAAAGACAAATTTAACATCAAATAGAGGCATGGCAGGAATATTGGACGAAGGTTTTGCCGCAAGGAGCCAAGAAAAAAAAAAGATACCGATACATTAACGATCACCAGTCTAATAATTGGTTCCACACGTCTTTTTTGTCAAATATGGCTCTGTACTTAAATCTGCATTTTAGGTAGTGCTTATTCGACTTTGTAAATTCATGGAACCGACCTCCAGGAATACCCATATCAACCGATGGTCACACCAACATGGGAGAAAAAATCACCGAGCGTAGTATAATAACGACAGAGTTGTTTTGGACATCCGAGGGTAGCGATAGGGGTGAACATGATCCCTTTAGGAGTAACAAAGTCATCAGACGGGAAAAGATGCGGTTTGCTCGCTCGGGTTCATGGAATGGGTGGATGTCCAGCAGAGCTACCCTGAGGCAGCAGCCGTTTATCACTCGTAAGCAGCAGAAGGGTGGATATATCACATTGTTACAAATATCCGAGAAGGCTCGTCGAGCCAGTGGCAGAGGATTGAACACCGAGTTAGGTGCTAGTCAGCATCATAACGACCTATGCTTGATTCTGGCCGACGAAAAACATTAGCTGTCGGTATGGGAGGGGGCCTAAGGGTCAGTTGAAAAAGGGAGAAGCGTAACCACATGAAAAATCATCTAGATAGGCTACAATGTCATAAAATCCCTGAGAGTAGTAAGTAGTGGGTTGGTAGGAGGCGGATAGGTAGGTAGGGAAACGAGAAGGTAGGAAAGAGCATGTCGGTAAGTGATACGTAGATGAAATGGGTGTATACTGGACTAAGTGGGGGAAAAGCATAGCGAAGAGCAATTTACACGCGGAAAAATAGGGGAGAGGGGGAGGAATGACAATAAAGCACGGGCGGATGGACAATGGACTGTAGCAGTGAGCCTGCTGAGAGTGGAACCTATATCTAAACTGTAAGGAGGGCAATGGTGAATACTTGAAACGGGTGGCGGCAGCTGGAGGGAAGATAACCGAAAGGAGAGAGAGTAGAGGGATATATGATATCTGATTATTTTCGAGGAATACGCATCCGTTCGCATCTCCCATCGATCTTCCTCCTTACAGTTCGGAGACACTGTTTAAGGGAAATAGAAAGAGTAAAACAGCATGACAAGTCCAAAGGAAGAACAATAGTGGTAACAGAAATGAAACCACGAGTCCAGCGATAGCAAGAAGCATAGACCGGACCAGATCAAGAAAGATTAGGGATTCCAGTCAAACCCCATGTCATAAACGCCAAGGGATAGGAAACAGTCAGACGGTGTCCACCCAGGAAGGTACACAAAAGGAAACTCACCCGGACCTCATAGAGATTGACCTCTCATCATCCGGCAGCGGTGTGACCCCCCCTGACGTTGTTGGGGCTTCCATTTTGCTCGGATTCGGCACCAAGTCCCGATTTCCTGTTCGAGGAGCCTCCTAACAATGGCTCGTTGCTGATGTCCGAATCAGGCGAAGATGGAAGGTGTCCATAGCTAGATGATACATCATTCAAGTCGGTGCCGGATCCATCTCGCAAGTTTAATGATGACAATGATGCAGTCGTCGCATCCGTGTCTATGGCATGTTTAGATGGCAATGACGGCTGTTCATCCTCATCCTCGTCATCGCGTTCTAGGTTATTTATTGATGATGAGGTAGTAGACATCCGTCCTGTGTGGTTGAGATCGTGGTGAGGGTCCTGGGCGCGATTATGACCGACTTTGGTGGTCGGAGTCGTCGGGGTGTCGAATGCGGGAGACGGGGTTACATGACGAAATGGTGATTCTGTTGCACAGACCTCCTGACTTTGATGAGAGGGAGATCCTAAGATCCCTGTCGAAACCGAGGCAAGCGCCGCATTTATGGCACCAAAGGGTGGGGGGTTAGGGGCATAGTGGTTCCAGGAGGGGGTTACTTCTCCATTGTTTGATTCACGAGGTGGCAAAGTTCGGCTGCATGAATTTGACCGAGATTCCCACTGTCCAGTATCTGAGGGCTCGTTGCTTTGTCGAGGAGTTGATGGTGCAGATGTGGGTATTGTGGGGGCTAGAGGTGAGGATATAGCAGATGAATCAGATGTTTGCATTGCTACGGGTGTTTCAAGCGTTGAGGGCCCCGGAACAGTGGATGCCTGTGGCTCTGATGAGGACACACTACTTGCATCACCCTCATTAACGCTTCCCGCCGCCGCCGCCTGCTTACGCCTCTCTTCTGCTTCCTTTCGCTGCTGCTCTTCATGCTCTAGGAGTGATAAACGCATGGCTTCCATGAGCATAAGCTATGACCAACTATCAGGGTTGACATATCTCCATATTGGATAGATCTCACCTCTTCGAGATCTTGGCCGGGGATGCTCATATACTGTTCCAGCTGAGAATTACCTCCATGTCTCCTTCGTCTTCGACTTCCCCCACCTTCCGCGGGTTCTGCCCCTGCCTCTTCGGGATTTAATGCGTGAATGCGACCACTTGTGACGCCAACGGGGATTAACCGATCTCCGACCTGGCGCATGATGATTCTTCGATTGGCTCTGCGTGCTACAGCAGCACGAACAGCGGCAAGTTTAGCCTCCCAATCGGGACGGATTTGATCTGGATAGGGAGATTGAACGGGTAGCTTTGGTATAATTACGAGAGAGAGTACCTGTAGTAACCACCTCTGGGCTGTCGGCGCTATAGCTTTTCTGCCGTCGCTTGTGTGCTGGCTGGATTGGTTCTCTCGGTGGTTCTGGCCATTGAGAATTCTGGGTGGTGATGAAAGCAAACGATAGACACAACCAAGGTAGAGGTAGCGAACGAGTTAGGAGCGAACCGGGGAGAAGGTGAGGATAGACTGACCGATCCCTCGCTGCCAATGCCAGCTCGCCATAGAGGAGGGCGGTAAACAATACCGAAGTTCTCTTGGACACAGTAGGGGCAAGCGGCTGGCTCAGAGACGAGATGAGTGGTAGTCGGCTCATTACGTTTGATTTGAACAAAACACTCTGTGCATATTGCTTGGTCGCAGCATCTGGAATGATTGATATTGGGGGGATAATACTGCAAGGAATGACGTAATGAGACTGGGGTATGAGAGATGTAAGAGATAGCTACCAGGAAACAAATTGGGCATTCGACAGCCCCACGGTAGATTGCAGCCTCTGGTCTAGGTTGGTCCTTAGGTACGGCAGAGCGTTTGGAGTTACTTGATTTGGAGGAGTGGACGGGCTCAGAACGAGAGGAATGCTCAGAATTCTCCGAGTTAGAGGGAAGCTCTTTCCTTGCAGCGAGTATCTGGTCATCATCCCATGACTCATTGTAGTCTTCGAGGGGCCGGTAGAATGGAGCGAGTTTACGAGCTATTATGAGCTGAGATACGATTGCATGGTTCCAGTCGCGGGGCCCGGTGTACACGCCCTGAGGCACGAGCGAGCCATAGTCGACAGATTCCTCGTGGTGGCCGCGGCCGCCTGATGACGAAGCGTTTCCCATTGCAAGGCAAGTGAAGATACGGATGGAGGGTGGCGAGAAGAGGGATTAAGAGAGTCGCGAGACGTGCGACGACGCCAGGATATGAAATCCGAGTCAAAGTCTACGCATCAACAGACATAATCTCTGTTGATCCCTGTTTGGTCGGTGGCGCAGACGGACAGGCACCGACATCGAGGCTCACTCAGTCCTCTCTCTGGCACTCCACTGCTTTCCCGCACTGCTGCCGGCTTCTATCCGTGGTTGGAATATGTTCTTGCGATTAGAAATTTTTCCGACGTTGTGATTTTGTCAAGTTATGTTGGATCTGGAAGCCAGGCGTGAGTGTGAGATTAGATAGCGTCATTTGTGCGAGCGTTCTCAATGCTGTCACACACCTTGATTTCGTGTGCTCGCAACGGCATGCAGCACCCATGTCGTGCAGAGTCCAACGGCGACAGACGGGACTGCGGCGCCAGTGTTTCTCCATCCTTCCGGATATTTCGATCAACCCGCGAATGGAGGACGCCACGTCACTTTCGCACGTGCGGGCATTTCGGAATATTTTGTCCTCTGATCAATCCTCTATATACCCCTTTCCTCCTCAACTCCAGAACGCGTCTGCGGTTCTAAATGTCCCCTCCCTTACTCCGGGAACCTTGGACAAGGTCCCCCGACGAAATCCTCCAGCATTTCAACGTAGATCCCAAACGGGGTCTCTCCTCCGAAGAGGCTGCTCGACATGCTAAGCTCTACGGCAAGAACGGTGTGTCGAGCTCATCATCTTACAACTATCGTTCCATTCGTGCTCATGACTTTAGAACTACCTGAGGATCCTCCAACCCCTCTATGGGAGCTCATTCTTGAGCAATTTAAGGACCAGCTTGTACTCATCCTCCTCGCCTCTGCCGTCATCTCTTTCGTGCTCGCTCTCCTAGAAGACTCGCCGGACTCTACACTCGCTGGTGCATTCGTAGAACCGCTCGTCATCCTTCTCATCCTTGTTGCAAATGCCACCGTCGGTGTGATGCAAGAGTCGAGCGCTGAAAAGGCCATTGACGTCAGTCCTTCAAACCACACTGCTTTTGTCATGCCTAATACCCAAGTTTAATAGGCCCTGAAGGAATACTCTCCTGACGAAGCCAAAGTTCTTCGCTCCGGTCAGATGACACGGATGCACGCCTCTGAACTCGTTCCTGGCGACATCATCTCTGTCTCCGTTGGAGACAAGGTCCCAGCCGACTGCCGACTGATTTCCGTTTCGTCAAGTAGCTTTCGGATAGACCAGGCCATTCTCACAGGAGAGAGTGCCAGTGTTCACAAGTCGGTTGATATTGTTCCGGACCCTAAGGCTGTGAAACAAGACATGACTAACATCCTGTTCTCCGTAAGCATCTCTTTCTGGTCTGCCATCCGAGATGGTAACATTCGGCATAGGGTACCACTGTTGTGAACGGAAGTGCAAAAGCTGTCGTCGTTTTTACGGGAGTTCACACCGCAATCGGTGACATTCACAAATCCATCAGTTCCCAAATTTCGGAAAAGACTCCCTTGAAGCGGAAGCTCGACGATTTCGGAGACATGCTTGCCAAGGTTATCAGTGTCATCTGCATCCTCGTTTGGCTCGTCAATATCCGTCACTTTTGGGATCCTGCCCACCATGGCGTTCTTAAAGGAGCAATCTATTACTTCAAGATTGCTGTCGCTCTCGCAGTTGCTGCTATTCCCGAAGGTCTTGCCGCCGTGATCACTGCATGCTTGGCCCTGGGAACCAAGAAAATGGCTCAGAACAATGCTATCGTAAGGAACCTTCCCAGTGTTGAGACTCTCGGTTGTACCAATGTCATCTGTTCCGACAAAACTGGTACTCTCACAACCAATCAAATGAGTGTTTCCCGCGTAAGTACCCCTATTTGGTGTACATTCAATTGTTCTCATGGTTTCTTGTAGTTCTTGGTCGTTGACGCAAATACTACCGCACCCAAGGAATTCACTGTTGAGGGCACTACGTTCTCGCCTTTCGGGTCTGTTCACTCCGCTGATGGCAAGGCAGCCGGCGCTGAGCTTCGATCAGACCCTGTTCAACGTCTGGCGGAAATTGCCTCCATCTGCAACGACGCGAAGATTATCTATCACTCAGTAAATATCGTACTTGACCACTTTCGTTCTGAAGCTTATTGTGTCTTCTAGGATAAGGATGCTTACTTTAATGTCGGAGAACCAACGGAAGCCGCCCTCAAGGTCCTGGCTGAGAAGATTGGCTGCAGAGACGACGAGTTGGCTAAATCCCTCTCCTCGCTCTCAAAAGCGGAACGCGCAAACGCCGTCAACGAATACTTCGAGCGTAGGATACCCCGTCTCCTGACCTTCGAATTCTCCCGAGACCGCAAGATGATGTCCGTGCTCGTCCGGTTCAATGGCACTGGTGCCTTATTCGTCAAAGGCGCACCCGAATCCGTCTTGGAACGCTGCACATCCGTCCTTGTCCAAGGCAAAACCATCCCTCTTACCGCGTCCCTCCGCGCAACACTCCTTGACCACGTATCCTCCTATGCATCCGATGGTCTCCGTACACTCGCATTGGCATACGTCAACCGAAATGATATTGACGCAACGCACTACCATTCTGACTCTTCCAAGGACTACTCCAGATTCGAGCAAGACCTTACATTCGTTTCCGTCGTTGGCATGCTCGATCCCCCGCGTCCCGAAGTCCGTGAAGCAGTGGAGAATTGCAGAGCGGCGGGTATAAGGGTTATTTGCATCACTGGCGATAATAAGCGTACTGCAGAAACGATATGCAGGCAGATTGGAATTTTTGGGGAAGATGAAGATTTGGAGGGGAAGAGTTATACTGGAAAGGAGTTTGAGGCATTAAGTCAGGAAGAAAAAGTAAAGGTTGTACAGAGGGCGAGTTTATTTAGCCGGACCGAACCAGGGCATAAGAGCCAGCTTGTGGATTTGTTGCAGGGCTTGGGCTTGGTTGTTGCCATGGTGAGGGGCTTTCTACGCTTTTTTATTCCCAGATCTGGATGTACTGACACTGGAATTTTCTGCAGACTGGTGATGGTGTCAACGATGCACCTGCCTTGAAAAAAGCCGATATTGGTGTGGCTATGGGTAGTGGCACCGATGTTGCTAAACTCGCCGCGGATATGGTTTTGGCAGATTCGAACTTCGCTACAATTGAGAAGGCTGTCGAGGAAGGCCGGCTGATCTACAATAATACGAAGCAGTTCATCAGATACCTCAGTGAGTCTCTTGGTCACGGTCACCCTTTCGTCCTACTAATAGGAGGACTACAGTTTCTTCTAATATAGGAGAGGTTGTTAGTATCTTCCTAACTGTGCTCCTGGGCATGCCGGAAGCCCTGATACCCGTACAACTTCTCTGGGTCAACCTCGTCACGGATAGTTTACCTGCCACAGCACTTGGATTTAACCCTCCTGACCATTCGATTATGCGGGTACCCCCTAGGAATAGTCGCGAGCCACTTGTAAGCAAGTGGTTGTTCTTTAGGTATTTGGTTATTGGGTTTTATGTGGGCTGTGCGACCGTGTTCGGGTACGCATGGTGGTTTGTTTTGTTCCCTGGCGGACCACAAATTTCGTTCCATCAACTCGTAAGCTCCTTTCACAAACGATATAACGACTGGACTGTTGATTTCTTGTCCTTCAGACACACTTCCACCAATGTGCAACACGCTTCCCCGAAATTGGTTGCGAGATGTTTGTCAACGTCATGGCACAACGCGCGACAACAGTCAGTTTGTCGATTTTGGTGACTGTGGAAATGTTCAACGCGATGAATTCGTTGTCGGAGAATGAAAGCTTGCTGAGGTTGCCTGTGTGGAAGAATATATACCTCGTGGGAGCGGTTGCGTTGAGCATGGCGTTACATTTCATGATTCTTTACGTGCCATTCTTTACCGTAAGTCCCCTCTCATCTGCTCTGTTGATTCCGAATAAGGACAGGAACTGACGGGTGATTGGTGGTATAGAAACTATTTGCGATAGCCCCTCTCAACTGGGACGAATGGAAAGCGGTGCTCTATATCAGCGCTCCTGTCCTCGTCATCGACGAAATACTCAAATTCATCTCGGTGAGTGTTTTTTTGTGTCCTGAATACATTGCGGTGTGCTGACGGTGTACCTGGTATTTTCCTGTCGCATGTGTTGTTATGTATAGACTACGTATATTGACCCTCCATCCAAGATCAAACTTGACTAATTCATTACATACCTGCGTACTTGCTATAATTCCCCTCACTTGAGGAAGGACGTGCGCTCCAATCCGCGCAGATGAGGGGCATCGTACTTCTTAGACAGGCATTCTAATATATATTGCAACTTCATCGGCGAACAATCGATGAATCCAAAACGGACAAATACATCTGCCATAATCTGCCAGCTCACCGTCTGGGAATCTTGTCAGAGTCGACCGAGTTTCCTTGAGTTTCTGTGGCTTGGGTAGTAAACCAAGCCGAAATTGACAGGGTTGGCCGGGGAAATAAATTGAAAAACTGAATTGAGACTTACCTGAAGGGCGGGCTAGACCTGAACAGGGAAGGCTGGGATCCCCGTCAGGGTATAGTCCTAACTATTTATAAACCATGTTCTACGAGTTTGACTGGTTGTACAACTTTCTTTCCTCTCTACCTCTCCCACCCAACGGATAATAAAAGGGTTTCAAGTTGTTGCCTTTCATCCGGTCGCTCTTTTCGATAAATCGTCACATTCCTTTGCCTTTTCTCTGCTTGCTTGGCTCCTGTTTCGACGGGCTTGTTTGTGTAATTGTTCAAAGACTTTGAACATACGTCGAGTAGGATGCGTGTAGGAGTGTCTGCGTTGTTAACCGCCTTTACAACGCTTGTGTTGTTTGATACCGCTTTGGCTAGGAGACATGGGAACCCTCCGTGGAGGAGGCACCACGGGTATGGTGGTCAAGACCATCCCGAGCACCAAGGTCACCCAACTACTGGTGCCTCCGGGTACCATGACGGGTCCGGGTCGTACTCCTCTGGCTCACCGACTGGGTATGCTGGTGGCGCCACTAAGGCTGTCCAGAAGGTTACAGGACGGGAGTTCGAATTAGTGAGGAGGTATGAGGATTGTCGTTTCTCGTTCTACGACGCTGGTCTTGGCGCCTGTGGGAAGGTCAACTCCGGAAGTGATTTTGTAAGTATTTCCCTTGTTGCCGTTGTATGGGTTGCTGATTTTATTTGCCTGTAGATTGTTGCACTGAACTCGGCTGTACGTTAGCCTGGTGCCTTGCCTTGATTTTTTTGGGCGTTGTATTTATTTTGGTTTCCCAGCAATTTGACTCGGGCGATTACTGCTTCAAGAGTATTACCATTACAATTGGAGGCAAGTCTACGCAAGCAACCATCACGGATAGGGTGAGTTGTTGTTTGAAACCGTCTCGGAAGATGTCCGAAATGTTGACTGCGGCACAGTGTCCTGGATGTCCGTACGGCGGCCTTGATTTCTCCCGCGGACTCTTCAAGTTCTTCGCGCCGGAATCGGAAGGTATCATCCATGGGACTTGGAATTTTGACGGGGCCCCGCCTCCCCCTCCGCCACCCCTTCCGTCCCCACCGCCTCCCCCGCCTCCAATCATCAAGATTAAGAAGCCTGCGCCATCCCCGCCGCCTCCCCCGCCACCACCACCTCCACCACCACCAAGTACCACTCCACCGGCGGAACCTAAAACGAGTAGTGCATTGAATGAACTCACCAGCAGTGCTAGCAGCACCACTAGTACGTCTTCCCGCTTGAAGTCCGAGGCTGCCAGTACCAGCACGGCTAGTGCTACAGTCTCGGCGGCGCAAACATCTTCAGTTGTTTATTCCTCCCCTTCAGATACGTCGACTGCCCCCATGCCGAGTTCCACTTGGAAAGCAGAAGAACACAAGGGATGCATCGAGAACTTGGACTTGGCCTTGGTCCATTTGGGAGCGATGGTTGTTGCTGGAGCTTCTGGCGATGAGCTTGTGAACACCATGCCCTCATCTGTTTCGGTGGCTTCTGTCTCGTCTTCCGATGTGCCGAGTTCGACAGCCGCTACAGCTCCGGCTTAGTGATTTGAATATCATCCAAGGCTGAAGGGCTGCTCTGTGAAGCTCAGAGTTAGCTTGGGAAAAAGCCAGGTAATACCTGCACTCAGTGCCAGTTTTATTTTCTGCAATGAATGGACAATTCGGATTGCACTTTGGAATGGACATTTTGGGGGAGTTCGCTGTTACCTATTTTAGTAAACGAGGTTGATGGGAAGATCCCGAGTCATGCCTTGTCTAGATTTTGATTCAATTTTATGCTATATTTTCTCTGGTCTTACACATGTCTGATACCCATACCACGCTGTTAATGGTCACTTGAACTAGTCATTATCCATGAATTCGTGACTGCGACTGAGATGGAGCAAGTGCTGAGGCAAAGGCTAGCCTTCATGATCCTGTGATGTTTGTTTTCTGGATCTTGATAAACTCACTATTTTCATTCAGTGACCTGAATGACCCTGAACACACAAACTGAAATCGATTAAATGGGGGCGCAAGGGGTGCAAGTGGCTCCAGCTTGTCACTCCGTAGGGAACTCTGGCAAATGAGCCTTTCATAACACTAGTTGCTGCTCATCTGCTACATCCTTAAACTCGCTGGTCTCATTTGCATGTATATACGCTCACAAAGAAATACCTGCATTGGTGTGGTTGTCGAGTTTGTGGGAACCGTTACAACCGGTTACGACCATGTTGTAACGTGCTCCCATCCACAAATTCTGCTGTAGCAAGTGTCACAAACTTGACAAACTACTTTACCTTGTCGCAATGTGGCTCCAGTGAGAACACCTTGGTGACGGATGCAAATATTTTGTGCTTATATAATGAGGTTGCAGGGCGTGGGACGTGGATACATGACAGTCGTGGACTGAAATTCCCTCCATTCTTTCCATCACCGTCGTTGCCCTCTCCTCGTGCCCGTCCTTCTCTTACGTCTGACACTCGTTTATTCTGTATCACCAACTACCATCAGCCTCACCATGCGTCTGGGTTCCATTCTCCTCGCCCTCGCCACACCCTTGGCCGTCGTCGGAGATCTTCGCCATAGCGCTCGCCGCAACCACCATGAAATCGCCAAGCGCGCCGACGCCTCCGTCCAATTGCACAAACGTTTCAGCGGAACTCGTTGGACCTTGTATGACGTCGGAGGAGCTGCGTATGTGGCAAATCACCTCTCAATATCGATCTCTACTAACTGGACCTAGCGGTGCTTGCGGAAAGTTCAATAGTGCTGATGAATTCGTGAGTTTTCACTCCCTGCGAGAGCTGTGATGACTTCATGAACTAATACCTTCTGCAGATTGTTGCATTGAACGAAGCCGTACGTAATCCTCTCTCGCCTCGTGTAGGATCTATAGCTCAACCCGCACATAGCAATATGGCGATGGTTCTAATTGCTGGAGGAAGCTAGTCATGAAAATTGATAACAAACAAACCACTGCTGTTGTCACCGACATGGTATTGTACTTCTCGGCTAGTCCCCAACCCATATAACTAACTTCTGGCTGTTACTTAGTGTCCCGGGTGTCCTTTCGGTGGTCTTGACCTTACTCGCGGTCTTTTCAAATTTTTCGCCCCTGAGAGCATCGGTGTCCTTAGTGGGGATTGGTGGTGGGCAGACGAGGCTCCGGAGGAACACAGCCCTACCCCTAAGCCAGCCCCATCCAAGACTAAGACTACGTCAAAGCCTCCACCTCCTACGACCACCTCCACTTACCACACCCAAACGACTAGCCACACTCCCACGACGACTTCGACTTCGCATAAATCCACTCAGTCGAGCACTAAATCCTCTTCGGCATCTTCCTCCACGTCTTCCCAAGCCCCTTCCTCCAGCGGCGTAGTCAGCGGGCTAGTTACTCCCACTGGTGTAATCTCAACGGATGATGACGCGCCCCAGAATATCCTAGCCGCCAATAAATTGTTGGGCAACATGGGCGGTTTGATTATTGCCGCTGCTCAGGCTTAAGGTGGTAGTCCGCCATACCCGCCATGGCTTGTGCCATTTCGTCCTAGTGTACATCATCGATTATAGTTGGTTCTGAGCGGTTTTGGATTACGGTTCGGTTCGGAGATGTTACATCATTCGCTCACTTTTGGCGAAACATCCTTCAGCATTTATTTTTCTGGATCGTAGTATACTCAATTATTCGCAGTAAAATGAGGCTAGCCTCTCGCTGTCAACTTATACCCTCTGTTTATTCCTTTCTACTTCCTTTCTCTTTGTAGGAGGCGTATATACGTACGCATATCACGTTGTACTCAGCCAGTAGTTACGAGACGGTGTTGTGAGTCTTTATCAAACAGATCTTAGGGGAGATAGCCTTTCATTGGCTTTGCATTTTGAGTCGTGACTGCATGGACAATGGGACGCTCAGCTCACACCGTGAAGGGAGTGAAGGTCACCATGTCCACTCGGACGTGCAATAAAAATAAACCCTACTTGTGATGTGGTTGCGACGTCCAAACCGCATTGTTGTGATGATGGAAATTTTACAAGACACTTGGCGGCCCCGTCATCGCTTCGGAGAAGCTGGGACGCGCCAAAGTGGAGACAACCAGGTATCAGAAGACTAATAATACATTGCAAATTCAATCACCCAGTCGAATCCCTCTCTTTACTGGTAGTGTTATCTTAACTGGTAGTCATCCCTCCTTAACTGGTAGTCATCCCTCTCTTAACTGGTAGTCATCCCTCACAACCTTCAGCTATTACGATTCAGTTTCCGACCATTGTTGATTATGAAAATACACAATGATATTTTATCTATGAATCAGCAAAAATGCTAGTGGAACACACCCCAAAATGCGTCTCTAACTTATGAATAACTTGGCTTTTGGGGACAAGGTTATCAAGCCACATCTTCCTCCTTGAAAGTGCAATGGTTTCTGGCCAAGGACGCCATATAATCGATTTTCTGCACTACAACATTACGTCAAATGTATTTGAGGCTTTCTTGAGGACGGGTAGGCAACAAGTTTGGTAGACGGGGAAAGCTAGTGACATGCGTAAAAGACTTTCGGCCGCAGCTATGTGCTGTCCGACTCGGATGCTAAATACAGTGCCTCGCTTTAACAAACCCGATAATCAGCACCTGAGCATTGAGCGCCAGTCAGCGTTATCAGTCTTTCTGATCCCAGGAGCCACCAGTGTCATAGTTATCATAGATCAACCTTAGGTCGATACCTCCGTTAACCAATGTTATCGTGACCCTAACCTATCAATTATGACAGTCCATCAGTTGTGACAGTATGCTGTTGTATAAGATAGACTGAACTCTAATAGGCTCAACCTGTCGGGTGCACGCTTGACTACCTGGCTATGGAAAACACATGGGTCTACACGCCACTGGGAAAGTATGTAATGAAACAGATGCAACAAAGGTGCTTATAATGCAACATGATACAAGATCAAATCATTAAGAAGGCTTAAGCAACAAAATGCGATGTATAAATACAGGATCTTTATAAAAGAACTACATACGAGTAAAATGAATCGATCAAACCTCGAGCGAACCAATTCGTAGATTATCCAGCAATGCATTCTCACCCTTCATACCCGTTTGATGGTGACAGAGTTCAGAAATCAACAAGTCCTGTAATCCCCACCTCTTCACCCATCCGGGCGAAGCGAAGCTTCTCTTCCGCCTCATGTCTCGCACGAAGGCTGACTTACTGGAGAACACCAGCTCCTTCACCGCCCGCGGGCTCTCGTACCGCTTTGACAAATATATTCTTTGATATTCAGGAATACTCGAGTCTTGATGAATTTCTTTGCGGATTTAATGGAGCGGGAGAGGGTGAGGACGGTTAGGAGCCCGAGCTCAATGTTAAGTGATTGGAGAAAGGTAAGGCGGCAGCTTGTGTCTTGACGTGCCGAGGGGTTGGATATGTAGCCACTGAGTTATCGTGTCAGCACAGGTCGAGCTGTCGTACGTCGATCCAGTTCCAAGTTTGAATTCAAGGGAGAGCAGAGTTGAAAAACAGAATCCAGAGAAATCACCAGGTAAAAGGAAAAAAGAACCATTTCGGCCCTTTCGTCTAGATTAGTATCATTCAACTGGGCCCACACACGATGTGATATAGCTGACAGCTTCATCGTACGGCGTGGGTGATTCCTGGCTGTAAGTCTGTTCGGACACCTTTTCGGCTGTGACTGTGTTATGCTGAGTGGAAAGATCCTTGTCCTCGTCGTCGGTGTTCGTAGCAGTGTTTGCAGGTATTGTTGTAGCGGGTGCTGAGGTAGGGAAAGTGGGAGTAGAAGCAGATGTCTTATCCTTCTTCTGTTTCTTTATCTTCTTTGCTGCTCCGAGAGGCTTCTGTACGATGGCAGATGTCTTGAGAGTCTCGAAGGAAAGGGACGAAAGTAAATGATGGACTTCTGAGGGAGGCGTAGGAGTGGCGGGTGCAAGCGACCCCCTTTCTTCCCTTGACCCTATGGCGTAGAGCGCCGGAGGCGACCCAGAGGGAACAGAGGTGGAATCAGTGGTTGAAGAGGGTACAAGGGTCGCCGTCGAAATGCTTTTGGCCAGCACAGGTGCAACGATGAGAGGCACAGGAGTTTCTTTCGTCATGGGCATAGCGACTATGTTGACGGAATCATTACCTTCGGACTTTCTCTCCCTTTCCTTCTTCGTTTCCTTCTCTGTGACAGCTTTACCCTTCTTCAACTCCCTCGCTACGGCTTTATCTTCCTTCGTAAGCGCTCTCGCGGCCGCTTTCTCTTGCTTCCTTTCTTTTCTTTCCTTCCTCTTCTGCTTTTCCTCTTCAGTCCTTTCCTTCCCTGCCTTCTTCGCCTTCTTCGGAGCGCCGGCGGTACTTGTTTTGGTCTTGATAAGTATCTTCGTCTCACTCGTTTCTTTGGTAGGCTCAGCATTGATGCTGAGTTTATCCAACTCCGTGAATTCCGAGGCCGCGACATCTTTACTCTCTTTCGACTCTGAACCCGCACCCATATTGAGAGCATCCGGTGCCGAATCCGTTCCGAGTCGAATATTGGGAGGAAGACCCCGGATGGTGTCTGCCTGACTGGCAGCGGACCCAGAAGTCAAAGTCATCTTTGCCTTTGTCGGTGACCTCGCGCGGCTTAGCACCACAAAGTCGTCGTCGGAGAACACAGCACTTCCATGGATCCCTTCCGAAAAGTCCTCGCTTTCTGAAACATTCCACACTATCTCGTCGTCATCCGAGAACGACGGTTCTTCTCCAGCGTTGATTGTGGTGGTGCGAGCGTTTTTAGGAGGAACAGTATCAGTTGGAAGATGCTTCCGAACAGCGACAAAGTCGAAACCTGAGGAAGACAACGATGACACGGACGCTGATGGCGTCGGCGAGGCAACAATGAGCGAGTCAGAAGGGCTCGAGATGCCCGTGGACGTAGGCGTAACAACGGCCGCCATTACCGATGCGAGAGAAGGGTAGGGGAACGTCACGTAAACAGTCCTAGTCGATGGTGCTGTCAAGAAGAATCAGGGGGGATACCAAGCGGCAACCCGATTAAGGGGAACTGGCGAGAAGTTAAACACTAGAATCAGGAAGGCAGGTAAAGGAGTTCAAAACTCAGTGAGCCGTAGAAAGAGAAAGTAACACTCACGACAGTCGAGTAGAGCGGTGGATACTAATATCCAATGAGAGCTGGCGGTGCTCGATAGCGAAGTGCCGTTTGGAAAGCGCCACCCGGTTGTGCAGATCTGAGAGCGTCTAAGGTTGTTGATGTGTCTCGAACTGGGGCGTCTTCGGTCCCGTATACCTTTGAGAGGTTGACAGCAAGCGCCAGATCAGAGACAGTCAGGAGGTATATATAGGGCCGAGACGAGGAAGGCAAGAAGGGAAAACCCATCGTGTGAGGGGCACAGGCGATAGCCAAAACGGTGGAGACATCAGTGCCTCACCCGTAAGTAGGTCCGAGTATGACAACATCCCTACCCCTTTCGGTTCGCCATCGCCATTACCAATTTACCCAAGCTCCTTTTATCTTCATAATAGTCATTAATCAGGGGGAAGGGGCTAATACACTCTGACTAATTTTGAGATACCTCATTGGACATGCCTCCGTTGCTAGACGAGAGTCGAACCTTTACCCCACAATCTTCCAGTATACCGCACTATTGCCGTACCCGGCAACCATCCGCTGTTCAACGAGAACGTTGCTCTTCCAAGTCTGTCCTTTGAGGTCCAACACCTTAGCTTTCTTCCTCATCAGCATCAGTCGTTCGCCATCTGGACCTTCTAAAGTGGTGGGCATGGCGAGACTGCCCTTCCTTCCATTACCCAACTCGTGGTCATAATTCTTACCCCAAACCATGAGATCTTGGCCGCCGACACCATGAGATTCTGCTGAAGAGTCCAGTGCAACGAGGACGTGGCCAGTAGGCGAGATAGTGACCTCGGTTGGCATTATTGGCTCCAATTGCTTCGTGCGGTCGCTGTCTATGTGTCATAGTTAATTTCACTGCCAGAGAGTACGGATTAGACACGGAACTCACACTGAAGAAGCCCGCTCACATTCTTGACTCGAACTGGGTTGCCTTGCGAGGTGGTGTAGGTGTTATTACCAAGTCCGCCGTTCTGCCCGTTACCACACATGAGAAGATCCGTTGTCCTGGGCGCGCCAGTGTTCGAGCGTTCCACGGTGAATGACGTCAGGTCACCCCCTGTCATGTTCGGTCAGTACAAATCCTTGCACAAATGTCTTCACAACGTGCGGGTGACATGGGAAATTCTATCGCACCTGCAGTTATGTTCAGACATTTACTGTGCGTATTATTTGGAACCATTCGCCATAAGATAACCTCTGTTGGTACGGTGATTGTGTTCAAAGTCACGTTCGAACCAAGCCCAATTTGACTGCATATCGGGATTGGTTAACGAGGGATTGAACGAGGGAACGAGAAGCGACCTACCCATACTCGTTCGCGCCCCATCCAAGCACACGTCCAGTAGGTGTTCGAACGAAGCTGCTCCTGCCACCAGCAGCAACCTGGCTGACATCAACTCCCCGAAGAACTGGAATCTCGTAAAGATGGGTGCACCAGTGAATGGTGGAATCATCAATATTCGAAAGATCCGCTGGTACACCAGAGGAAGGTGTGATGCGAACGGATTTCACAGACTTGGCAGACGGATCTTGGATGGTCTTCGGGGCGAGCTCGATCTTGAGGACTTCTGGCTTCGCGCCCGTGATGGCAGCGGCTGGGTCGGGAATATCGAACGTTCGGAATCCAAGTTGCCCGAAGCGATTGGCCTCTTTGTTCACGGGATGGGCAAATGTACGACCCTTGTTGGTAAGTGCAAGAAGATGATTATCCCCAGCTGCAATAGAGACGAATCTACAATGCGAGGTCTAAGCATAAGAACACAGTTCAGGGAGAGCAAGCATACTTTTCATTCCAAGCAAGGTTTTCCTTCGGTGTGATTTCCCTGTATCGGATATTGTTATCATCTCCCAGAAGCCAGCCGATGTTGAACCACGATTTATTGGGTGGGGGATTATCCAGAGAGATTTTCTGGTCCATGACATTCGCAGCGAGGACATAGACCTTCCCGGACGCAGAAAGGGCGTATACTTTAGATTCCGTCAGCTGGAGCTTCACGATGTTCTAAAGCTCAAGTTTAGTCACGGCTAGCTCTTGTAGATATAACAACCGTACCTTTCCCTTCAATGTCGGAATCGGCTTCGCGCTTCCTTCTAGCACAGGTCCAAAGAATCCGTCACCCCACTGATATAGGTCCCCCCTCGCATCCACACAGGCAGCATGCCTCCGATGCAACTGCATATCCCTCAACGCAACATTGTCCAGCCACCTCGCAATCGTCGGCTGCCTAATATCCTGATCTTTCTCCTTTTCCGTCGCGCCCTCCGACGAATTAGCAATTGCGGAATTCGAATCTAGAACCTGGCAGCTTTCCAAATTTTCACTTCGGTGTCAGAACACAACACAAATCCACAGGGAGAGAGCGGGGACGGAGTCCCCTCAATCAGAGGAGCTCTTGAGAAATTGGATACGCACTTATTTGATCCCCAGACGAGAGCATGAAGTGTGTTTGGGTCCTCCCAGAGCTTCGCATCAGGTGTTGTGCGTTTTGTTTGAGATTCGAGCGGGGTGGCGGGTCCGAGGCCAGCAGAGAAGTCGGCGTCATTATAGATCCTTTGTGAATTGGTGTACCATAGGTATGACCCCGCGGCAATCCCGGACGCCAAAACGGTTGCTGTTGCCGCATTTCCCTGTGAACGAGGCACAGATGTCGCAGCGTGTCGCGCTTGCTGGTGCAGCCTGCGAAGGTGAGGGCGAATATTCTGTCCCGCACGTTTAAGCATTGTGGCTAGCAAGTACCAGTCAAGGTCGCGCAATGGCCGGAGGGATATAGGTTTCACAGAAATTCAGTTACCCAAGCATCCCGGAAGCTGGGCGAGACAGGGACGGAAAGAATTCCACGTGATGACCTCATCTACACTGCGTCCTAAAAATAGCCCAACTGACTACTTCTCCTCTACGGCTGTCGCATAAGTCGAGCTTTCGGAAGAGCCCTCCTCTTCTATATCAATCTCACATGTAAAGCCCTCCAACAACTCCATCCCAAGCTTCGCCTTCGAAGGAGTGGGCGGCGTAATCATCAATTTCACAATTCCCCCTTCCTGGCTCTCACTCCCAATCAAGACCGGATTCGAGGGCGACACAGATATCATTTCACTTTGAGGCGACTCTGGGTGCGTGTTGGTCGTATCTGAGAGGAACGTTTCTCTACGGGTGATTATGCTACTGGCGTAGGAGGGCGGACGGCGAGCGTTGTAGTAGCTATGTCGGGTTTGGAGCTCGCTGTCGGGGGTGTGCCAAACCCGAGGCGTGAAATGTGGCATGCGAGGGGGGCGGGAGCAGACCAGTGCAATTGAAGCAGCAGCGAGGAGTAGTATTGTTATGAATACTGCGAGAATAAAGAGTATTACTATTGTTTGTCGTCAGAAACGCGATGTGGTACCTGTTGAGATATCACTTACTTGCTGTGCCTTGCTTCATCTCCGTAGTTTGGAGGTACGAGGGCAAAAAGAGACCCGAGTTTAGGAGCGAATGGTCAATTAGTCTGTTATAAATCAAACCCAAGCCTTGTGGCTGGCCTATGGCGGACAGGAGACGTCTATCTTCCAGTCGAATTACAAATAGATCAATAAATTGAAGAGTACCCCCGGGAAGAAAGCCAGATTCTACAAGCACAAAATGAATAGGCAATCGGCGAAGAATGACAAACAAAGAGATCTGTCATGAAGTAACATGGCTCGTAACCCGCCTCACCGCTCTTCCTCCTCCTCCTCCTCTTCCTCCTCCCGAACATATTCAACTCTTGGTCTCACTCTCCTGTCGTCAACTTCTCCCTCTTCCTCCTCTTCACCCTCCTCCATTTCAGCATAACCCTCAACGCCCTCCTCTCGCTCGCGTTCCTCCTCTTCCTGGAAATCTGACGCATACTCGCTCCCTCCATGGCCAATATACGACCCAGCAGTTGGAGCGGGAGAGTGCCAATCCGGCACCGCAGCCCTAATTCCCATCCCATGCATCATCTCCTGCCCAGAGCTCTCCTCCCTCGGTTCCCCAACATGCTTTTGATCCACAGCCATTTTATCATCCTCCTCGCGACCCTCATAGTGTGAATGTTCCTGAGGCTCAGAAGTCGTCGAGCGTTCCCTCGGAGCCACGCTATTCCTCTCCGACTCCAAGGCAGCAGCCTCAATCTCCCTGTCCAGATCATATGCTGCTGTAGAGTACCTCAATGGACTGGGACTTGGGTATGACGAGCTTGTATATCCTCCAGCAAACGCATTGATACCGACACCAGGGAATCCCAACTGACCAGGCGTCACAGCCCCCCCATTTGACTCTTCCTTGGGCGGTAAACCCAGGGCCTCTCGCTTCTTCGCTTCGACTTCGGCAGCCTTCTTCGCCCTCCTCCTTGCCTCTGCTTCCCTCCTCTTCCTTCTTCGTTGCTCGGCTTTTTCTTCTTCGCGTTTGCTGGTCTCTTGCCAACGGATTAGCTCGACTTTTGCCTCTTCCTCTTCTATCGCGTCGAGATCCCATTGCTCCTGCATGAATTCTGGATAACGCTCACATGCAGGTTTCCAAGTTCTCGTAGGTTTCACGTCCACGTCCGCGCCATTGTTGGTGGAGTCTGGACCATCCGGATCGCGTTTTAGTTCAGCTGGAGGAATGAGTGGATCCCTCCCTTCCAACAACGCATCAATATCCGGCGGGGGAGGATACTCAAAGTCCGGCCCAGGATTGATGCGCACACGCGCACCGTTGAACAGCGAAATGAAGGGGTAATATCCCAACCACCCATCATCAAATGGATTCTCTCTATGCTCCTTCACACCCTCCCTCGCCCTCCTCTTCTCCCTCGCCTTCTGCGTTTTATCCTTTGGCTGTCGTAGTTGTAGATAGTCGTACAAATCCTGAAATGCTAAGCCTTGGCATTCTCCGTTTACAAAGAAAGCGATTTTGGATTCTGGGCCGAGGGTAGGTAAAGGCCGGAGGGGTTGTTGTGGTTTGGTAGGGGAGCCGGTGGTCGTGGTTTCTGGCGGTTTACCAGCATGAGGACCGGATTTTTTGCTTGAGGCTGATGGGACTGAAGACGACTGAGTGGATTTCCCGGCATAATCCATGAGCGCCATCATTTCCTTGCTCTGAGGGTATTCGAGAATTTCAAAGACTTCTTGGCCTTTGAGGTCGATGGGTATACGTTCACGTCGCAAGTGTGCGGGGTCATGTGGGTCTTTGGAATTAGCGACACGTCTGGGTGGAAGAGAGATGTACATTCCTATGACATCCCCAGTGCTAAAGGGTTTGCCATAAGGTCTCGGTCGGGAGAGGGTGACTTTTTCGCCGGTCTTGTCACGATAGCCATAGCTATATCCATCCAAACCCACCGGCCCATTTAACGAAGCCTCTCGTCTTCCCCACCCCAACCTCACATGAGCACCTTCCCTCCTGACCTTTGTCGTACCACCATTCCCATTCCCACCCTCCTCAGAAACCCCGTTGTACTGCGCGCGTTCTCCGCCCCCACTTATGATCTTTACCTCTAAATACCACTTTCCCTCTCTCATAGGCGCGTTACACCGAGCACTACGAAAGCCCGAGCCTCCAGCAAGTCCAAGGCCGTCCTTCGTAACTTTGATGAAGGGGCTACGGTCTTCCCAGCTGACCCTGTAAGACGTTGGGTTGGACTCGATGGTGCGGCATGGAGTTGCATGGCCTGGAGGGTTTATGCCTGCAGGCACGTAGCGGAAACCTATACGGTTAATAGCGACCAAGTCGGTTTTAAAGTACTCGTTGGAGGGGCTATCGGTGCAGGGGACGAAGATGGGACCGCGAGAGATGGTGAGGATAGGCCGAGAGGAAAGGTCTCCCCGTGTAACGAGACTGTCATAAAGCTGTCAGTTCATAGTATGCAGTCCTGGGAGGGGAGACGTTACTCGTTTGTCGGTGCATTTGGAGCACTTGCGGCTGGGGTAGAAGCAGAGTCTGAGGGAGCTGGAGAGGACGCGGCTACGTGGGCACGTTTCCGCTTTCTGGAAGGTTGTGGGACAGAACCATTGGGGATTCGGCCGAGGACGTTTTCTGGAGGAGGCGAGGACATGGGTTGAGAGTCGTCCATCCCTTAATTTCATTCCCTGATCTCACTTACCAAATCAGGTTTCGGTCTCTTGATCGCGGTCCACAGTTTCTCTACTCCCGCCACAATGGCTACTCTTCGGTGCGTCCTCATCCATATCCTATCACCTTCTTCCTGATCTATGTGTCTAGACGCATTCAAAAGGTCACTCTCTTTCGGGCCAAAATACAAAGATTTCGGTTAATGGTAGAACTCAACAGGAGATTGCTGATATCAAGAACAGTCCGATCGAGGTATGTAGCTCCCTCCCCCATGCCGGGCCAATTGAATCCATATCTACATTCATGTACAGGGTGTTACGGTAGATCCTCAGGAGGACAACTTGTTCGAATGGAAGTGCTCTATCAAGGGTGCAGTGCGTCCATTGCCACTCCAAGTTCCCCACGTTCTCGCGTCTAACAAATGAACGCACATTCGTTTGCTTTGTCATTGCTACCCTCGTACCATGAACCACCTCGCCTATCTACTCTAGCCCGATTCGCCATACAAGGGTGGTACGTTCCACTTTACCCTTAGCCTGCCAGCCAACTTTCCTTTCAAGGCTCCAACGGTGTGTCACTCCTCCACAATGGTTCTACGTCTCACATTCAACTACAACATGTACCCTTGTTTTCCTATCTACACGCATCTTACGATAGGTTACATTCACAACCAGGATCTATCACCCTGGAATCAATGAGGAAGGTGCCATCTGTGTTCCCATTCTACGAGATGAAGTACGTCTTCCTGCCCTTCGTGCAAATTCCGTTCAAGTCTGATATCAGCCTTTAGTGGAAGCCGACTGTGACGCTTGCGTCTGGTGTGTATATTGCCGTCCTTGCGTTCGGCTACACCTTTTTCTGATTGCATATCTATCCAGTGCTTGAGATAATCAAGGAAAAGGTCAATAACCCGAGCGCCGATGATCCCTTTGAACCCGAAATCGCTGCGGTAGGTCTAATGAGAATTCCACGGCCTATGTCGTGGCTTATTGGTGGTATTTCTTTATAGGTCTTGAAGAACGACAAGTCTAAATTCACGGCCACCGCAAAAGAGTGGGTCAAGAAGTAAGTCCCTAAATACGCTGTTCCGTCGGCTGAGTCGTTGACCCTCTCATACGCAGGTATGCGTCGTAATCTTCTGGATCATCGATGGGACGTCTTCCCCCCCACACTACGTTCATCAGACCCTTTTTTTTCGCCTTGCCTCCTTAATCAGATTAATTGAACCCGCGTAATCAATCCGTTTTCGCACCCTTCTCATTGCATCTATTCCGCATACAAGCCGTATTAATGTTTCATCTTATCTGGTTTCTGGGAACGCTCCTTCTTCACAGGGGCGCCTCGGCAGCGAAATAGAAGGGACCTGGGAAGTTCCTTCTAGGGTGGCGTTGAAATAGCCTTGCCGTTATGGCCATAAGATCAGCAGAGTTCCGAGTGAGGATGCCGATGACTTCATCATTCATTGTTGGCCATATGTTCCATGTTCAGCTTTACGGAATGCAATAGACATTCTGATGAATACCTGGGAGGATCCACAGGGTTTGGCGATATGTTACGGCTATGTCCAAGTTCAAGCGGTAAGCGACAAACGACATGCCGGCCAAGAGAACGGCCACGGAGAAAGCACACATCCCCGTAGGATGCCAACCATTGTCGGGGGTCAGTGCTTCCAAGTTGCCTCTCGTCGATCATTCCTGAACTTCGGCAGGATCAAGAGCACCCCCGACTAGCTGGGAACAAAGCTCGATTCATTAGGGACGTCAGAAAAATATAGGCCATTTAAGCTATCCGGCCTCGAGGCATTTTTCCAGGTTCCGCGAACATTTCTCTGTTTCGCGGCAGTTTCTGGTAATGTGGGCGCCAGGCTCTGCAAGCTGGAATTGTTGTAATTGTTCCTTCTGAGAGTCGTTTACAGATATCATATGTTCACGTCAATCATGATCGTGATAATCCGATTTTAGGTGGGCTTGGTGTGGTCAGTCGTCCTGTGCTTTCTCGCTGTGGTGGGCTGGAGGTACTTCGGTTCCATTTAGAGGAGTCCCGGGTGCAGCCAGGATGCATTGTGAGAGATATGAAAGCAGTTGAGGTCATTCGACCGCTATATGCGCAGGACTGGAACCCAGTTGATAGTTCGTGAAGTAGAACTATGACTGACCAAACAGGTTTGTCCGAAACGGACATTTGATTTTTCTGGCATATGTTTTCCGTTAACGGAAGAGTCCCGTGGTTACATTGATCTACGACAACAGGGCAAGCGAGGCCGTGTTACTTCACATCTTCCAGTCGACATAGACCAACATATACCACGGCCCTGCGTCCAACAACACGTCCGCGCCATTCCAGAAACACTTCTTCTCTTCTGATAATAAGATATCTACCTGCACGCCTATTTTCGTACCCTCGCCAGAAACGGGCCCTCCTCGTGTACAACACGTTGTTTTTCCAAATCCGTCTCTCCTGCTATCTCCCTTTACACATTTACGGCTCATAGCCGCAGTTTCGAAATCACCCGGTTGCGCATAGGATCGGCCAGCATTTGGAGGAAATATCGATTAGGCCGGGCATATCGAGTGGTCTGTCCATCTAGGAGCGCTTTTGAGAAGGAACGCCCGGAATTTGGTGCATTCTCGCTAGTGCGCGGCCAAGCCAAATAGGACTTGAAGGCCGCTGGTCCGCTATCCAAAACATACCTAGCCGTTCGATTGTCCACTCACTCTCCTTTGGTAATAATCAAGTGCAGTAGAGGCCAACGTATACGGAGCAAAGTCTCGTACGGAAGGAGTATAGAGAGAAGGCAAAAAGGAAAGAAGTACCCGACATAGTGTTGGGTCATCGCCGTCGGAAGGAATTCACAGAAGAAGGATAGAAGGAGGGGAGGATCTTGCCAGCTAGTGACAGTGGCTGAGAAGCAGTGGAGTCCCTCATTTATATCGCCCCGCACTGCATCTGGAGGGGAGGAGATTAAGTAGAGAGAAGAGGGATTTGGCGGAAAAATGCATCGCTTCAGGTACGTACAGGTTGATTCTTGGTCCCTGCTTTTTGTTCGCGATTCTCTGGTTCTCCGCTTCATCTGCCGTGCTGTGTGCGCGTGCCATTTGCCCTTTAATTTTTCCAGGCGGTGGTGCTTCCCTGGAACTAGTGGAGTTGGAACCCGGACATCGTGTTCCTCCGAGTCGAGTTGGGCGTCGAGGAGGAGTTGTTTGGCGGGGTTACATACTTTTCAATTGTCCCTGGTGTTAGCACCATTGCACCATTTTACAACACCAACACCCTTGCCCTACATCTTCTCTCATCCCACCATCGACGCATAATATTCCGAGCCAGGATCAGAACCAAAGAGGACCAGGCAGGCAGTAGCACATCACCTTAATTCATTTCATCATACCCTTTCCCTCTCTTTATAATTGCCATTCTCGACCTCCATCCCGATCTACTCGCCTTGCGCCCGTCGTACCGCAACACGCGGTATACACGTTCAACCCGAAAAAGTATCCCCGCGCTCACAGCCTACCAAGATTGACTTCATTTCCCCCCAAATCTCACTTACGTTCGCTTCCTATTGTCCATTCCTGCAACAAGCCAGCTCAGGAAATAGCGGCGTTCGCCAGCGGTTCTTGTGGTTCTGCGTCCCTTACTATTGACGCTATTCTATTCCCCGTTCATTTCATCGACAACCTTCTCTCTCCTGCTGCCTCTCTCCTTGGTCTTTTTTCCTTTCGCCTCCGCACACATCGCTTCGAGGAGAGATATTAGAACGAACACTTCGTTCGTTCCAACCTTCGTTAAATTCCACCAACCGTTCATTGTTATCCACGTCGCTACTTTCTTTATTCCTAATCCGTCTACTTGTCCGTCTTTGTCCCCCTTTTTTTTCCCTCATTGTTCTCTCCAGTGGAAGTTAGCTGACTCCCGCTTCGCTCGTTCTCCAGGAAAAAGTCTGACGCCAAACGGGGCCAGGTGCCAGCGACACCGGGTCGAAACCAGATCCTTGATTCATCATCCTCAGGATTATCGCCTGTTCTTACCAGTCGAAACCAAATCCAACAACCAACCCATTCATCATCTCCAACACTACCCCACCCTACTCGAGACACACCATCTCCTGGTTTTTTGCCACGTATACCACCGAGTGATTTTCGGGCGTCGGTGATATTACCAGAGTGCGTGATGGTGTTTCCTGTTAATCTCTTGGTCTAGCTGACGAGTGTTCTTGCCATGTTTCTTCCCTCCTATTTGATAAATAACCTCTTCGTGACTTTTGATCTCATTTCGTACTTGGAATACGTCATTGCTGCCGTTGGGATAATCGTGGAAATCCTTCCATTGCCATCCCTTGTCCACTCGTCCTGACGCACCTTTAACTCAACACCGCTCAGATTCTCGCAGCAGTTTCCAGTGCTACGTTCGGGAGCCCAAATCACCATTGAGGATATCAAAGGTCGACTCGCGAACCAACGTGCACGAGGAGCAGTACACCAAGTTACAGAAGAAGAGGAAGATATGATTCTCAACGCTCTACGGTTTCGGTCTCGAGGTTCATCGAGCAGCGCTCAACGGTCTCAGGAGACGCTTTCGACAGACAACCAGGATAACCAGTCCATATCATCGAATGTCACTGCATCGCCGAGCAGTAGTCGATCGAAGCGCTACAGCAATAATCTGTTTGGGTCAGGTAGGTTGAGGGATTACGCATATATGAGGAGTATGACCTCGGGAAGGAGTAAAGCGAGCTCGGCGAGTACGAGTAGTACGCATACGGCGTCGATTACACCGACAGAGTCGTCCGTTGCTGCTGGAAGGATAGATTCCGTGGCAGAGAGCACGAGCAATTCGAGCTTGAGGCCGTCGACGCCGGAAGGGACAACGTCTACCTCGAGCATCTTGTCATCGTTCCAGGCCAGCCCGACTCCACCACGTCTGGAGAGGGGGAGTGTAGCTGCGTCGAGTTCGAGTAATTTGTCAAGTATTGGGACTGGCACAGAGGAGAGTTCGTCTGCGTCAGGTGCTATACATATAGCCTCGGCTATCGAACCCAAATTGGCTAGGACAATGGATCCGGCGGCGCTGAAGAGGGCATCGTTGGCTTTGCAGGAGGTCATCAAGGAGTTGGAGGATGAGACTGAGGATGAGATTGTTTTACCGCGTTCTCATACCCCGCGCGGTGTTGTTGACGAGGTGTCTGATACGGTAAGTAATTGTTCTTGCCCTTATACCTATTCCCTATTGTCCTTGTTGATGATGAGGGCTAACCTTGTTTTTGTTTGTTCTCGTATTTTATGCTCGTTCGCTCTTGTCTGGACGCCACCTACCTTGCCCGCTGTCCAAATAATATGGAAATCCGATATCGCAAATGTGCCATCGTTTCTCTGGGAATTGGCACCGACACTGCCCCCGCGAACTTTGTCATCACTTCCAACCGGCTTCGCATCCGCCAGCGCGACAGCCATTCATCTTTCGAAGCTGGTTTGGCTGTAACAGCAGACAAGCAGGTCCCATCCGAAGAGCGGCACGCCTCACCATTGCCTTCACGCATTCTCCCAGGTTACGTTCCGGGCATGAACCGCCCTATGACACCCCGTGACTTTGACCTCGACCGTTCTCGCTCCACCACCCCCCGTGCAACTTCCCCGATCATGAACACCTTTACTGATACTGTTTCGCCTTCGCCGCCCACTGGAACGAGCGGTCTGTTAAGAAGAGAATCAATCTCTGCATCGACTGTAAGGCAGAGCCCGCGGCCTGGGACACCATCGTTGTTTTTACAAAGGAGTCCGAGTTCCAATGGTCGACACACGCCTGATGATGGAATGAGGAAAGGAGGGGATGCGGTTGTGTTTGAGAGTCCGTTGAGCTCGACGCTGTTAGCAAGGGGGAGGCCAATCTCACCGTTAACGGGTCTTGCTGCGTCGGCGTCTACTGGGTCGTCTAGCAATGCGACTTCCTCGAGGCCCAGCACACCGTCTAATGTCGTCTGGCAACCCAGCCTCAGTGGAAGTATGGGTACGGTGAGAGGCAGTGAGCATATGAGAAGTGACAGTTGGACAAGCGATGCTCGGCCAGAGGTACAAGGCACTACTGGTGAGTGCGGTGCACAAGCTCCTCAGAGGAATATCAGGTCGCCGCCATATCTGACTCGCAGATAGGAGGACAAGCCAATTTCACGAGTCTAGGAGCGGCCCGCGTCGCCACCCCACCACCTGATCGCTCGCAGGTTATAACGAATGGAATGAACGCCGGAAATGGTGATGTGTTTTCCTCGAATAGGTCGCAAAGGTCGCCGACCCCTACGCAGAATGTTCCCCGATCGCCGTCGTCACCTGCCTACGGCTTTGGGATGGACAGGAACTGTGGCAGCCGTAGGTCATCGAGGCAAAACATGTCTTCACCTTGGGGATTCACTAGTCCGGCGTACACCCCGCCTATGCTTAACCTGTTTGGCAATTCATCGAGGACGTCATTTGGGTCCGGCGGATCAAGTTATCATTCGTGGGAGGGGGATAAGGATGATAGGGACTGGTATGATCAGATTTTGAGTGGGGAGGAACCGCAACCCGCATGGCATGATCTAAGTGTTGGGGGGACGGAGAGCCCGTTACCAGATGATCAAGTGGAAGAGCTGTTGAAGAAGTACTTCGGGTTGACGGTGGCGGACTTTGCTGCGATCCAGGAGAAGTTGGTCACCTTCGCAAGCACTAAGGGAGAGACAGTCAGGAAGAGGAGACCGTCGACATCGCAGTCAAACTATGTCCCCCTCGGAAGGGTACGTTCTTTATGGGTTACGCTGATCTACTAGGCTCATTTCTAACTCTTTATGAAGGTTAATAGTCCACCTCCACAAATCGTGCAAATAACTGCACCTCCGACAACGACTGCAACAGCAGCAGAACAATACTCCAAGAAAGCTAACGCGTTGTTGGATTCTGTTGTTAGTGACATTCAGGCCAAACGACCTCCACCTCCACCACCTCCCCTTGACACAACCAGTGCTGCTGTTCAACAAGTTTCCCCCTCTGATCCATCTCCGGGTACTAAGAAAAACCAAACCCTTGCTGACGTGCTTTTCGGACCGTCCGATACCCGTCCCCAGCCTGATCCACAGCCCGATGAATCCGAACGTGCTCCTGACTCGTCAGCCATCGGTACACCTAATGAGTCCAACCCTGGCTCAATCTTGAATGTTGACTCAGCTTCAGCTTCAGTCACAGCTGAACCTCAAACAGGGTCCCAGACTGGATCAACTCTCACTCACCCTTCTACCCCTCCCATTGCGCAATCACCTTACCAGCAACTGTCGCGAAACCCCTCTTCCGCACGTATACCCATTAACGCCAAGAATGAGGCTGAGCTTGTACAAGAGGTTCAAGCAAGGGTGGCGCATGCTACCGCGAGTCTCAAAGGCAATGGAGACGGGTTGACGCATTCCCCATCTATCTCACGAAAACGCATCGATGCCACTAAAATTGGAACACCCCAGTTGGTATCTCATTCCAACCCGGCTAGTCTGGAAACAATACAAACCATACCCTCACGTTCACCCTCGTTATCAACGAGCAATAATCCTGGCGCGTCGAAGATTGGGTCACGATTCAAAAAGCTCCGTGGCACACTCCGCGCAAAGAATCCTTCACCTCTCACTGAAGAACTTGCCTCTTCAACCTCTGATGTCAACATAAAATCCGCGACATCTCCTCAGACTGCGAATTATGATCCTGCGAAGTTCAGGGCTCCTGGCAGTCCAGCACTGGCGAGCGCTACAGAACCCGGCAGGTCGAAGGTCATTGTTCCTAGTCCTCCTGCCTCGGCCGGCCCTGGACTGAGAGGCTTTATTTCGCGGTTCCGTGGGAAGCAACGTGCAACCGAGTCTCCTCCCGCCGCTGACAAACGTCTGTCACCTCAGCCACAGGCACGTTCTCTACTCTTACCACTATCTCCCCGACATCAAGAGGCCGCGGACCAGCGGACTTCTACTACCGACAGCAGCACCAGCTCAGCTACACGAAAACCTGAAAGTTATCACCAGCATGCTGCTCCACAGACACCAACAACTGAATCACCGCCTACTCTTACTCACACCGTGTCGCCTTCGACTGGCAGCCGTCAGTCGGTCATGATTCAGCAGTTATTTGACGCTGCCACTAACCTCGGTCTGGACCAAAATGCCCTCAATGATCTACTTATGCGGTCTGGTTCAATATCAACGCGTGCAACCAAATTGGCGAGAACTAATTCGCGTCCGGGTCAACGAAGCGAGACGCCGACAATCCTCGAGCATTCCAATTCAGGGGACACATCCCAACTTACCATCCAACCACCCAGCCCCACAACATCACGAGCTGCTCAAGTAACGCCAGAACCAGGAGGTACAAGGCCGCTGGTATTCCGACCTCCCGATAGTGGACGGAAGCCGCGAGACAGCCGTGGAAGCCGCGCTGCAAGCACTATCGTTCGACGCACCATCATCCTCCCCGACAATGCCAAGGCTGCTGGTGCTGAAGCGCAAAATGTGCTCCAAAGGGCCAACTCTGGGAAACGCCACCGTCGAGGTAGCGTAAACTCGGGTTCTCTCAAAGACCGTGCGCCTACCCCGCCACCACCACGTTCGCCTGTTGGCCAGAGGTTCTCGAATGATGGATCACCCCCTGTACCATCGTTACCGCAATCTCTGGCTCCTGATGTTTACTTGAGTGCCCCTCGCGCCAGTATGGAGAAGTCAAATTCAACCTATGATTCTTCAATGTGAGTGTACCCCTATAGATAGTGCACAAAAAGCAATGTGCTGAATTCATCACTAGATATGAAATGTACGTGGGTGCAGGTGATAGTCGGGTACAAAGCGCTGTGGGCATGGAAGCTCGCGCCTCGGACCAGGGGCAGAGTCCAACAGAGTCGGTTCCAGCATTGGAGTGTATTGAATACGCAAACGGTGATACTATTTGGTAAGTTCCTCCATCCATCGAGTTGAGACAACCTGTATTCTAATATATCTCGTCCAGGTCTATTGTGAGCGGATTACGCAGCGATGAGGATGAGGAATCTATTAATGCTGGGCGAGCGAGTTTCGCATCCGAGTATTCTGCAGGGGCCCAGGTTGGCCAGGACTGGGACAACATGCAAGTAACTGTCAAAGAGCATACAAGGTCGGGTTCGAGAGGTAGCTATTCCTCATTTGCGCTCAAGAACAAGAAGCAATCCGCGCAGAGTAAGAATAGACCTGAAACCAAGGTAAGAATCTACCCCCGGAACATTCCATTGTCATTGGAGCTAATGATCTCCAGGTTTATTATAGTTCAACAGCGCAAATCGGACGTCTGATCGAGGGTCTATCGCAAGGGATGGACTCTGGTTCATTCAACTTTGCACCAAACTCCTCCCGGTCTGGACATTCAGCATCGTCATCTTTATCTACTAACGATATGACTGTCGAGGAGCGACTGGAGCATCTACTGGGCTCGATTAACCGCACCTCGTGATTTTGTGATTTCTATAATCTACTTTCTCGTGTTTTATTCCCGTTGCTATGTGGATTCCTTGCATGCCTTTCATTTTCGTTTCTTAGACCTCTTATCTCCGGTTTCCTACTCTTTTTTACTTCCCTTTCTGCAACTCTTTTGGATATAACACTCTTGTTACGCGTATCGTGAAAATAACAACGGCGAATAAGTGCGGTTAAATAGAATGACATTCAAACCAGATGGAGATAGCACTTGATTGAACTTCAAACCTGATTCCAGAACCCAAAAGTTCATCCAATTCAACTCCATATAGTAACAAAAGCGGTGGGGAAGACAACTAAAAGCAAATATCAAACAAGAAACCAAAGTACACGATACACCGAAGTCGGAGGCAGCTATAAGTACGACAGCACCCTAGACTTAGCCCGACAGGTGAATCCCATTCGTGTCTATCCATCGGTTGAGGAGTAATGAAAGCAGAGCTTCAATGAGTAGGGTATCATTGCTGAAGGTATATTGAATCAACCCATGGGAGGGTCCGATGGCGGTTAGCTGGTTATATTTGCGGAAGAGGGCGATGCGAACGTTGGGCGCCATGAAGAGCTATAACCAAATACCAATCACGCGAGGGGTATCAGGGATGTAGTGGAAATGGGACGGCAACGGGATAAGAACATTAGTACCGCAATTCCCAAGCAAGAACAGAAGACGGAAATGGGAAATGGGGTCACCAGCAACGGGACCCGTGTGGATCCCCATTGGGGTGGACCAATGAACAAGATTTGGGGCTGCGGCGCCAGTGCACGCCTAATTAGAAGCCACATTATGAGCAGAAGCCCACGCCTGGTGGGGAAACTGACTGCTTTCGGGTAAGTCGATGGTCGTGTGACAAGGGAAATTGCGAACGTTCGTGCACACACCGCGGCGAAGGGCACGAGAGGAGTGAAAAAGGGGAGGAGAGTAGAGTTCCAGAAAGATAGGAATTGCTCACATCATAGGCCGTCGCGTCCTCGCGGATCCGACGCCATTCAAATTGTTTCCCGTCCACTGAGATGAACCTCCGAGCACTGCAATAAAACGTGGACAGAGAAATCAAGAGATGAAGTGGATATTAGGAAGAAAAGAAAACGACGTTACTTGTCCGTTGTCCCAGGAAGAACGAACTGCGACATCGGTATTTGTCGAGGCCCGATTGCCGCGGTGCCTGGGTATGCTCCTGTACCCCATTCGAGTTTTGCACAAAGGTCTTTGTTGTTTCTATACACCTATTTGATAAACACTGCGTGTTAGTTCCATACGATTTAGTGTATAACGGACAATGTACCAGGGTCCGAAGGGTTTGATTGAGATTGCTCTCCTGTGTCTCGAAAGACAAATAAACCGGTTTCGTGTCCTCGCCAATCAACATGCAACAGCGTGGGTCATCGCGACCAGTGAAAAACAGCTGATAAGTACCAGCAACGTCTCCAGGCGGATGGGCTTGTTGAGCCTCTTGTTGAAACTGCTGTTGCTGTGGCGGATACTGAGACTGAGGATGTGTTGGCTGCACCTGCTGATCCTGACGTTGCGGAAACGGTGGTCGTTGTGCCTGCGGAATTTGCGCAGGCTGCTGGCTCAAATGTGGCTGTTGGGGTTGCTGTTGCGGAGAATGTGGATACTGATTTCGCGGGCCGTGTTGAGAAAATACATTCAACTGGTTCTGCGACCCTTGCGGAGGGAATTGATTCGGGTGGGCCAGCGATGTCTGTTGTGAATACAGGTTCGGCTGGACCGCTTGATTCTGTTGAGTATACAGATTTGGCTGGACTGGAGAGTTTTCCTGTCCGAAGCGATTAGGCTGAGGCCGTGGCACTGGTTGAGGGTAGGTTGGCTGGCCCACCGGCGAGTTGGATTGAGTATATGGAATCTGCGGGGGTGAAGAAAGCTGAGATTGTTGAGGAAACTGTGGCGATGACTGGGAATACTGGATATGAGGCTGCTGAGGGTACTGCTGTCGCGGTTGTTGAGTAGGTTGCGACTGTTGGAGAAATTGATTCTGCTGGGAGTATGGGTCTGGTTGGGGGAATGGAGAAGGCTGTTGGGGATATGGATTCTGCTGATTGGGGTATTGGAATTGTCGTGAATCCTGTTGATAAGTGTTCTGTTGTGCGAAAGCGTTTTGTGGATACAAATTCTGTTGGGGAAACGAGTCTTGAGTCTGTTGCGCGAGATTCTGTTGAGGATAGAGATCAGGTTGATAGTGATCTTGGAGAGACTGCTGGAATTGTTGCTGTTGCTGGGACGGGTGAGAGGAGGTTGGTGTATAAGCCATGGAAGGGAGGATTGGGAGAGGAGTGGATTAAGTACTCCCGTGATTTACTTGTATGGGAAGATATCGATTGATCGTGGCGCCAGAAGTGTCTTGTAATCTCATAAGCTTTTCTCCTCCCACTCACATTCAACCGCAAAACACAAAAAATCATTCTAATGCACACTACTTACGGGCTAGTCTAGGAATTGACCTTCCATAGCGGCCGCTTACGCAACTTGCGCGTAATGTGCACTGCGCTACCCCCAAAGTTCCCTCCCCCAAACGCCAAAACCACCGTCTCCTCTGCACCTGATCCCCGTGAGACCCCGCGTTTGCGGAGCTCAATCGCGTCCTTGGCGAATTTGAATCGTGCCTGGTCAGAACCTGCGTCATGTTCCATCAATCAGCCATCCCTTGCACATGTGGACGTAATCATCAAGAACTCCAATACTCACCGATCCGGAAAGTTGGTGATTCCACCGCCGATTTAAACAGCTCAAAGGGTACACGCGAATAAACTTGCAACAGCACGTCACGGGCATTTGATGCACTACTTGCGGAAGACGCGTCCTGTTGTGATGGTGCACCTTCGAGCATCTCGGGTAGTGTGACAAGAAAATGAAACACATCGTCCCGTAACCTTTGAGCATACAGTCCAAACACCGACGTCTGTGGCAAGTCCGGCGTCACAGACCCGTCGCCTGAGGATGGGATAGTGTCGACAAATTGAAGCCATTGGTCGATCGTATCGACTGACAGCGAGCGCCTGCATACCCCATATGCATAAGCGCACAGATCATCCATCCCACCAAGGAGAGAGGCGGCAGCAAGGACTGCGCGAGCATTTTCCGGCCGGATCAGGTTCATTGATAAAGACGAGTAGAGATAGCCGAGAGCTATGGCCAAAAAGTTAGAAATCCAATGTCCCACCGACGCAGAGCTGTTCCCTAACCTATAGCGAAGCCCTGTCAAGAAGAGTTTAATGTAAACGTGTGCTTAGATGACCAGACAGATTTGGACGCGTACCTCTTGAGTTACCTCGGGTTCTTGCTCCAGATTGACGTATATGACACGCTGCCCGCTCGTTTGAGGCGATGTCGACATGAGGTGTGCAAGATATGGGGAGCGAGAAAGTATGATAGCATGAAGACGATATATAGTTTGTTGTACATGCTAGATAGAAACCTTCAGTAAGAAAATCACAGAAATCAGACCAAGGGGCAGGTCACGCACAAGGATAGTATCCGCGTAATTCTGATGTCCATAGCATGCCAAAAATGAGTTGCCATCTGAACATCAAGAAACCAATCCTGCTTACACCAGTTTGAAAGCCCGCATGATACAAATGGTCGACAATCTCTTCGTTGTGAGACTTTTGCTGATATTGAGGTCTGGAAAGTGGAAGAAAGGGTCAGCATGCCGACGGCTGTGAATGACGAAATGATAGCAAGATTCTACGTGGAGCTGAAGGCACGACAACAAGACCCGTTTATTATATCAAACGTATAAAAAGTGACTCACTGAGAGAACCCATTGACAGGGTAAGCTGAAGAGGGTGAAACTGAATGGGCTTCATATGTTTCCGAGACGGAACCCGTTTGAGAGACTGGTGGATTGACATGGCCATTACGGCCATTGACAGAGGCAGACGAGGAGGGAACCGAGCTCATTGTGAGTGATGACTGCGCGATGGACGTCGAAGACAAGAAAGAAGTGAGAAAGGACGCCGAGCGCGGTGGCGGACAGGACTCCGAACCGACAAAGAACTGGAATACAACAACGCCAGAGCCTCTACGAAGAGTCACGTCACTCATCATTCTTCGTCACGCCCTCACTCCAACGATGCACGCTAAGGAGTCAAAACTTGGATAGCACCTCCTCCAAGCTCATTACATTGCCATACGTATTCTCTGCTGCTGGATCCATACATACGAAACTCGACATTAGGTTATTAGTTATACCAGTATTTCTGGTCAACTCTCCACAGATGGGGGCGTATGGCGGTGGTGGGGAACTATAATACAGTGGTTGACCTGGCTCTAAATTCTCCCGCAACTGCAAAGGTTTGAACACACGAATATCCGACCCGGACAAGGAACTCACCATATGCGACCTGTCCGAGGCAAAATAATTGATAAACACCTCTCCTGGGATTAATCGAAAGAAACTTCAAGGCGTTTTAGTGAAACTGGGGTTCAGGACCAAATGTTCGCGACTCACCTTTGGTATTGGGGCGTCAACTTGTAGGGGAACGTCCTCGTCATATACTCTGGGAAACGTTCAGTTCTTTAACGCGCACGACACAAAATTAGTGGAAGGTTTACCATGCCATGGACAAGGTACCGGCGTTATCGAGGTGTCGAAGTCGTATACCCAACTCCCAGCCCCGCCTTTACCGTTCAGACTGCTTACGCCTTTTTCCTCATGCCGATTGTCAGCACACTGACCAAGGGCAGCATTGCTTGTCTCTTTGGCCTTAAGGAGGAGGATGGCGTGGTAGTCCCAAACCACGGGTGCGCCTTCTTCTCTCGCAACTTTCTGCTCCCATAACGCAACCTGTGTGGCAGATATTTAGACACGTGAATCAGTAGCTACGTAGCCAAGTTGATGATCTGAACAAAGGTTCGGTGCAGTATATATCGAAGTTTATATGGGTGATCTCTCGGAGCAGAGAATGCGAAAACAACCCCGGAATTTCGACTCACAGATCCGTTCATAGAAATTCTGTGAGACGCACCCAAGACCGCGACCACGATATCCTTCGCTTGAGTACACCGGGGTCGGTATGGTCATAAGCAAGTGGAAAAGTGATCAAATTCAAGACACATGCACGCGGAAACCCCTGTCTGGCATGTTTCCCCTAGACAGACACCCCGGAAATCAACCGGATCTGTGTTCTCTGTCCGTGCACATCCACAACAGGCCAATACCTTACTGGCTGGCCAAAGAGGGCCGAGAACACTTGCACGCTTCTGGTCTTCCATAAGACCGTGCTGGTGCCATGCCACCAAAATGAGGCTCCAGTGCGGGGAATTGGGGGAAATTAATCCGCCATTCGTGTGTGAGTACTCGGCCCGTTCGAAAGTTATTAAACAGGGAACGGGAGATTATCAAGGGAACCCGAAACATACCGTTCGCGTCTCGTTCGAAATGAACACCGCCCAAGTCTCCCACCGCTCGCGCACGTCTCTACGTTCCATGAACGCCTGACACAATAGATATACATTCTCTTCGCAATAGCAGCTCGTGTAGACGGAATCACTCGGAAGACCAGGTGGGTTGCTGTGTTCTTCCATTCGATGGTCCAAAGAGGGCGTGACCGTTACTGTAGTGTGGCATCCGAGACAGGGAAGTAAGGGGAAGACGAAATCATGGGATTAGATCAAATGGGGCAGATGGATGTTATTCCCGGAACATTCTCGTCTATTAGTTGGATTACTTGCCGTTTGTCACCCCTGCCACCTGATACCGTCGCGGAGTTCGAAACCTCCATGGGCATTCAAAGTCCAAGAACTAAATAGCTCCAGTAAGTTTGCGCTACACCATCCAGTGGAACTCAGGAGACATTACGGGATAGTAACACGGAACCCACGTCACAACAGGGGGAAATCAGGGGAGGGACCGCATTCCAGTGTCAGGAGACCAGCTAAGGCGCAGAGAAGAGTAGCACCGTCAGATCTAAGCGACCTACATTTCCCTTATCGTAGTGTTTCAACTGGTAGTTCGAAATACCTTACAGGGCGCGAGAGTCAGTCATGCGAATGATCTTCAGCGAGTAAAATGAAACGAAGTGAAATTGATATCATGAAATAGATAATGGTGGCAAGTCACGAGGGGGAAATTCAACCAATATACGCAGTTGCAAAACTTGTGCTCTATCCTGCTCTATCACTGCTCCACCATGACGCCCCAAGCTTCCAGGCCAGGCTTTGTCTTCCCGCGAAGACAACGAGAAGAACTAGAAGCTTCGGCCATAATTGATGACAGGATCCAAAACACCTACAAAGCGGCCTCCCCGGATAAACAGTTTTTTCGGTGTGACGTCATGCACAGGCATGCAGTTGAGCAATTATGAAGCCGACAGTAAATACACATATGTACATATGTTGTTTGCCACAACAGTCTAGCCAGCCAGTAGGCTTTTCAGCTGGGGCTAGTAAATAACATGTGGGGCACTATAAGCCCGTAATACAGCCGACGGAGTAATACTCTTCACTCCCGTTGATATGGAAATGAAGCTTTCCACCGCGAAGCAAGGTCAGGAACTTCCGACACTGGTGGGCAGTCGGGAAAACCGTCAGTGGGTAGCGCCCTCACGGCGCCGCTGGGACGTTGAGTGGAAATTGATCGTTCAGAACATGTTCGGTTGACAGTCGAATATTCTAGAGGGTCGAGCACAGGTAGCGAGATTTGCTGCGTGCGATCAAAGATGATCAAAGAATTGAAAATGATGAATGTTGTGATGGAACTGTGTGGAAGAAGCTCGTTGATCGGGACGGTCAATCAGTTGAGAGGTTTGTCTTCTTTCACCCTTCGTGCATGAATAGTCAGGGGCAATTTTCCTCCATCTGTCCCGCCACAGGAAAGGAAGAAAGGGACTAGCAGATGTCACAAAGTATGGTCCGCGCACAAAGCCCATCCAATGCGTTCCCAGAGATACCGAACCGCAGGGTAAACGAAAGTGGAAACCAGTTTGTTGATCTTCAAGTGACTGAGCACAAATGGGGCCTGCCTCCTGGCCGAGATGCGGCCGCATCATTTTCATATCGCCGGTGAGGCAAAATGTTCCCTAGTATTCCCTTGACACATTCCAAGTACGTAGATCAGCGATCAAAAAATATACATGAAGCAATACTACAAATCTGTCCTCCGTATCTGCATAATTGATCAGTCGAGGAATGGGTAAATAGATGATGAGTGTTCTGGGGGCACACAGGTAAGTCAATGTAGTTCTTATGTTGTTTATAATGAGCCTACATGGGTGTGTGACGTGCGAGAAGCCTTCCATGTGACGTTGGTGGGGTATCATGGCCTTTGTGACGTCGATGGTGTCTGCGTACTAACATTCTTGGTTGGGGGTGCCTTCTTCTTGAGTACGAGTTCCGGAGATGAGGTCTCCTTCCGGAAAGGTACGAAAATAGGCTGGGGTGGCGAGGCTGGAGAACGAGAGGGGCTAATGCTCACGGGCTTCCGTCGTGGCTGAGGTGCATATATGGGTGATGACGGGGAATTCGATGAAACGGATGAGTTTGGCGATGATGATGAGGATTGCGTATAGTCCTCGCAATATTGAGAGTACGTCGGTGAAAACGCAGACGGTCTGCGCGGAGAAGGTATGGGGATTGGATATTGGGATGGTTTGGGAGGTTGCGGCGCAAGACCCGAGCCGTTGGTGAACGGATGGGTGGCAAAGGGGTCGAATGAGTCAAGGAGCTGGGACTGTGAGGAGGTCATTGGAAACGAATTGCGAATTGGGTGAGCTGGCAGGATTAGGAGAGGAATATATATACAAGCTTATTGGAGTGAGTTCCGGAGCACCGGGGCGCTGGGAAGGTGAGATCGGATCTTGGGTCGTCATAGACCTACTCGTCGAGTGTTTCCAAGTCTGCAAGGTTTGGCACGGAGCTCCAGCCATTTGTCACATGCCTTCCCCCGCGATCGACCCGCACCTCTAGGCTTGCCGGAATATCATCGGCTTATGAAAACACGTGTTCTTCTGATCCCTTCGGCCTCCCAACCTTGCCTCCGGATCACCCATGCCCACTTTCTTTCTGCCAACGCCGTGTTCTTGCACCCTCTTTGTGCTCTTAGCCTGCTGGCCGTTGATCGAAAGTTCTCACCATTCCGTTTTAGACTGTTCTGTACAAACGCCCCATCTGGAATGTCCTGGAATGTCCTGTCCTTCTATTCAATAACTATCATTTCAACAAGCGAAACGAGTATTCTCTCCCACGTCTTCTCGTCAGCTGATATTCTTCCTCGGAGTCAATCGAGTGTACGAGATGCTTGCAGCTGTTACTCACTGGTTTATGCCGTCTGGCTTTCAGCCAGAGGATAGGCTATCCCAAAATAATTGATTTTCTCAACTCCGTTGGATCACGACCCCAGGAAGGGTGATGCTGGTGAGAGCGCTATCCACGCATCTTTACGAGTCATTTACTTTTGCGGCCGGCAATGATCAAGTCGTACGAGTCCACTACCAGCACGAATAAGTATAGTTCACATCGTCCTGTCAGTCACTTTTGACACCGGTCGTTGGCACCTTTCCAATCTCTTGTATTTTTGTGCAAGTTTGGAGTCCTCCGCGAGTAGAACGATCCATAATTGGCAAACCAACGAATCAGCACAATGAACTCGAGTAGATAAGCTAATAATATTGTATCAGTAGTCAGCCTTTATATCATAAGCTCCATCTAGGTATAAGTGCCAGTCGGCGGAAATCTCCAGCCGTCGCCAAGGATTGCGAATTCTTGGCTTCCCTTCATCAAGAAACTCCTCTCAAAACTCGATGAGAAGGTCCAGAGCCGGAAAAGAGGAATGAATGATATGTCGAGCTGCCATGCAGGCTTTCACGATGAGCTGCAGAGGAGCGAGGCGGCACTGGAAAGGTGTCGCCTAACATCATGGTAGTCAACGTCGTGAGCTAGAATAGCACGAGGAACAGAGTCAGTATCGAGGTCACGTTGCTCCTTTTGTGCGGAGAACATTGATGAGGCTAACGAAACTCACTGTCCTCTACTTCACCCCAGCGCTCTATTTGGCTGTTTACTTCGACCGAGGCGGCCAGGGCGGCCTGTTCCGGGGTAAGACGTCTTAAAACTAACGCCATTGCGATAATGAATGACTTTGTGGTATAGGTGGCACGTTCCATTGCTGAAAGGACAGCATCAAGTCCGGACCGTTGTACCCATATAATAAAAGGTCGTACCCGCCATTTGCCACTGGTCGAAACCTTTGAGTATATCACCGAGCTTCTCCCGCGTTTCTTGGGGTTGTTCACTGAAGAGGATAGATTCGTGCTTGTTCAGTTTAACACCGAACCCCTTCTCGACCCATTCGAACAATGGATCCCAGTGCTCCGCTTGCAGCCGTTCTATCTGGGGCGTTGTGTTCTCATAGAAACTTCACACAAATAATCATGTCAAACGCATCCACGCTGTACGAAACCTTAAGACGACACACCATATTGTATCAGTGTCGAGGTAGCTCAGGAGTGCTTCACGGACTTCAGCGCGGGTGGGTTCGTCTGCCATAGCATCAACTGCCCTCGATGCAAGCGAGGTCTGTGTCATGGTACAACACCATATTTCAGCAAGAAAGCTCGAGACAATTCGACAAAGCAAGAAACAGGAATGCCCCACGTGAAAGGGGAACAGCTGCTCACCACCGGAAGGGCATGTGGCTTGATGAGTTTTTTCTGGTGGTCCCATTCGGCTGCAATAAGTGTTGCAAGAAGAGATTTCGACGCTGGAACAAGGAGAGGCTTCCCGGACGGCGTCTTGAGGGCACGATTGTCGAGTGTGATAGCTAGTGAGTCCCCTCGCTTGTCAATCCCCACATTCTTCCAGAATCGTTTCATTGTTACCTCCGCACCTAAATGTCACAGCCCCAGCAATTGGAATTAATATGTGAAGTGGTTCCTTCAACAAAATAGGCTCACGGTTCGTCTGGGTGACAGCAGGTCCATCATTGGCAGGAGCATCCTGGGTAATGGTCGCCGTAGATTGCCACCTAAGAGTAGCTGGTGTTCGGTTGATCCATGCGTGCCGACATGCCGTTCTAGTCTCAGCCTGGTTCACAATGCGTGGAGAGACGTATCGGCGTAGTGACAGCATTGCACTCTATGGGCAGTTGTAGGCGCCCTTCAGCTTTTTTCGCGAAGGATAGAACGTCACTGGACACCTTCACGTGATCAAATATGTCATATCCCGCACGCGTCTTGGTGAGGCTAATTCAATGATTTGATATTGCTGTTCTTTCGTCCAACCACCACGTCGCTTTCTTTAGTTGCTTTTCTTTTCTAGCACATCTATCAACCCTTGATTATTCACATCTACCCACTATATCTGTCAGATTTTAATGCCTCCTCCCAAAAGCTCTCAGGCTACCATTTCATCCTATTTCCTTCCGAGTCCTACAAAGCCAGCAAAACGGCAAGAGCGTCCAACCTCACCGGCATCACTCATTGACCTCACAAGTGACGCCGAGAATGGAATAGAAGATTATGCAGATGAACCGCCAATAAAGAAAATCAAAGTAGCACGCCCATCCCAGTCCCAACCCAGGACTTCCTTCACTACCAAATCCAAGAAGCCTAGCGGTACAGTGACTTGTACCCAGTCAACCCTTTTCCCGGAGGTCTCTGCACCCCTGCGGCCGAACTTTCCCACTCAAACACGGTCAACAGGCATGGCAGCACGATGGGCATTCATGCCTCAGGGATCCCTTCCAGAAGGTTCGGGTCCGGAGATCGGGCCTACGCAAGACACCAGTAGTGGATCTGATGTTTCAAGGGAGGCTGAGAAGGCGAAGCGGCATGAGGCGTTCAAGAAGAAGCTCTTGACAGATGACACCAGGTTCAGGCTGCGACCCGGCATTCTGGGTGCACCAGATACTCCTTACGTTGAGGAAGGTGCTCAGAGTAGCATGCCTGCTTCGGAGGAAGGTGATGCTGTTGAGGACTCGGGAGATGATTCCGATAATGCATTTAGCGAAGTCATGAACATGTTTTCGCATCCAGGTTCCGAGACTACCAAGGGAAAGGGCAAGCAGAAAGCATCGGCTAAAACCACGCCGACAGTTCGGGGAAGCAAACAAGACTCTGCGGCGGTGGCGAGAAGAAGCAAAAAACCACCCCCAAACGTTGGTCCAAGTGGGGAACCATACACTCCGTTGGAACTACAGGTACTTCCTCCAGGATCTTCACTACCTTTGCGTTATTCATCGTCTTCTCAGGTTCTAAAATTAAAGGAAGACAACCCCGGAACGCTGTTAATGATTGAAGTTGGCTACAGATACAAGTTTTTTGGAAATGACGCGAAGGTCTGCAAGAGTTGTCTCGTGTTGGGCGGGATGGTTGACAAAGAACAGGTCGCGGCTAAGGAACTCGGGATGGTCGCATATAATGACCGGAATTTTCTGGTCGCTTCGATACCAACTGAGCGGTTAAATGTTCACCTTAAGAAGTCAGTCCCGGTCGTAATTCGTGTTAAAACGTTGTTCAACGTGGTTAACTGCTATAGATTACTTGCACGGGGATACCGGGTTGGGGTTGTCAATCAAGCTGAAACCGCTGCTCTAAAGAAAGTCAGCGAGAACAGAAATGCACCCTTCGACCGCAAGTTGACGCATTTGTACACTGCAGCCACGTACGTCTAACGGAAACTCCGGGCTATGTGAAATTCCTAACCTCAGATAGTTTTGTTGATGATCTAGACTCGGTAGACGATCTAGAGTCTTACTCTCCTCCGCCGTTCATGTGCCTAGTTGAAGAGCCACGGAAAGGAAACACTGGAGATGTCACTATCGCGGTGATCACTGTATGTCCGAGCACTGGTGATGTTGTTTGGGATGAATTTGAGGGTAAGGAGACTTTATCTTTGCACAGGACTTCCTGATGCAAGATCTCGCTTCTAGACTCGCTCATGCGGATTGAGCTAGAGGTACGTTGAAACCTGTTGGTTCGTTCATTGCTCGATGGACTGTTTGCGTACAGACTAGACTCGTTCATACTCGGCCAGCCGAGCTTCTGCTACCAGAAAGCGGGATCTCGGGATCGACCACCAAGATGTTACAACATTTCACAGGGTAATTTGATTTCACCTGCCAGCCTGTATGCATCGCTCACCAGTTGGTCTAGAAATTCTGTTGCAGGGGATAAAATTCGAACAGAGTACATCAAAGAGTTGATGTCATACTCCGATGCCTTTTCCATGGTGTCTAGCTTCTACACAGATAAGAAACGTGTTGCAACTGCATCGGACAGCTTCAAAACTGGTAGGTATTGGCACCTTTACTTTCATACTTTTTCTCATTCGTTCTTCGTCAAGGAAAGCTCATGGCAGAGATAACCGATTTTCCAAAGCGTGTCGTTGTTGCTCTTGCCCATGCCATCAAGCATCTTTCGGCATTTGGCATCGCTGATGCATTACTCGAGACCAAATTTTTCAACAAATTTACTACAAAGTCGCATATGTTGCTTGCTGCGAATACTCTCATAAATCTTGAAGTGTTTAGAAACGAGACGGATCGTACAATCAAGGGGTCTCTAATAGAAGTTTTGAACAAGACGCAAACGAAGTTTGGGGCCCGACTTCTCAAAAGCTGGATTGGACGCCCTCTTGTGAATAAAAAGTAAGCAATTTGACGAAAAAGGTGCAGATTGATACTAAGCTGGGTCAGTCTCTTACAGGAACGTGTCAACGCCGTGAAAGAGATTCTGGATAGTGGATCAGACAAACTCATGATTTTGCGAAACACGTTGAAAAAATTACCGGACTTAGCGAGAGGACTCTGTCGGATACAATATGGACAGGTGACGATCTAGTCCTCAAGGTTGAGATGACGTAGCTGATGAATATGTTTCAGTGCACACCCAAAGAGCTTGCCGACCTCCTACGAGCTTTCGAGAGGATTGGCAATGCTTACGAGAGATTCGAACGACCCTCTGATGTTGGCCTGGAGTCTAGTATCCTAAACGAGATTATCTACTCTTTGCCAGGGCTTCGGCCTGCCGTGCAGGATTTGCTCAGCGTCGTGAACCTTGATCACGCCAGTGAGAACAGGAAGGATTTGATGTGGGAGGACCCAGACAAATACCCTGGGATCGTGGACGCTGCTCTGGTGCATACTTAGATGAATTTCTGTTGGGCAGCACTGATGCATGGCTAGGCCTTACAAGCTGTAGAAGTCGAATTGACTGAGGAGCTAAAAGCCAGTAAGTCCACGTCATCGTAGAAAAATATTTCTCATCTTATCAACATAGTACGGAAGCAACTCCGCATGCCATCGCTGCAGTGGACAAGCCATCTCAACGATGAGGTGCGTTCACTGTGATCAATTCTTTACCGCATTAGTCAAATATCTTTGGATAGTATCTCATTGAAATAAAGAAAGTGGGTGGTCCGCCTATCCCAGATTCGTGGATCATGCACTCGCGGTAAGTCATACACGTGCTTCCATAAATGCGAGACTAATGACTTCTTAAGGACCACGAAGGTCGTGAGGTATCAGCCGCCTTCAGTTAGGAAAAAAGTCGAAGCACGGGCTCGCTGTCAGGAAATGCTTGAGGTAATGATGTATGTATTCCGTCTGGTTCCGGGTGTCTTATCTTCCGTCAGGCAGCATCCCAAGAGGCTTACAAGGAATTTCTCAAAGAGATTTCGGATAAGTACTACGGGATCCTTCGCAATGCTGTGAACAAGCTTGCCACGGCAGACTGCCTTTCGAGTTTAGCTCGCGTTGCTTTGGAAGAGGGCTATGTCAAACCGGAGTTCGTTGATAACGATTCACTGGAAATTATTGAAGGGCGACATCCAATGATTGAGGTGCTTCGAACCAATCCTTTCATTCCGAATTCCATAACTATGGGCTTTGGTCAACCAAGAAGCAAGATCATCACTGGACCCAACATGGGAGGGTAGGCGTTCCTGACCTTTTTTTCTATGCGGAAGATTGAAAACTTCGTCCTTAATAGCAAGAGTTCTTTTGTAAGAATGGTTGCCCTTATTGTTTTGATGGCGCAAGTTGGTAGTTACGTGCCAGCCCAATCGGTCAGGATGGGTTTACACGATTCAATCCTCACCAGGATGGGAGGTGTGTTTGTTGATTCTCGCCGTGCATTATCTCATGCTCATGCGCCTGTCTCAGCATCCGACGATATTGCCAAGGGACGCTCAACATTCATGGTAGAGATGTCCGAGACAAGTGACATCCTTCACACAGCTACATCACGTAGCCTAGTCATACTAGATGAACTTGGTCGTGGAACTTCGACATTTGACGGCGTAAGCCTCCTACTTTATAGGGTTTTTCCTGGCATCCTCAAGTTGATTACGTTCAGATGGCGATTGCAGATGCTGTCCTCCAAGAGCTCGTGAGCCGAACCAGAAGCAAAACACTTTTCATCACCCATTATCCTTTGATTGCTTCTGGCATTGAACGGAAGTACTCGCAAGATGTGGAAAACGTCCACATGGGGTATACTTCGCATACCCGAATAGATGGAACGAGGGACATCACATTCCTTTACAAGGTGGAGCCAGGCATCACCACAGGTATGTTCCACTCGATAGCCAATCAAATACGTTGACCGAGCCAAACCAGAGTCCTTTGGTATTGAGTGTGCTCGCCTTGCAGCACTACCTGAACCCCTACTCGAGGCGGCTGCCAGACACGCACAGGAATTTCAACACAAAACGGAAGAACGTATCAGGCAAAATAAGTGAGCCATACGATCGTGTGGTAGTAAATGCAAAGCTAACTACAAGGATAAGAATTAGAATGGCCGTCAAGCTCCTGAGGAAATGCAAGCAAGAGGATGGAGGACAACTCGAAGCGACTCTAGCGGAGCTGAGAAGTCTCGCGAAATCACTATCTACATAAGATTTGCCTCATATATCCTTTTTCACCTTCTTCCGCTTTGTTTCCTTCTTTTCTGGGATGGATTGGGTGTCCGCTACTTTTCGCTTTCCGTTTTTGTTTTTCGAGCCGGACTCTGGGTTTTTGATCGTGTTAGTTATTTGTTCACACATTTGACGGAGGCCAGAGGTGTTTTCGAAGCGCTTGCAGTTATCCAGCCCGCCCTTGAGAGATATCCATAGTTCTGCTTTCCAAATCACAGGAAGCTGCTCGGGAGCCTGGCGTTGTGTCAAGCGTAAAGCATTAATCGTGAACTTCAGGACTGCCTTGAACTGGGCCGAATTCAGGGCCGGTTTCTCACCACAAGCCGTGCTCGCAGCATGATGCAATTTTGCAACTAGCAGGGGCAGGAACGCAGTCCACTGCGATTTATGGTTGGGCTGTGGTACACTTAGTATATGATCGTCCGGGTTGCGGTCAAAGTGATGCATACCATTGTTGAGATGATAGATACCAGGATATCTAGGCAATGGAATGCTTGGACCTGTCTGTGACCATTGAGGGCCCTATCCGAAAGACTGAGTATATCTTCGCGGAGTTTCCACCCAATTTCTCTATAGCGACGCAGAAATTCGTCAAAGAAGTCGGGGTGAAGGGCCGAGTTTTTCCTCGTGCAAAAATCGGTTAGTGATGCACGATATGTTTCCAAGACGATGGCTTCGGCATCGAGACTAAGTAGAACTTTTGTCAAGTGGAGACTACATTGCCTGAATCCTGCAGACAGGCCAGGAACGCGGAGCCGCCGAGCATAATTATGAATGTCCTGGAAAGTCCGGACCACGAGTTCTTTCGGTACATCCGAGAGCTGGTTGAGTTTCGGCGCTAGTCGGTTGCAGAAAATGCCTTTGGTCTTCTCCGAAAGGTGTCGCTCGTCTGGGCCTGTCCCAGCAATGAGGTCGACGAGGGGGATGATAAAGCGAAGGAGGAGCGGATTTGACGGTTGCTTCTTGATATAGGTGTCAACAAGATCGAGGACCCGGTTTTTGAAGTGTGTAGCCTCGCGCTGAGCGTCATCTAGGTTGGCGCAATTGAATTTCAGATTATAATGATCGGTCTGAACTCGAGAACATACGTTTTCCGGATCTCTTTTCGCTCGTCCGAGAACGAAAGACCTCTGCAAGTTGTTCATCGATTGCCATCATTTGCTCATCATCCATGTGTTCCTCATCTTCGCTGTCTGTATCTTCGGTTGCGGGTTCGATGCCGTTGACGCGTAAAGCTTGTTCAATCTTGTTGCGGAGTGCAAGGGCCTCTTCATCGTCCATATCTTCATCGTCATCATCGTCACCTTCATTGCTTTCTTCCTCACTGCTTTCTTCCTCGTCCGTTTCTTCATCACCTTCCTCACTGCTCTCTCCAGCCATTTCTATATCTTCATCATCACCTTCCTCTTCTTCACCTTCATCTGCAGTTGGGTCGCGCCGTTCTAACTGCTAAATGAGGTATCAGACACAATCTAGCCACTCGTTCTCTGGAACTCACTGTAAGAATGAGATCTACAGTGGACTCCTTCACAGAACCAGAAAGCAACGCGAAAACTTGATTTGCAGTAGTCCTGAGGTACGCAGTCGACTTCTCCAGGAACCCAATGATCGTATCCACGAGAATATCCACAGGTTCGTGAATATTCCCGCCTTCATTCATGTCATTCTCGGCCTTCTCCTTTGATTCTTTCTTCTTCTTTTTCTTGCCTTCGGGGAACATACGTGCCGTTCCTTCGATGCAAGCCTTCGGGGTCAAGATCAGAACAATCTGCCTGAACGAAGAGGGTGGTGCTGTCTACCTGCAAAGAATCACTGTCTAATTCCTCCAGATCATCTAGGCAATAATGCTGCAGCGTGGTCGCCAGCAGGAGAAATTCAGCTCCGCGGGCAGTTTCCCGCTGATCACCAGTGACCTAAAAGCAGAGTTGGTCAATCATAAGTCATTTCAATAAGTCTGAATGGACCCACCTGTTGCAGTTTCTTCACAAGCTCCTGCGCCTTCTTGCGTAATTGTTGATCCTCTTCAACCACTTCAATCAGAATGGAAACATGTTTGCTCTCGTTTTCTAGCGTTGTTATTGTGTTCAAGACCTTAGATACCCAAAATTCTCCGTCCGAAGCAACTGCCGATGTTTTTACCGTCTTGTCACCTGTAGTACAGTTCAATAACCATGGTATGGTGCACAATCGATAGACGAACCTGTTTTGATGAGGCTTGTGTGAGAGTTGAGCTCACTCAAACAGCTTAGGAGACGGGTTCGGCAATGTTTCCGTAGCTCGTCTGAGAACGGCGGTTTTGCAACTGACCGAGCCTATTTGAAGTGAGATTAATCATTAAACATCGGTGAGATATTAGTCTCACAGCAACAATTGGGCTTTCAGAGGACTTTTTTTTTACGAGGAACAAGCCATGCACGACCAACCAGTCGAGAACAGAACGAACCCATTCATCGTTTTTGGGTATAGTACCATTACGGACGAGGGCAAATAACTGTTCAATCGTCCATCGACGCTTGTGATTTATCCCCTGAATAGCATCGCTGGATCAGGGCATGTCAGAACACCGACTTCCCACGTGGAAAAGTGAGGAGAGCTCACCCCTCTGTAGCGTCAGTCTCATTCACCTGAGAGAAGAGCCATTGGATGTATTTCTGGATGCCAGCCGTGTCTAACGACGACACAACAGACCCAAGGGTTTTGGTTTTGGTTAGCTTATCGAAGTTCTGGCTCCCATGTACTCCTGTTAATTGAAGAATCAGGCTGAATCCCAAGTGGGGATTCTGCTTGACAAAAGCTTGAACTTCGGTGGCCTAACCAATAGTCAATAGAACTTAGCAACGGAAACGAACTCAAGCTTACAGTTTGCTGAGCAATTTTATGCAGGTATCCATCGCGGTTGGAAAGATGATTTATCCAAGATCTCATGAAGTTTTTGGTAAAAAGCATAGGCATATACTCTTCGTCTATGCGACTGAGAGCCTTTTGGAAAACTTGGAAGCCCCAGTATTTGCGTTGTGGAGAGGACGTGGCGGAGAAGAGCGACTCTAGCCAGAAGAAAATGAGATTCCAACTGCAGTAGGAGCATAGACAGCTTTACCATCGACAACAATGCGGAAGAAATCCTGGAACGAGCTTTTTGGTGTACTGTTGGAGTTCGGCCCTGGCAGGTACTGGTCTAGAAGATACTGCCACACGAAATGTAGTTGTGGCTTCCATGATCCTCCACCAGATTTGGTTGACTCTTCACCATTCTCAACAACCGACTCCTAGTCAATGAGTTCATTTACGAGTAAATGCCAGGAAGATGATCACACACCTTCAGAATCTTTGCTAGAGTTTGCAGGTTTGCCGAACCCAAGAGGTCACCGTTCTTGAATGTTGGCGCGAAGAGCTTTGCCCAGTCCTTGTTCGGGTATAGCAATTGCATCTTCAAGGCAACAGCAATCCTTTCTGGGGTCCAGATTTTGAATTCAACAAAAATCTGTCGTATGGTGGCCTCAACCGCGTCCACCTTCCAATCTACCTTTGCCTCGTGAAGTACGTCGATTGCCAACAAGATTGCGAACCATGCACTCTCTCTGAGCCATGATTTCTTTTCCCCCAGAGCGATGAGTTGAGAAATGACGTCGTTGTAACCCTCCAACGATGAAATTTCAGCAGATGACGACGCGGACGCATGCAATGATCCTTGGCGGACAACTAAGCCCGACTGAATGACAGACATAAGCCCAAACAAGCGTGCAAATAACACATCCCGTTCTTCCTGACCAGTCATGGAACCTTGAGGTTTCGAACTGTCTGTAATAAGTGTGACAATCTGCGCGCACGTTACAGTATTGAGCCTTGACAAGAGCTACTCGAGTCAGTAGAAATTTCCAGGGCATATATCCGCTCAAAGTAACACACCTCTGTCAAAGCAACTGCAAATCCCAACCGACTGCTTTCCCTGGGGCTCGCCAATCCCCTTATCAACCTCCGTATCGAATATGACACATCCTGAGCATTTAATACATCCAAGCCATCCTCTTTGCCCTTCTGAGCATGAGTCCCCTCTTCTTCATCCTCGTCGTCCGAATAAGATTGGGACTGCTGCTGAGGTGCAAACTGGGCTTGAAATTGTTCGAGTGCACCAACAAGCTTCACGGAGGCATCTAGACGTTCTTTCTTATCCGCAGATGAGAGGTGCCAGAAGAGGGCTAGGGTTGTACTCATGAGCACAAATGGGCGAAGATGATCCTCGGGCTGACTTTTTGTGAACATCATCAATTCATATTTTTCCAAGATTGATCGCATGGTTCTTTGTACATATTTGGTATAGAGGCTATCGACTTCAGATCAGACCCAGGGGCGTGTATATCATCCAGGGCCAAAGACTGACTCCATAATGTTCAAAGTAACGTGTCTTTACGCGTCGATTTCGGTCAATGTACAGGTATATATAACACAAAGGCTGGCATGCAAAGCCGACTCCTAGCATTAAATGAAACCTCTAACATTACAGTCATTAAGCATGGTACTAGGTATAAAAGTGCAAAATGGTAGTTGAAATCAACTTTACGGTAAATCGATGAGGATGAAGGTCTGCAAGATAGTCCGTAATAAAGCAATGTTATCTAATGAATCCACACCTGGGATTACTCCAGATGCACGAAATGTCCCTTGATGCCTAATCTGCACTTTTCACAGTCGGCGCGCGGTCCCATCGTAAACCGTTGTTTCCTTGGTGCCGGAACCTTTGGTGAAGAGGGCATAATTGTTTCCTGTGAACCCACATCCGAGTTCAGTGCCAAAGCCGAACTAGCGTGATGTCGAAGTTCCATGGGAGTCGGAGGTACAACGTTGATAGACGGGCCGATAGCAGGATTCGAACCAAGTGATTGTTGCCGATGTTGCTGTTCGTGTTCAAGAAGGGGCGATGCCACTTGGAACGGAACATAGTCCGTTGAATTCACCGTGATGGAAGGTATAGAAGGTATCGGCGGTTGATCCAGTCCATGAGAGGCAATTGCATTCGGCGTCAGTTCTGCGGACGTAGATGATGCATATCCAGATGTCTGTAAGAGTGGAAGCTGCGGTCCGTCCGTCTGGATATTGTGCCCCTGATGATTGTGATCGGAGAATTCAACCATCTGGACCGTGAGGGGGTAAAAGGAAACAGCGGAAACAGCGAGGGATGAGCCGGTTTAACAGGGACACGAAAAAATGAAAACCTGAAGAGTTGCACGAACCATGTCTTGGTCCTTCTGTACCTGCTCTGTATCTTCATGATCCAACGAGAAGGTAGAATCCGCATAGATTGGGCTGTCAATAGTTAGACCTCCAGTCTGTTGAACCCAATCCTCGGATGAATGTCGACTGCTCCCTGTCGAGCTATCGCCAAAACGTCTTCGGACATTCAGTGGAGAATAGGGATTAGGATGTCCTGCAGGCAATGAAAGTCTTTTCTGGAAAAGTTTAGGTGCAAGAGAAATCCGTGCATGATAAATAAAGGCCTTACTGTAGGACGATCCTGCGGACTCGAAGGTTCAGGCGACCGCGCACGTTTGACAGAAGGCACATACTGGCGATAAGAAGGGTGAGAGTGCGCGTCAATGTCCATATGAGTCATATCTGGAGCTGTAGGTTTAACTTGCGCGAGGGGAAGTCAAGGTGCAACAGGGTCACAAGAGGACTTGTGACGGAAATGAATCATTGCGTTTTTGATGATATGTACGTGAGAGAGTGTGTCACACGGGCACTTGAATTGGCATTCCAGCGCTTGGCAAAGGTAGTTCTGGGAGAGGGGGTAGTGGTGTATAGACTGAGATTTCATAGTAAGCGCCAGCGGATCGACTAGTAGCTACACAACTCGACAGAAAAGCCTTTATCCCTGCATGTTCAATCCCTCACGCGGTAATCTTGGTTCACCCTCAACGTACTCCTCGCCTGTCTCAGCTCGGAGAAGGTCGTTCAACCATGCACCATTGGGTTTGATCTTGATGCCACGGTGGTACATGACAGCCAGATATAGCCAGGCCGCAGCATTTCCAACAGTGCCAACCTCGTCCGACACATGGGTCTTGGCATATTCGCTCATCGTCCGATACAGACCCTCGTCGGTGTATAGGTCATAGAGATGTCCCGCGACAGCGTCATTGTCGCCGGGAGTAGTCAAGAAACCGGATTTGCCATGCACGATCTGGAGAGGGATGCCGCCAGTTCTACAGGCAATCACAGGTTTTCCTGCGTGAAGAGCTTCTGAAACCTTGACTTCGAAGCCTTCACGAGTTGAAAGCTGGAGAGCGATCCTAGAGTTGGCCATTAAAGCGTTGAGCACTGTGTGGAGGCGTCAAACATGTGGATCCCACAAGATGCACGAGAGACCCACGCTGATCACTGGGAGGCAGACGCATAACAACAATGTCCTTCGCGAACTTGTTGTATTTGTCGGTGCCAATCAACTGCATGACCTGATCGTAGATGATGCTAGCATCTGGGTCGTCGACTGCGCCATGACCACAAATCAACAGCTGGGGATGTTCTTCGTCCCTAATATCAGGCGACTTCTCTTTGAGGAGGTGGCGGAATTTGACGTAAGAATCAATGACATTAGGGATGCCTAGGCCATGGTGGATGAGATTCAGCAACTGAGCACGAAAGAGGTGACCAACCCTTCGAAGGATCGAAACGTGCCACTTGGACGACATAGTCACGTTGAGGCCACTTGAGTTCGTTCATTTTCTCTTTGGCGCAGAGGCTGCGGAACTCTCCCATATAGTATTGGGAATCCCTGGAAGGGCATCAGTCATGTCGCGACAATCAACCGTGAATAAACTACACTGACCATGCATCTAGCTCCTTGTTCAAACCATCCAACCAGTCGGTTGCAGCACCAAGAAGAGCAACCTTTTCGAGAGGAACGTCACTCGGAACGAATTTGCTCACAGGGTGGCCTGTAGCGAGGTTAATGGGATACGACTTGAATCATCGATGTACATACTGATAAACAGGTCGGCTAACTGAATATTGTTCCAGAGGTACTTCCAGACTTCCTCTTGAGGCGATCCAGGAATGTGTACAAGGTCGCTTCGGATTTCGATGTGTGAACGATAGATTATCGGGAGCTCTGGCCTGACTTTCTTGATGAGGGGAATCAGGCCCGGCATCTGAGGATCATCTAGGGTGGAAGGGATCAGCGCCGGGTGTTAAGTCTAAGAATAGAACGCTGACCGATGAAAGCGACATCGACACCTCCAGGAGCCAGAGGTCCACCTTCGGCCGTCCAACGTAAGCCGTTCTTAAGAATCCATGCGTCGAAAGCATCCTTAGCTTCTTGTGTGAGGCGAAGATCCGGTGGAGCAACGCCTTGGAGGATATTGTGGTTGTTTTTGGTTGTTCGGAAAACGCTGGGAGACGGGTTGGGAACATACCTATATATTGAATTGTGAGAAACGTGTCAATGCGACTTGGCAAACGTACTCACCAAGCCACGTCCACATCAAGCGCAGTAAGGAAACGAATCAACGCATGACGCATCTAGGGAGGTGAGATAAAGCTCGGGCTGCATGGATGCTGCACTTACGAGAGCAACACCACCTTGGGATAAAAAAAAAGTTAGCAACCATTTGGCACATGCATCACGATGATCTCACCTCCTTGTGGGGTTGAGGAGAAGAAACCAATTTTCACTTTCTTTTCTCGGAGTTCATCTGCAAGTTTAATCACGGCGTTCCAAGTTCTAACCGAGAATATATCAAAATCTGACAAAAATATGACGCAATAAATACTGACCTAGCACCAACTGTCTTCTTATACTCATCGATGTCATCAATGAGGTGGATTCGGCCGGCATCATCGACCATGACTTGATTACGAGGACCAATGCTCAAACGAGGGTTGTTTCCGGGACCAAAGTTCATAAGACACTTGCGAGCAGCTGAGTCAGCTTGCTCGTCCAATGTACGTTGAATGGGGAGCCGTCCGGTGACACCAGTTTGCAGACCAGAAACCGCATTCAGATGGGCAGAATCCACGTACATCGTAGGCGTCTCAGTTCCTGAGGGAACATAAGAGCCTGTCGTGGATGAGATACGATGCTTGATATTCGGACGCGTTATGGAATCAGTATGGTACGGCTTAATGTTGAACACGAAAGGAACAATGTCCATATCAAGCCAGAGCCTGGTGCAGATATTGGGGGACTAGGCAACATGAGATGAGATCTGATAAGGAATCTGCATTGAAGACGAACCTCTCGCAAGAGTGTGAGCGTGATGCCGGCACCAAGGAATTTGCACAGATGCTCGATGGAGAACTTGCGGAGGACCTGGAGGACGTATTGTTCAATGGTTTTGGCATTCTTATCCGGGGTGTTGGGGTTGTAGGGAACAGTCATCGACGTGAAATCGGTGCTGTAGACCGAGTCGTGGACCGAAACAGCGATCTCAAACTCCGTGTTATTGTTGACGACAGCACCGGCGATACCTGTCCACATGGGCTAAAAACGTGATATGAAAGGTTAGATGGATATAGATCTTCAAAAAAGACGGCGAGGCACGCACAGTAAGGCTGGAGAAAGTCGAGGTGACGCTGGGCTTCTGCTTAGCCGCGACGCTGGAAGAGAGCCTGCGTCGAACGGCCGCGGAAGGCACGGAGGAGAAAGGTTGGGAGAGATGAGCCATGATGGATGGTTGGGAAAGAAAAGGATGGAGAAAGAGAATTTATAGGACCAAGATATGAGGGAGTGGCCGCAAAAGGACAAGGATTGCAGGCGTGAACTCGGGCTGCCAAAGAAGGGGTGATAAGGGCGTGATTCACCCATCGAGTAATGGATCTTAATTGATTTCCTCTTTATTCCACTGCAACTCCACTCTTGGTAAACCCTTCTCCTGGCATGGTCTGCCAAGGCTCCCAATATCCGCCCCAAACCCTGCTGGACGTCTAGATGCGCCAGAAATGTCCTATCATGTCAAATCGCTGCCAATGACGGCAGGAGTCTCACTTCTGCAAAGCCACATGCCTGATCGCATTCCCTAGGACCCCGCAATTTTCACTGTCCGTCTCGCTCGCCGTTTGATCTCCCTCGTGTTTCCGAACATCTTGAAGCGAATCCCTGCAGTAAAACATGTCAAGAGGCATGCTTCGTATCGAACCTGGCTTTCACCTTTTCTCATCCTGGTGTGATTAGATCTCGCCGCCGCGACTTACTTCGGGTCATTATTTACACGTGATATCCACGTGATACGCGACCATATTCATTGCCGTCATGGTTCTTATTTGTTTCTTGCTCCGCCACTGCTCAGTGCGCTATCCTGCCTTGTCGACCGTCATCTTAATAACATTCAGGGAGACATCCGTCGAACCCAACCTCCTTCTCTTTCATGACTTCGAGATGTCCTGAATGTAATGGGTCCACAATTTGGGACGATTCTGTGGGTTCGGCCGTCTGCAGCTCCTGCGGAACCCTGACGGACCCCTCGCAATCAGTCCTAACCTCACAGTTCAGTTTTTCTGACGACCCCACTCGCTACGCCAATAGCTTGCACCCTAATCTAGGCAAACGTACCCGCTCCTCGGGCTGGGCACTCGCGGACCAAAGCAAAGAAGCAAGAGATAAACGCAATTCGGTGGGTCACTTTCCGCTATCACAGGCGTAATTTGGCTAACTTGCGTAACTTTCTAGCTAGCAACGCTCGAGCTCATTGAATCTCTTGCAAGTTCGTTGAATGCCATCGGTTTATCACCCCGCGCCATGACTTTATTCCGTCGGGCCAAAGAAGCAATACAGTTTCGCTGGGGTCGGAAAGCCAAGCTGGTCGCCGGGACATGCCTTGCCGTCGCATTACGGGAGTCAAAAAGATCTGATTGCCTTCGAGACATCGCATATCTTCTGGAGGAGCCGTTTTCGACACTCTCACGGACCTTCATCTCGATTACAGGCACTCTCGGTCTTACTCTAAGCCGTGCGGAGTCAGTGTCTTTTATCCCGATACTCCAACAGCACTTTTCCTCTCTTATGCAGGACACGTCGAACTCATTGCCAGCGAACCTGATACAGGAGCTGTCTTCCATTTCCCTACATGCAGTGAGTAACACTGCAACTTCTCTCAGTAATCTTCTGGCCCGAATCGGAGCCCAATCCGTAATCCAACATCCCACACCTTCTATAGCCTGCGCTATATATATGCTCTCCTTAGAAACGGAATTACGCACCACCATCAAGCAGTTAGGGCTCCTTGCCCAAATCCTGGGCGCTCGGCTAAAAGTTGGAAAGGGTGCTGTGATGGCATGTTATAAGGCTATCCAAGACGTACTTGCATCCCTGGCTGACAATGTTCCTTGGCTTGACAAATACGAGACCAAAAACGGTAGAGCAAAGGTGGCGAGGCGCAATATTGTTGCGCGTGCAACCAAAGATATCATCACGTTTTACGACGACTCCTGGAAAAAAACGAGGAAGCCCACGTTCGATATCATTTGTGACGAAGGCTCGCAATTTGACCAGCAGGAGATATCTGCCGATGACAGGGAAGAATGTAATGTTCCCCCAAAAAAACGGAAATTTGTGCATAAAGGAAAACAAGCGATTCAATTTCTCCTCGATCCGGTGACAGGGCCGATACCTAAATTCGAGTCATCATCACTGGAAACCACTGTTGTTTGCAAACCAATGCCACCTCAAGCGAATGACGCTCTCTTATCATACTTCCTCTCGACAAATGCGACGTCACGAAAGCCTACTAGATTACAACTTTTGGCAGCGGCGCGTGGAGGAGCGGATGAGATTTCTGATGATGAGCTATTTGAAGACGGGGAACTGGAGAACCTGATGCGAAGCGAAGAAGAGATGAAAGTCATCGCCCATATGTATGATTGGGGAAGGGAGGGCGACGTGCCAGGTGAAGAAACTCCAGACTCATTACGGCCTCAGGTATCGGGTGAGCCGAAACCTGCACATCAAGACGTTTCGTTGAAGGGCAGGCGTAATCGTATCAACCTTGATGCACTAGCCAAGTTCTTGAACGACGACGATTCAAAAGAGGATGAACCCTTCACCGGATTACTCGATACAGATCTCGACGTTTCGGTTGATGCTTCCGAAGCCTCAGGGGATGAACCTGAATGCGGCGCACTGCCACGACCGGATAACAGGCTTAATTCTTCAAAGACTCCCGGTGAATTCGCCACCGACGCAGCTGTCATCGAAGACTGGCGACCGCCGTCCCCTGGAAATGATATTATTACCAATGAATGGTACGAGGTTTATGATTAACCTCGGAATTTACCGTGCCGTTAATCGCAAATATGTATTCATTCGCCTTCCTTTTACCTTGACAGCTCATTTGTCGGCTGATCACATCGATCAAGCGGCAATGTCGTTCCTGAATAGATGGTCTACGCTTTGGAGAGGTGCCACTCCCAGTGAACCGGCTACACATCCAAGGTTGGGCTAAATTGAAAAATGGGGCTATCTTTTTCTGATAACGAACTACGCTTCTCCTCTTCTTAAGCCTTTTTCTCCGGTATCAGACCGCATAGGATACGATCTGTAAGTCACCTTTACTACGGATTATAGCTAGGACGGTTATTGATACATCAATTTATTCAAAAATGTTTCAGCCTCCATTCTCCAGACGACTATCGCCCATCTCGCACGTACTGTCCTCAACATGGTATGAACTTCGAGGCTAACTTTGTTCCTCTGTACCCTGGTACTCTTCGGCCTAATTACCTTAATCCTTGAGACCCACCCAAGGTCGAATCTTTCCGAAATCGGGGTCAATTCCCTCGCAGGGTCTTAGCCTCTCTGCTGTTTGGGGATGTATCGATGATTAGCAAGGCTGAGCCACTCGGAAAACGTGGAGGTTGGAAGGCGCGTGGGATGTGCATGTCGGCTTTACACTGCAAAAGCCACTGGTGCTGTAGGGTGTTGCCCGGTAGTATTGTGAAGGAGGTATGCGAATGATGTCTTGGAAATAACCTTGCAGGGAAGAAATTAATGTAATCTATGTTTTTGACAGCATCTAGTTTCGATTTCACAACTACCAGCATGCCTGAGGGCGGCGGTATGGACGCACCCGCGAGTGAGTACATGATTCACAAAACTTCCGAACGCGTGGCAGCCGCGCTCGGGATTCTTCACAATTCGATCGTGGGGCGTGTATTGTCACCGTTTCGCGGTATGGATGATTCCTTCACTTTCTGATGTAGAGGAACACATCGATATTATCCAAAATGAGGAGAATAAAGTGATGATGGTGAATTCGTGTGCGCAAGAGGCAAGTCATATGAAGCCCAGGAGAGGTCGGTGTTGGACACACCTCGTGGTTGTCTAAACCTTCGAATACTGATGACATCGATGACATTCGTCTTCTCTAAGAAGCACTTCTATCAAGATGGCCCTCCTTGTCAAGCACTCAATCCCGTATCAGTTGGCGTTGATTCCTCAAGACATTATAAATTCTATCAAGTCATTGGAGCGTTGATTTCATTCATTGGGTTGATGGAACGACGTCAGAGGTAGATATAGATAGCTAGAAATGCAAGTGCGACAAGACAACGAGGACAGAGGGTATATCGTACAGGGTATAACGCGAAAACTACAATCTAGGATAGCGATCAGATAACATCGATGTAGCTAAGATGTGTTCTAGAAGCAGCAGTAAAAGTGAGAGCAGGAGCAAAAGCGAGAGCAGGAGCAAAAGTGATAGAGGTCTTGGCAAAAGGAACATTCAAGCATACAGGCAATCCTCGCTCATACAGTGAGTCGAGCCAGAGTTTCCACTCTGCAGGAGCGACATGGCCCGCGGGTGCATGGATATTGACCTTGACCGATTCCAGTCCACATCCACTATCCACGGTACGAGCTCCGGAGTAGGGCCGGGGACACCGAGTTTCGAATGCAGCGAAGAGTGCGTCGAAGGATAATTTTAGATCAACTTCAAGTTCGAGATGGCGTAGCCGAGGAAGGACGTCATATCGACCACTGTAGTCGCGTCGATGGAAGAGTTGAATGAGGTTCGTCGCGGTGCTATCCGGCATAGAATCCCAGGCCTTACTGAGGTCCAGAGCAAGGCGGTGAAGCGTCGGAACAGAACGCAGTAGGCTCTTCAGGTCATCACGCTGAAAGAGGATACCAGAAGCGTCGAGGGATGTGAGTTTATCTGAGTGCTTCAGAAACGGAATAAGGTTGGGGATGATAGTGGATGAGTATGCGCGAGGACCGAAAGTGTTGTATTTGAGACTAGTGAGGGAGGGGCATTGAAGAGTCCGGAAGAGGTTGAAAATGTTCTCGTTTGTCGAGTCGTCGGTAACCTCCAAGGTGTGAAGATTGGGAAGGGCAACAGGGTCATATCCAACTGTCATTGCACCATTTTCTTCGTCATCGCCCGGACTCTCCACGTTTCGAACGCGTAGAGAGCCCAGATTGGGACATAGCCGCAGGACGGTAATTAGATCATCTAGCTTCGTCCAAGAAATACGAAGACTAGATATCTTATTCCATTGCAGACGTAAGGTAGTCGGGTCGACCGCCCACAAATCGACACTCTCGAGTCGCGGTGCATTCGAGAACATAAGCACTTCTGTAGGCGCAAATACCGGATCAACCTCGCCATTGATTGTCAAGTGTCTCAACTTCGCGAAATTCATCGGCATTCTCAACAAGTCTCCCCAACCTCCGTCCAAAATCCCGAAGAAAAGCGACCCGATCCGGTGTGAATAATCCCCAAACAAGGTCCTGAGCACCCGTTGGCAAGGCTGCCAGTCCGGCAACAGCTTTTCGCTGTGCACCTCATCCACCAGCCTCGTATCATCGTTATGTGTAATATTCACCACGACCGGCAGCTCTTTCGCCATCCTGAACCAATGTTCCACGCGCCTCACATCCCTCTCACTCGTCTCAAACGTCAAATCAACCCACAAAAACGTCCAAAGCCTCGAATCTCCCTGCGACACCTTCCTCCACTGATGGCATACCTGTCCCAACACAACGGGTGATAAATGCTTTCCAAAGCGTTGATACTTGAGCGGCTTGAGTTGCGTCAGTTCTGGGATATCGCAGGCCCAGAGCATAATTTCCGACAGAATCTCGTTGGGGAGACGGAAAATGGGTGAAGCGCTGGCATTAACTACAGTTTTGACTCGAGCGCTAGTTTGCTTAAGTGCATGGGCGATCTCGTCGCATGCTTTGGCGTGGCTGCGGAGGCGCGCCACGTCGGTCTTGGTGCAGTTATACGGCAGACTGGGTACGGTGAGGATGGGAGTGAGAGTTTTGAGGAGTTGGTTCATGTACTGAGCTTGCCAGGTCATCGTAGAGGTAAATAGCGGGCAAGGAGTCCAAGGGGTAAAACGCGATTAGGGTGGGCTAAACGCAAGGAGGGGGGGGCGATAGTTGTGGAGGAGGGTAACGTCTACCTTGAGTCGATGCAAGAAGTATATAGCTTGGGAGGTGTTCGCTCCAAGAGTTTATATGTGCGGGATTATATACACTATCCGCGGGTTTTATCAACTCATGCAACTTTATTAACCGGTACAACAAGACGTCAATGTGAAAAGGAAGAGGGAGGAGGAGCATCAAAAGTAATTACACACTCAGTCTATCCTGATGCAAGCGACACCAAGAAGACTCGTTGACACATTGGCGCCTCCCGATACCCGTGTGGGACAATGGACTGGCTTGTTTCATCGTCGCATCAGCGGTTCTGTGACGGCCCAAAGCGGTGACGACGGAGGATCCAATCAGGGGATAGACCCCAGAAGGTGAAGGTGTGAATTGACGTTAATGCGCTTGCCCGAAGTAAAAGCCTCGGGTAGTATGTGATGGCTTCTTGTGATGGCAACGAAATGACCCTGAAACGATTTGGTTGGTGTGATGATATTGCACCGTGTGGGTCCTCTTCACTCGTTGTGTTTGTGAAGAGTGGGCGTTAATAGGCGCCAATGCTTTCACCACACATCACATTGTCCGCCAGTCCTAACTGGGTAGTTATGATAAGGTAGGATCAATGATATCGTGCCCCGGTCAATGGTAGCGACAATCCTTGTGATAGGTGTTTACCAGGACAAGAATAAGTAGCCTAGTCCGGACACATGGCCCAGGCTGGGAAAGGTTCGACATCAGGTGCTCAATTCATATTGCAGCCGCCGAAAGTCCGTCCATCTCCGCTCGGGCAGCTAACTAATCCTTCAGCGCTAAGTATATACTAGAATATCTGGGTGCTGAACGACCAGGCTGTAGTGTCCTGTCCCTTGCAAATGCGAGTATATAACTGTCACAGCCATGTTCATATTCAAGACCTAGATTGATAGTGGACCAAGCCATCAAACTCAAGCAGTCTCCGGCGAGCGTTGATAGACATGAGCTGGGGTTTGCATCCGTGGGATACTGGTCCCGACATTCGGAGGGGGAGGGACCACATATTCGGTAGGAGATGCTTCCTTTCTCTCAATGTCCATTGACTGCTCTTGGACAGGTTCGCCATGAGCATCCTTTCTCCAAATCTCCTCGAGCGAACCAGGGTGGGGACGAAGCACCGTTCCTTCTAACTCATACTCTTCATCACCTGCGTGACTGTATACGTTGTTGCCATGGGACTCTGAAGCTGACGCGCCAGCGAATGGGTAGGCGCTGGTGCTGGTTGTATGAGCATGTGTTGGGAGCCTCTCTTCGTCCTCCCTTTTGATGCGAGGAGAGTACGGCCGATGGGAGTACTCCGATTCGAGCGGTGGATAGTATTGGCGGTAAGAGAAGTAAGACATAGTAGTGCCGAGAAGCGAGCCGACGAGGACATCTTGCCAGTGGTCTGGTTTTTGGGGGTCAGTTTAGGGAAACAAACATGATACACTATTCCTTACGGCGGTAATCCATAGTACGGGAAATAGCAACTAACGCGGCAGCGGAGAAAGGCGCTAGGGCCAACCATGATTTACTCTGCAGCCGGTGAATAGCCCGTAAATTGAGGTGATAACCTTACACACCGTATGTCCTCGTTTATCGAACAAATGCATTTTACCTGCGAGGTAAAAGGACAGGAATCCCAATCCGGCGAACGACACTACAAAAGATTCAGTACAGTTGCAGATATGAATGTAAGAAAATGCGCGTACTACTTGAATGACCAGATGGGAAGCTACGGAAGCCATCTCTGAGGATACCATTGTCTGGCTGGGTACAGATCGTCCAGTTTGACAAACCAAAGACAGGATCAACGGCGCCAGCGGGAGGCTGGCAACGATCGACAATATCTATGATCAACAATACCAGTCTAGCGATTGAAAAACCAACGATTCGGGAGGATATAACCTACCAGGGCGAGGTCGTCCCACGGTAATTTTGACAAATTGCGTGACCGAACCCGTGAGTGACAGTCCGAAAACCACTAATTAAAAATATTAACCGCAGCACTTCAACGTAAACATGCGGAACACGGACATCCGAGGGTTGCTGCGGAGAGGAAGCAAGAGGAGAAACTATTCTTAACTTTTGGTCGTGTGCCAAACGAGTTTACGACGTACAGTTATGGAGATCCCACCACGAGCGTACGGTGATGATGTTGGCAACAACCTGTAAGAGTAAGGGGGCGACAAAACATATCAGGTATAAGGCGGCGTTCTGTGTATGGGAGCATGGATGAGAAAGGGTATCAGAACATCCGAAGGGCAAGGGGCTCTTACGGGAACACGTTCGTGTTCTGCATAGCTAGAACATCGTTGGGCAACGGGATAAGCCTGGGAAAACGAACTTCAGACGCACGGATGGCGCAGTCTGTGGAGTCCTGTGATGAACGGATGCCCAAAGCGAACAAAGGGTCGACGTACGATGTATCCTCCAACGAAAACACCCTCCGATATCCTTCGACATTATCGAGCGAGAAGAAGATGGCACTTCAGGGATCAAGAGGTTAGTCTATTAAGCATGTGGTCTTGGCAAGCGTGTGCATACCCCAGGCCAATGGTTATGATCCTTCACACTTATGAGCGGAAAGTGTTGGGCAACAGATGGACAGACTAGACCCACCAGTCAGGAGCATAAGAGAATAAAATTTTTCTCCGTCGAGCCAGAGACATAGGAATGCGACTCCTAGTACGTTGGTCGGAAGGTCTAAAGCGAAAGGACTTCATTCCAAAGGTGGACGAGTCGTCGTGAGGGTGAGAGGAAAGAGAGGCAGTGTTACGTATTTGCGCGTAAGACCTCATGAAGTAAGCCTTTTTGTATACTCTTCAGGAGCGAAGCAACTCTTGGAGCTTTGGCGATTTTGCGCCAAACCTGCTGTCTGGAACGGGAATGAGGTCGTGAAAAAAGGTTAGTTGGTTGCCCGGTACGAAGGAGAAGAGCAGAGTGCTCTGATTGCGGCTGATCCCTCGCCTGTAAATGCCACTGCCCCATGCCTTCCACCACACCCCTTTCATCCTTTTTGAGGTCCAAGATCCTTGCTGCTGACTAATCCTTTGCACTATTATTATTGCCAGATTAGATGTGTACCACTCCTTTCTTGCTCCGTCCTTCATGGTTTCAACCACTTTTGAATGGAAACCAGGCAAGACTACTCATCCACCCCGTCGGATTGTTGCTAAGAGTCTGTAGAATACCAGATGATGCTGGAAAATATCGCCTCAACGGATATAGTAGAGTTTGCCTTGGCTTCCTTGGAGAGTCGCCACAGCAGCTCATGTAAACGTGTTTAGGAATGAATGGACGCTCATACGTGATGCCGTGAAGCACAAAATTGAAGAGGTCTACTGTTCCTGAAATCTCCGCACTGAAAGATAAATACTGAACGCGTTTTGTAGAACATCGACTTGTTCTTGACGACGACAAAGCCGAGCACACCACCTCCACATTTCGCCCCAATTCAAACACAAAATGGCGGCCTCAAGATTGCGCCATTTCCGCCCCACAGAACACTTCGCGTGCATCTCAATGAGAAACCAGTCAGCTACATGACACCGGAAGAAGCACATGAGGCCAAGAAACACATATTTGATCAGCTAGACACTTTCGACTCGTGGGTCTCCCCTGTCCTCTCCTTCTAGCGTGTCTTATCGCACCAATGTCTCAGAACGCCATTCTCCGTCCAGCGTCTTTGCGAACTCTGTGTTAAACCCAAAGATCACTACAATTCGGTCGGGAAGTATCTCCGTGCTGTCGAAAAATCCATCCTCGTAACCTCCACTTGGGACAGCTTCCCTCCTCTCACGGAACAAGAAAAAGACTCGTTTGGACGAGGCGCAACAGTCCTCGGTTCAACACGTCAATCCGCTCCCGCAACGCCCCTCTTTTCCCCCATCCCTTTCCTCCATGAAGATGCTCGTAGATCACAGTCGCGTAGCCCACCGCCATCACCAATGTCGTTGCCCGCTATCGGGTCCATCAGTGATGGTCATGTACCAATGTTGGAGACTAAGGCGCTGGGGCTGGTTGATGAGATGGATGACCCTGGGCCTGGACACCTGAGTGACCATCCTACTCCAATCAGCGCAGTTACCGAGCTTAGCGGGGAGCACTATAATCCCTCTTCTGCCTCTACCCCTTCTGTGGTCAATCAATCTGCTTCTACTGCTAGCACATCGCGCCCACTTTTCGGAAGTTTGGATCAGAGATTTGTTAGGTCTGGGCTAATGGGTCCGGCATCGGATACTATGATGGTAGACGATGATAAAGAAAACACACAGTAGCGGTTCGTTCACCTCCTACTTTGCACGATTAATTATGGCTCACTCTTTGTTAGTGTTACATATTACAGTACCTTTGTTACTACAGATTTTATCAACTACATCACGATCAAAGACTAGTAACATCGAAGGCTACTCGTCACAACATACGCATACCATCCACTGGCACGGCAACCCCAACCTTGCGTGACGAAGCCGTAAACAGCCACCATAGGTTGGCACAATTCAAGCATAAGGTTGACAACCTATGCCATCATTACGCTATTTTTGAGTCTGCCCACAGGGAAGACATTTTTTGCGGCAGACACAACAGCCGGGAGAACGGAGGCTGCAGGTAAGGATCAAGTGTAATCTCGCTTTATTTTCTCCAGCATCGCATTCATCCGCAGCTTCATGTCGGGCTGACCCCTTCCCCTTGTCGGTGCAGCGCCTCCACGACCACCCCTGGAGGATCCTCGGCCACGAGTTTGGTCATTACGACGTCGTTTAAGGGGATCCGATTTATAGGTGTGCAATGAAGACTTCGAGTATGCTTTCTGGAATAGATCCCGCAAGGAAGGCTGATCATCGTCCTTGCTCATATTTCTGGCGTCATTTGCTTTGCGAGGGGCTGGATGTAGTTTATTATCAATTTTTCGTTTTCTGGGCGGCAGGGGTTTCGGCGATCGTGGAGGCGATACATCCCTGCTGTTGCCTTCGGCATTGTCGGCTTCATCATTCGAGACAGTATCGGAATCTTGGTCGAGGGATGCAGGGCTTGCAAAATCAGAGTCAGAATGACTGGAACCTCCACTGCTTTTGTCATCTTCGTCGCCACTGTCTTGCCGTTCTCCGTCATTCTCCACTCCTTGCGGCTGAATTCCGGAACGTAGAGACACGATACCCTCTCTCCTCTTTTGTGCCTTCCATTTGCTCTTAATTTTAGCTGTCTCAACCCAAGCCTTTTTCAACTTTTTCGCTGGAGAAGGACGGAAATTAGAAGAACGATTGATAATAATAAATGTACGAAACTACCTCTGTTGGCAGGATAATGCAGGAAAGTTGGCGGCCCTTTACGCTTCCGGACAGTGTCAGGCATGGGAGAAGGAGAGGAGCAAGAGCTGTGCGCTTACATAATAAGTTGATAGGCAGACTCCGCAGAGAAAGAGTCATCTAGAAGACTCACTCTTCCCCTCTGCTTATATCAACCCCAACTCTCTTCCTTTCTCCCATCTTCATTCCCATCCTCGCATGAGCGTGCAGAACCTTAACACTTTCGGTAAGCATATCCTTCTTGCTGCTCATCTTCGCTAGCGCACTGACCACCCACCCCAGATCCCTTTGCAGACGAAGGCGATCCTCTCGCTGATACTCAGAACGTTGGATCACAAGCCGATTACATCCACATCCGTATCCAGCAGAGGAATGGACGGAAGACTTTGACCACCTTGCAAGGCCTGCCTAAGCGTATGTGCCTCGTGTTTCACCCTGATCTCAACCACCACGCTAATACCATGCGACAGAATATGACCCCAAGAAGTTGCTCAAGGCATTCAAGAAGGTAGCGTCGTCCTCCCCTTTGCATACCCCCGTACATAACCGCTCACACGGTATCTAACAGGAATTCGCTTGCAACGGAACCCTTGTTGATGACGAAAAGATGGGTCAAGTCATCCAGCTCCAGGGAGATCAACGTGCCAAGATCTCTACCTTCCTGACCGAAAATGGGATTGAGAAATCTACTATCAAGGTTCACGGTTTCTGAGCTCGATCTCTGCAGGACAATAACAGGGGACCGTACGCGCCGCATTCTCGAGGAATAATTCACGATTTACATCATTTTCGTATTTTATTTCCTCTACTATCTGTCAATTTTCAATGTTTACAATGTAGCCTACGGACACCTGGTTTTACTTTCATCACCTCGTACTTCCCTACCTTCTATACGTCTTTCTGTGTGTATGTCTTAATCTCAGTTACATGTCATACGATTGATTCGGTGAAACACGCCCCTCGGCTGTAAGGCATTAAGAGAGAAAGTAAACATCTTGGTATCTACAAGCAAATCCACTCAACTGCAGCATGTCCGATTATTTGATCTTGTCTAGTGGCCTGTTGAATCCGCCACGCCTGTAAAGATGTTAGTCGTCGTGCTGCAAGATCTTTGAGTAATACATGTACCTGTTCATGTACTGACGCCATGTTCTCATCTTCTTGATGTTTACACCACCTTCTTGGTTACCGATGACATGTTTGCCCTGCAATAGCATTAGAACATGTCCAACCCTACTATTGCTACTCACTTTTGTCGACCCGAAACCAGTCACTCCCATCATGGCCATCATAGCAGCATCATCTTCGGTAGTAACATCCATTTCCTCGCCCTCTTCTTGCTCGTCGGTGGCTGAGCTGGGCTCTAACTTGCTACCACTGGGTTGCGATTTAATGGAATCTATAATTCTCGTCAGAACTCGTGACAATGAGACATGCCATTATTAGACGTACTAATTGGTGGTGGTGGTGGTGGTTGTGAAGCGCTACGGTCGTCGACTTCAGAAGGGTGACTGGAAGGATCCTTCGGTTCTTCTCTACGTCCTTCATCTCTTCTGTCGCCACGAGGATACTCACGCTCGTCTCTTCGTCGGTCGTCCCTTCCACCATCTCTCCTGTCTCTATCCTTATCCTTCTCACGTTCACGTTCACGTTCACGTTCACGGTCTCTCCTATCGTCATCTCTCCGGTAGTCTCTCCTGTCTGCAGAAGGCCAATTCTCAGTCAGCATAATGTTGTGATCTGGGCATAAGTCGACGCACCTCGTTTATCTCTGTTTCCTCGACGTGGACTACGCGACCGACTTGACCTCTTCCTTGGTTCGTCCCTGTACCCTCCCCGTTCCCGTTCACCACCTCGTCCTCCACCACGAGAGTAACGATCCCTATCTCTGTCCCTATCATCCCTCTCCCAGTCTCTTTCATGACGACGATGATCGCGAGACGACATGGATCTCTCTAGTCGAAAGCCCAAGCGATTGAGGCACGGATCCAGAGAAAGTAAGAAGATGAATTTCTGGTTGGAGGTGTGTGTGACACGGCGGAGCGTGACGAGAATAGCAATGACGAATGTGACCGAAATTTCGTTCCCGAATGAATTCGTCGGCTGTGTTGAGGCAGGTTGCAAAGGCCGCGAGACCACGGAGAGGTGAGTATATTGCTCAGAATTAATAGTAACTTGTTACTGAATAAGATGGGCAGACGTCTTAAAGGAGGCACGCCAGATTATACTGACCAATGTTCCCCGGACTGCAACTCCTGCAGATGTTCGGAGAGAGATTAACAAGGCGGGAGTGAGAGGCGTTTCTGACAGTACGTCTTGATTTTGTGTCATACAAAACTTATTACTTATATATAATCACAGTCGCTATAGACTACGAATTCTTCAAACCTGCAGAACGCGCCATTCTGACCCTTGTATCCTCCGAATACCTCAAATCCAATCTCACCGCTCTCAGAAATCTAACCATCTCTGGCATTCCAATATCGTCCGACGCCTATGTAGCAGAGGTACACGAACGGCCGAGGATGAGAGGGCATGAGGGGCGGTTACAAGCGGCAGAAAGGGGGGCAATGACTGGTCATGGCCCGAATGCTGGGATTGTGAATAACGAGCTGACTGTGACGATGGCCGGATTGCCTGCGAGGACGAGCGTGGATGATTTGGCGTCTGTGCTAAAGGATTTCGAGGTCGCGCAGTCGAAAAAGGGGTTGCCGCAGATCGTGAAGTTACCCTTGTGAGTTCCAGCCTTGTATCCATGTATGTTGGGACTTGACTGATGGGTTCTTCAGACCGCCGGGCACGTTCTCGATGACTTCAAGGTTTCTCGTGACCTTAGTTTCGGTAGCGGAAGCGCATCGTCTTGTGCGGAAACTGCATGCGTCGTATTTAAGGGTGTATGGGGAGGAAAGCCTAATATCAGCCAAGATCATTAATTAATGGTTTCTTCCATGGTTTCATACCCCCGGGTTTGAATAATGATAGTATCAGGAACAACACGCAGCGAGTACAGAACGAAAAGCTAACAAAACTACATCCGGTTGTTGTCCATGTCTTCTTCTGTCCGTGTTCGCTGACCCTGTGACGTATGTTAGTGAATAATGAAAGCTTACAGACGAGCTCACTTACCAGTCTTGTGTTGTCGCCTTCGTCCGCTGGCGAACGCCCACGTTTGAGTGTATCCCCGCGCTGAGAACCACCCTGCTCTTTCCAATCTCCACCTCCACCAGCAACGGCTCCAGGCCCATCCTGGGCGTCTGCATATCTCTCTTCAACCTCCCTCCGTCTCTCGATCTCGTGCTTCTGGGCCTGAGCACCCCAACCTCCACGACCGGGGTCATAGTCTTGTCTGTGTTCATCGCGGACCTGACCCCCGCTCTTTCCACGACCGAACTGACGACCTTCTTTATAACCCAAGTCCAGGTCGCAACGGATGATGCGCTCATCAAGTTTTGTTCCGCTCACGTATTTCATGCTTGCGAGTGCTTCTGCGTGTGTATAATATTCTACGAAACAGAAGCCACATGGTGTCCTATGCACGCTTTAGACAAGAATTCCAGTTAACGAAGCGGCAGTATAGCGTACCGAGTATTCCTGTCCAGGCCCATAATAATCCGTTTGATGCCTCCTCCATCCTCTGGGTTAGCGCACTTGGTGAAAAGCTCATATATCTGCTCCTCTGTGGTATAAAAACTCAGGTTACCAATCTACCACGAGTTCAGTACACCCTGCTGAAACCTCAATTAGGACAGAGGACCTACGTAGAGAGTAGTCGACTTGGATAGAAGTTCAGCCTGTCTTGAGCGGTCAACGCGTGCCTGAGAGTCCTTATAGTTTGAGGGTTGGTCGAGGGGAGAAACCACATGCGCCATTGTCCAATGTAAAACCGACTATGAATCCGCCGCTGTGCCCGTTGGCTACATCAGGTGCTCGACTTGGAGTCTCAAAATTACTTTTTCTCACGACCTTGCCTGATTGGGAATGTCGGACGCGTCACCGCGTCCCAAGATCTCTCAAACTTCAATATTACTCTTGCCTTCACCACCATGGATCAAATTGGCATTGAGATTCAGCGGAATGCAAGTGCGATATGCTCTCCATCAATGTGCTTGTATTAACCTATGTAATACAGGAGCCCACATTCGAGTCTGTAGTGAGCGAGAAAACCGCTCTCTACCAGGAGCTCCAGGAAGAAGACCTCTACATCAAATACAAAAAGCTTGCCCGCCACCTCGAAATGCTCGACATCCAAGAATCATACATTAAGGATGAACAGGCCAACCTCAAACGCGAGCTCATCCGCGCACAGGAAGAAGTCAAGCGTATCCAATCTGTTCCTCTTGTCATCGGCCAATTCCTCGAACCTATCGATCAGCACACAGGCATCGTCGGTTCAACTACGGGATCCAACTACGTCGTCAGGATCCTGTCTACACTAGACCGAGAGCTGCTGAAACCTTCGTCCTCGGTCGCTTTGCACCGGCATTCAAATGCCCTCGTGGATATTCTGCCCCCAGAGGCGGATTCGTCAATTGCTATGCTTGGAACGGAAGAAAAGCCTGACGTGTCGTACCAGGATGTTGGCGGTATGGACTCGCAGAAGCAGGAGATTAGGGAAGCAGTGGAATTGCCTTTGACACACTTTGACTTGTATAAGAAGATTGGGATTGACCCGCCTAGGGGTGTTTTGCTTTATGGTCCTCCTGGTATGTCCTCCTTCATCACCAAGCGTGGCGGGTTGCTGATGACAACGCTTACACCGCTGCAGGTACCGGAAAGACTATGCTCGTAAAAGCCGTCGCACACCATACCACGGCTTCATTCATCCGAGTAGTGGGCAGCGAGTTTGTGCAAAAATACCTCGGTGAAGGTCCTCGTATGGTCCGCGACGTCTTCCGACTGGCAAGAGAGAATGCTCCCGCCATCATCTTCATTGACGAAATTGATGCTATCGCAACCAAGCGTTTCGACGCACAGACTGGCGCCGACCGTGAAGTACAACGTATCCTATTGGAACTCCTGAACCAGATGGACGGATTCGACCAGGGTAGCAACGTGAAGGTGCGTTGGTATCTGCAATGCGTCCTAGCCCTTGAGTGCGCATGTTGATTCGGAGCATGCAGGTGATCATGGCAACCAACCGTGCAGACACCCTTGACCCTGCGCTTCTCCGACCTGGTCGTCTTGACCGAAAGATTGAATTCCCGCTACCATCCCGACGAGAGAAACGCCTGATTTTCCAGACTGTGACTAGCAAGATGAACCTAGGTCCTGACGTCGACCTGGAAGATTGTACGACCGCATTCCCTAAACGGTCCTCAATGACCATCACTGACCTTCTCCAAGATGTTTCTCGACCAGATCGTTTGTCATCAGCAGAGATTGCGTCAATAGTCCAGGCTGCCGGTCTTCAGGGTATGCTTTTCTGCTTTTGTACAGAGAGCACTTGCTTATGTTTGCGACAGCCGTCCGCAAAAACAGATACGTCATTCTCCCTGTCGACTTTGAAGAAGCTTGGAAGGTGAGGCTTGTTTGGTTGTGCTTGGCATCAGCCCCCGTCTTCGAAAAAAATCATGCTGATGATTTTGCTTTCCTCCACCACAGCAAACAGTCAAGAGGACAGACGAGACGCACGAGTTCTGTGAGTTCATTATCTCTATTTTCTTTTCACTCTTACTGTATCTCATCTTGCATTTCTCCCTAGATCGGTGATTTTGTTTTCTCTACATACCGGTATGTTGATCACCTCTGGAATTGGGACGCACGAGCTCACATTCATCAAAGTAGCCCCCACTTGTATTCTATACCTGCAATCGCATTTACCCTAGATCTAGTCCTCCGGCGTGATCTGCTCATTCTCCTCTACGCTCTGTTCACTTTGGCATCTATCCGCTCTGATCACGGATTGGTGTCCATTCTTATGAGCAAGAAAAACATATTTGTTCTTCTCTGTTTCCTTCCTCTTCGTCTCTGGTTCGAGTTCATTCACAGCACTGCTTTGGTGGTGTTGTGGATGCATGGAGAGGTTAGCCCTATGGGTTGAATACAACCTACACGCTTCACGACCGTAACTTATAATCCATGTGTGAGTGTTTGACTTTTTTTGACCACGCATGTATCGACTGTCCTTGCAGATTTTCTTTAATATGATCAGTTCTTGCCCAAGGACAAATATTGAAATCGCAACCGAAGCTCCTCAACACTCTGGACGGTGTCCTCGTGCATACACGCACGTCCTTATTTTATGCGAGCTAGAATAATTATTCTTGTTTCCTCTTATCTATATGAGGCTCTCCCACGATGTTGTTCATTCCTCTTTGGACCTACGAGGCGATGAAGATACGTTGGGTGACAAGTTGACTCTTGACTGTGGGTATCCCCTCCTCTACCAGCTTATGCCCGCTAACCTAATTCTGCACAAAATAGATGATGCACTTTTACCCGATTCTCAAAGTGTGTGATTTTGAATGATTACATTTCGTACCGCTCCTCAACACTCTGGACGGCGTTCATGAATGCACACGCTCGTTCTCATTTTACGGGAGCTAGAACAACCAACGACTTCCTATGAGAAGTCCCCACGTTCTCGTTCGTCTTCTTCTATCCAACAGGAGGACGAAGATTTGTGGGTAACATCCCTTACGGTCCTTGTGGTACATAAACCTTTTCCATAGCTAGATAAATACACTCCTTTACATCCAGCATACATATAAAACAAGGAAGATACATGTGTACCTGATTACACCTTATTTTTTGGCCGGTTGACCAAGCTCACTAGCTCGCTCCGTGGCAACCTGGATGCCACGTGCAATCGTGGAACGGACCCTACCGTCCTCAAGGGCTAATAGACCGGCAATTGTGCACCCTCCAGGAGCTAGACACCATACTTTAACATCATACACAAAGAATATCTAAAATTCCAAACATACTGCTGACTGCATCCTTGATTTGCGCCGGATGGTTGTTGCCCTGCAAGACCATACGGGCGGCTCCTTGGAAGGCTACATCAGAACAACAACGTTAACCTTCCAACACAAAGGTTCCGAAGATAAAAACCATACTCTGAGCGGCGAGTTCCAAAGCCTCGGCTCTTGGCAGTCCCATCATCACACCGCCATCAGCCATAGCTTCAAGGAAGATGCAGGCAAAGGCTGGTCCAGAGCCTGCAAGGGCTGTGCAGGCGTCGAAGTGCTTCTCGTCAAGGAAGCGACATCGGCCGATGGACGAGAAGATTTTCAGGATGATGGCATTATCGTTTTCTTCGTAGGGTGAAGGTGGCAAGGTCGATACGACTGTCATGCCTTCACGTATCTGAAGAAGGAAAATTCAACATATGTGCCACTATCGAAAGACCGGTGGGAGAAAGCGCACTTTGCATGGGGTATTGGGCATGGCGCGGACGACACGGGTCGAGGAAGGGACCCATCCCGCGAGTTGGCGGATGGTAACACCGGCGAGGATGCTGATGAGGAGTTTGCCCTCCAGGGCTTCAAACATCCCTTGTTCGCTCAGGATTACATGCGCTAGTTGAGGTTTGCAACTACCAAAACAACCACTCAGCAATTGACATGCGCAACGAACAAACGTGCACATACCAGAGAAGAACAACATCGGCCTGGCTAACTGCTTGTATGTTCCTCGACGCAAAGACTTCGACGTTTTTGCCCAACTCGCCGATATCGCCGAACACTTTGACAAGTTTCTCTGCAGTCGATTCACGACTCACGCAGGCAAGAAAACGTGAGGGAATCGAAGCGTCTGGCGTACCAGTGGGCGTGAGCGTGCCCGGGGTATGAACCTCCCATTTGGGATAACCATTGAAAAGAGAGCGTTTAGATGCGTTGAGGGACTCGATTACGCCTGACAGCACGGCGATGCCCATTGTGCCACATCCTGCAAATGGCGGTTAGCTTCATGAGGGAGTTCTTATGAGAGCGCGCATTTAGTGAACCTAGGACGCAGAGGGTGTAGCCCATGGTTATAGAGGTGGATTCAGTTAGTGGAGGAGACGGTAGTTGAGAGGCGCTTCTGCATTTGGTTTTACAACCTAAGACTGCTGAAATCTTCCGAGATGAGACTTCCAGAAAAAGAATGGGATTTGCTGTCCCGTGATCTTTATCAGAATAATTGCGGATTCCGCGCCTTCAGAAGTAATTCAAAGGCTCAACCGTGTGGGTCAATCAACGCAGAGGTATTATACACAAAATTCAAGTCCACGTTCACAGATCAATTTGATCTCACACACATGGGAGATTCGTCATACGAGAGCAAACGCTCTCAGAAGCCCTTACAGCAACTGGACCCAACCTCTTTCCAGATAGCAACGGGATTATTGGCTCTGGGATTGGAGCGGAAGTCAAAATTTGCTAAGGTGGAGAGAGTCGAATGAATGGCGTACAATTCTGGTGTCAATGGTAAACTATGACCTGCTGGCCGACCTTACCACCCTACCGCGCAACAAAGGCTGTAGGATACAAGGGCAAGAGTGAATTCACCTTCAGGTTGGCTTGGGTCGTCAATGCCGTACCCAAGCCTCCAAGTGATACCTAATATACCATTGACCAGTCTTTGCCCTCGCATTCAGCGTTCTGCAGAAGCGATCTGAAGAAAGGCTATTCACAAGTCAGATGGCGCCAAGGGGTTGTTCTTGATCTGCGTTGTCTGTGGGGTCAGATTTCGGTTCGTCATACTATTGCTGCCAGCTCGGGGATTTTTACCTTGATTTCCGTGTCAATCCTCGAGAATTCTGACGACTGATCTCCGACAGTTCCACAGTACCGCTGTTGAACTCCCTTCCTTCCGCCTGCCACGACAGTCTTAGGGCCCTCCAATTTGAACATTGTGACCCAAGTATGTAATGAATAAATGCCCTGGCTTCATGCATGATCGAATGGAAAGGACATACACTGAATAATGAACATGAACTTGGGCATCTTCCGTGCTCACGATGACCACCTTCTTCGTATCAAAGAGCGGCCCTGATGGAGACGTAGTCGGTTGACCTTCTGGCTGGTACTCCTGTCCCAATCTAGCCCACCAGTTGAGCTCCCGCAAGTCTAACGGAGACACAATACGTACCGCTGGCTGAAAAATCATGCCTTCCGTTGATGACTTTATGTACAGGCGGCTGCAACCAATTTGTCCCAGCAGGGAAGAAGTTGTGGTTTGCCTCTCGCCAGTGTTGAGGAGTACATAGTAGGAAACCACGAGGGTCACGATTGTTGTTGCGACCTCATTGACAATTTGTTGGGCGAGTGGTCCGGCACGAGCAGTCGCGTTCAGGCCAGCTTCAGGGTCTGTGCTAGCCTTTGGTCCTGCGATCTTGAAGATGTTACCGGGCGTCCAACACGAAGTTCCAGTCTAGCTTACTATGCGAGGAGCCACTATGGGCGTCCGCCTGAATGAGCAGATCAATTCTAAAGTGGAAGATACGAGACCCACAGCTCCTGCGCAAACGAACCTACCTCCATTATTCGTCTGGGTGTCTGAGAGACTTGGGTCGGATAGTGAAAAAGTGCGAACACACCACATCCACAAGTTGTATGGCTCCCGCGGACCTGAGGTTAAGCAAACCTTGCAAGAGAGTACCAAGAAAGCCATAGATATCGTTGTCCAAGAAGAAACTCCCAAGCGCGAGGACACCAGTCTTTCCATCGTCGGGCATATAGGGCTGCGCAGCATTGCTACTCCCAGGCACAGGACCCCGCGGAGTCAGTTCGGGTGGCAGAACATCATTGGAGAGTGGGCTCGTGTCGAGTATGACATCAATGGAATGCTTTCGAGCCTCGTCCGGAGAGATAGGCAGCTACTGTTGAAATTTGATTAGAGGGCTCTCGTCAGGAGAGACCGAAGCAAAAGCTGATGCATATATATATCAATTCCATGTGCCAGGGACAGGCTGGCAATGATTCGCGAGTAGCGACGCTGTGTCAGCAAACAAAGCCGTACCCATGAAACGGGATCGATAGGGCAGTTTTGAGAGGTTGTATCCTTGATTACCGAAGGATAGGCTCGACCCACCTTGATGTTCTCGACTACGTCCATTCCCATGCGTTGAATGGTTAGTGTAATTTCATCAACCAGGGGAGGTCTTGCGCCGCGAAACTGGCCATGAGATATGTCCAACTGGCACCGGACCTGTAGCTGGAAAATAATATATATGTATATGTTATGCGCAGCTGGGCGCGAGTACAGCAGCCCTTGAGCATTCTGGCGAGTGCCGAGGCCTTGGAAGCCGCCAGTTACCTCAGCATTGAAGTCGACCGCGAAATTGGGAGGTAAGCCATTGGCAAGAATTACTTTGGCACCGGATAACTAACCCAAAAAGATCAGAGCATTCACTAGACTATCCCGCAGCGAGGTAAAAGCACACGGATGCTAGTTGGCGTTTCAACTTTCCTGGGAGTGCGTTTTTCCAAAAGCTAATCTAGTCAGGGAATTCCGCAGAAGCAACAATAAAGGCTTCCAGTGCAATGTGGAGATCTTGCTTTCCTGAGAAGTCAGTCAATAAGACCAGTGGGGTAGGGAGATAATTGACGACAAAAGCTAGTGAAGGTCGTCCGCTCGTTACTCATGACAATTGAACGGCAGAAAAAGTACCATCCTACAGAGATACGAGGGGATTCCTGAGTGCATGAGGATGCAGTTATTGATTTGAACGCAATGGCCATCATTTAACCTTTTCAGGGTACGGGAGAGGTCAATACGTAAATCATAATCTGAATAGTATATGTGCTTGCGTATTCTTGCAAGATCCCCGTAAACATCCTCGTGTACACCTTGCGTGAATGGTTGCGGCGCTCTGATTTGGTAAAAGTCAGAGTTTTGCTGATGACCTCGATGATTTGGGGATCATTTCAGAATCGACTGGGTAGGAAGGTGGAGCAGATGGGTGTACATACGTTCATTTTCAACCATTTACTTTGATCAAGGTAAAGTAGTCCCTTACAGCCTTTGGCGGTACCCATTTTTGTCCCCCCAATGGCTACACATGGGTCTGGGGCTCGACCGGTGTGAGTTGACTCTACCACTATTCTACCTGCCAGTAAAGTGAATGAGGCTCCCCAAAGGAAGAAGTGAAAACTGAGTCTCGGCATCGAACAAAGCTCATGCCGCAGAATCAGAAGTAAGAGGAACGAAGGCTGTTGTCCGGGTTATCGATGCAAAACATTGACGTCTTTCAATCTGCTGTTCTACAATATCGGGTACTTTTGGCGTTTGTCTGAGCGCCCTAATGCCTCAGGAAACCGGGTGAAGAGTTTGGAATGGCCGAGAGGGGGCTGGTAGACTCTCGAGGCGGAGGGGTGACAGTCATGACCGTCATGTTGATCCGAGTCCCCACCGCGGTTTTGGAATGTCCCAAGTCGAGGAAGAACGACAGCAGACCTTTCGTTGAACATATCATTTCGACATGACGAGGAGACAGAAGATCTGACAAGTCAGACATTGAACTGTTTTGCTTGATAAGCTCATTTATCCCAGTCAAGCGGACCTTAGAACGAAGTACTGCCCCACTCGAATGGTCCCAACAGTCTGCTTCCCCAGTAGCATATGACTATATGCAAGAGGGTACGGTAACGGGGGACACCTGGGTTTGCGACCCCTGACACCTGGATCGACGTAGAGCATGGCTGTTTGATAGTTCGATCATATCGAACCTCCAGGCAGCAAAAACATCCTATTGTCGTAATATAAATAACTTTTGTGAGTACATTGTTGTTCTTCAGAGCAACCGAGCAACGATCTCTTTCCATAGTGCAATTGGGTTATTGACACTGTCGGAAAGGTAAATGGATGCATAATCGCAAAATCGAACTTAGACGCACGTTTCTGGAGTCAGTGGTAGATTGAGGTCCGCTGGATGATTCTGCCATTCTGAAAGCCAAAATTAATCAAAAAGGGAGAAGTTCTTGTATACCAGCCTTACCTTCGGGTTGAGTTGGGTCATCAATGCCGAACCCGAGTCTCCAAGTGATGCCTTGGACACCATTGACAAGCCTGGTACGCAGTTTAGTTGCACGGAAAACATGAGCAATGAAAACCCTCACAGATCAGGTGGCGCCAGAGGGTTGTTCTTCAGTTGGGTTGTCTAGAGTGAGTTGATCGGTTAACAGAAGAAGCGAACCGTTCATTTTAAAATCGAGCAACCTTAATCTCGGTATCCATAGTCGAGAAGTCTGTGGATTGTCCTCCAACTGTGCCACAGTATTGCTGTTCAACCCCCTTCCTGCCGCCAAGCACCACTGTCTTCGATCCTTCCTCCTTTGCCATGGTGACCTTTATGGAATTAGACATTTTTCACAGGCTGGAAATGTAGCTGACATACGCTAAATAGAGAGCATGAACTTGCGCATCTACCGTTGCTGACAATAACTACCTTCTTGGGATCGAACAAGGCCTCAGAGGGGGGTGTGCTCGGGAAACCTTCAGGCTGGCATTCTTGGCCGAGTCTATGATGTCGATCGTTTCAGTTTGGGGCTTTTGAAGCGACACAAGAACATACAGCTGGCTGAAGGCATCTTTATGCCCATTGATCACTTTCTCGACCGGTGGGATCAACCAGTTGTCATTAGCTGGGAAGAAGTTTTCATTTGCGTCTCTCCACTGCTGGGGATTGTAAAGTAATTGGAGATTGGGATCGAGATTTTTAGTGATAATTTCCTGGACAATCTGTCGAGCCAGAGGTCCATCGCGGGCGGTGGTATTCAAGCCGGCTTGAGGGACGGTAGTCGATTTCGGCCCTGCAATCTGTTACATGGGTAAGGCGGTGGAAGGTGCACAGTCGAAGAACTTACTATGCGGTGCAACCACTTGAATTCAAGGCAACCATAAGTATGGAGATTCAAGCAAGACAGTCAGTCACCTACGTGGGCAGCACAAATAAATCCGCCTCCATTGTTGGACTGAAGTCACAAATTCAGTGTACATTCGTCGACGGGAATAGCATCATTGTCAGACATACCACGTCTACTATTAACTGTGTTGCACCAATGGACCTAAGGTTCAACAGGCCGTCGAGAAGGCTGTTGAAGAACGCATTGAAATCGTCATCAGAGAAGCTCCCAAGGGCCAATACACCTGTCTTGTTATCATCCAGGAGGAAGAATTGCGCAACAGAGCGACTACCGTTGACAGGGCTTCCAGGAACCAATGGTGGAGGAAGCACGACATCAGAGAGAGGAATAGTATCAAGGATGACGTTCAGGCGTTGCCTACGAGCATCCTGTGTCGATATGAGCGGTTGTTGTTGGAAATGTGTAACAGGCCGTTCGGCAGGTGACGCTTCAGCTACACTAGGAGCATTGAGATCGATACCATTGGTACCAGGGACAGCTCGGCAGTTATTAGCCAGGAGAGATGCCGTATCTGTGAAGTTATTTGCTCCCATGAATCGTGACCTATAGGGTAACTCCAGAAGACATGAGTCACATCGCATACAGGCCGAGGAGAAAATACTCACAGTGATAGTATCGACTGATGAACTCCCAGTCCGTTGAACTTTCAGGACGACATGATCGTCTAAAGGCAGTGATTGTTGTGCGAAGTTACCCAGTAAATAATTCCAACCGGTTGCTCCAACCTGATAACTCGAAAAGAACCTATCGAAAGATAAATCTGTCAGCTTGATGTCTGGCGCAAGTGCGCGGTGTACTGACGAATTTTGGCGGGTACCGAGACCTTGAAAGCTTCCAGTGATTTGGGCGTTGGCATCAACGGCAACATTAGGATCTTTACCATTGATAGTAAGTACCTTAGCACCCGAAAGCTACACCTCGGAATAAGGACGTAAAGCGAAAAACCTGCCAAAAACGGCACGCACAGATGCTAGCTGGCCCTTGAGCTTTCCCGGCAACGCATTTTGCCAAACATCGAGCTGATCAGGGAACTCCGCAGAGGCAACCGAGAAGGCCTCGGGTGCAATGTGAACGGCTTGTTCTCCGGACGAGTCCGTCAACAGGACGAGCGGAATGGGAAGGTAATTCACAAAGAGTGCTGTTCCAGTGGGTCATTAACATGTCATATTTACTTGATAGCTTGGACGTACAATCCTATAAGATTGTCAGTATTACTCAAGAAGCACAATAACTGTTAACCCACATAGCAGCGATTAATCCAAACACAGTGACCATCATTGAGTCTTTTGAAGGTGCGGGAAAGGTCGATGTGTAAATCGTAATCAGACGGGTATCGTTTTTTACTGATTCTTGCTAAGTCGGCGAAGAGGTCCTCATGGACATCTCGAGAGAATGGCTCGGGGGCACTGATCTGATAGTTCACAGACGTGTGGAAAGCCAGACTTTTGCTGATAACGTCAAGAATCTGTTAAATCCAACGACCCGTCGATATTTGTATATGCAAACAGATGAACAAGGTACGCACGTTGGCCTTGAGGGTGTCGTTGACCTTGATAGAGGTAAAACAATCCCTGACAGCCTTTGGAGAGACCCACTTCTGACCACCAATCACAGCACAGGGATCTGTAGCCCGGGAGATAACCGACGCATTCACGCCAACACTTAGCCCAACGCAAATCCCCAAGAACGCAAATTGTTCAGCAACTTTGACCATTCCTTTCGTCGTGCGGGTTCAGAACAGAGAATAACCACAGGAGAGATAGTAACCAGGAGGCAGAAAGGTCCGAGACTGGAGGAAGGACGCGTCCCACATGGATATATAAGCTCCCCAATGCCAGCCATTGCGGATATTGCAACAGAAAGATACAGGTGCCTAGATATCACATTACGTGCTTCTCGTTTCCCTCCGGGATTATTTTTGGGTTATTGACGCATGGAACGGGGGTACCGGAACTCTGTCGTAGGAATCCGCAAGAGGTGATAGGCGGCAGAAGGGTTGCCCAGTAAAAGGTATAATCCTCCGAGTGCCCCACGCGGAGCACGTCGAGTTTAGAAGTGCCCTTGAACGATGTGCATGGGATCTACCAAGCAATTTGCAAATAGTGCTTGGTCGGATGCTACAACCTCCATATGACCCGTAAGGCTATCTTGTGATTCCAGAATTCAAGATCAGATATGGAGGGACATCCTGATCATTAACAAATGCGACCGAGAGCTACCTAAGGTTATCCATGAGGTCCAGCGTGGGGGACATGATGGTAATAAGCAGGGGAAGAAGACAAATGTATGGGTAGTTTGACCAGTGGAGCGTATGGTGGTGAGAAAATGATTGCAATACGTTGTCACCTGCCAAATCTCGCGATCGCCGCTGTGCAATCTCATAACTCCTGAGCAGTATTCAAATACTCATGAATGACGCCAAACGTCTATTCTGCAAGATAAAAAACGAATCATACGAATCATACGAAATTTAAGTATATTACAAATTAATCTTAAGATCATACAACGAGAGGGAGGGACGAAAGTGGACGCCATTTATGGGAAGAATAAAGACTGCTAGTTTTTGGGGTAGTATCGTGGAAAGCGGGCCTGGAGACACGAAGCACAAGAGTGGACTTGGAGATGCGAAGAGCGAAAACGAGGTTTCTCCGATCGGAAAGATACACTTCGACTCATCCACGAGCCCAACCCGGAGATGGAGCCGACGCAAGGTAACTGTGGGGAGGAACTATGAGCGGATAGGAGAAAAGGACGGGATCCCAGAACTCACGGCGCAGTTATCCCACCACCCTTCTCCTTTTCGACTTGTAAAGTAAAGAGCAAGTTTCCGCTATGAGGATCCCAGTCTATCGAGCACCAATTTCTTCGTCCTATGATATATTTGTGTTTGCGCGCAGAGCCGTCTGTATCTGTAGAGAACAGAGGCAACTGGGAAGCATCAGCGGAGCTGCCAGGATCGTTGCATTGTTCGATCATACCATAGTTTCATCAGTCACAGCATGGTGAAGAGTTTTGTGCACTTTAGTCGCGAGTCCATTGACCATAGTCAAAACGCCAACAGGACTGGTTCACGTTCAGTACGGTTCATGAGGATGTAGGATAAGCGACTTACGGCGGCGTATTGACAATGGCACCTAGTGAACGAGGAATCTTAGTTTGGCACCTCTCAGACGTTGGAAAACAATGCTTACTCGTCACCACGTTGATCATATATCTATGATCGAGACCGGGCGCAACCTCCGGATCCTTCTTGCCAGTCAAGGTCTTCAGTACGCCGACGGCAGCACAGTGAACATCACCAGATAAGAAGGTTATTCTCAGCCGTTGGGTACGCGCAATGGTCTGCAATTGTTCGATAAGCCAATTGCGCTCCCTCTGTACAAGAGCAACCGTCAACGATTCGGCCCGATATGTAGAACGCGTTGTCAAACCTTGTGCGAGCGAGCTGTCCAGTGATCATTCAAGTCATCCAATAGCTCCGCATCAGCATTGAACCTGTTCACGAAACCCGACAGACCAAGGCTGCCGTTCCGGCCAAGGGCGACAAGAGGGTTGAATTTGGATTCGAGCGCAGACTCTAAGAAGACCATGCGAGGATAGGCGATAGGTATGCCAACCTGGATGACCAGATGTTCTACATTGGGTGGTAGACTTCGGATTCGCTGGAAGACCTTATCGTATTCGAACGGGCTACAAACTTGTTCTTTCCGCCGCTCAGCCCTTGAAACCTGATTGAATGTAGACTCAAGAATAAGAGAAATATTTCCCACCTGCAGTCCAGCAACAACAAGGCTGTATGCGGCCCCATGTTGACTAGAAATGAGTGGGAAGGCAGTTGAATGTATGGTCCTACCTGCCCAAGGATGAGCGATTGATAAACGTGCTTCCCGGGGGCGTCATTCAGACCATCAATGTCGGCTGCGGCGCTGGCAGTAAGACAAAGACAGAAGAACATTCACAGGTACTTACGATTGATAAAACATTGGAAGAGTAAGAAGAAGAAATAACCACGGGCACCGATACTGTGGGTCTGTTAATTTGAATTCCGTCAGTAAAAGGGACTACGTACTACCGAAAGACAGGCGCTCGTTGCATATCGTCGGGATCTGAAACGGTATAAGCGAAGGCTGAATTTCACTTATGAACAGCATCTTACAGCTTCCAAATCCATCAATCTTTAGTCGGCAAATACTCAATGATGGGAAGCTCCGGAGCAGGCGGGGGTACATACCAAGTCTATGAAAGTAGAATCACGCCAGGTCGGTTCGATTGTTAAGGTGTAGAGGTGAAGACATACCGTGATCATCTACGAGGAACCCGTGCAATTTAGTGAAACGAGCGAGAAAGTGGTGGTACTTTACATACCACACATATTGATCATTGGACTGTGGGCAAGATTAACCATGGGTACATGCAAATCGAGTTGGAGAGCCGCTCACATAGAGCTATTTGCTCTGGCGAAGGCCCCTCGCCGGAAGCATTGACAATAGTGGTTGAACAAGAACCTATCAATGCAGAGTCTAATTTCTTCCGTGAGTGGATATTGCTTCCTGTCCTCTGCTTTCACCTTCGAAACCCAGTCCTGCATCTCGGGCTCGCGAATCAAACTATCGCAATATAATTGATCTCCACCACCAACTAGTGCATGGAACGGAGTCTCGGCATGTTTATTCAGGAGATCCACCCAAAGGGGATCATAGCCAGTCTTGAAACCTGGCCCTCTGAAATCGTCAGGGTTAACACCTGCAGAAAACCCGTTGCACTGGGAGGCACATAATTCAACGTCCAGAACAAACGACGCATTGAATGGTCGACTTACAGAGTGAGCGGCCCAACGCATGTTCTGATTTCGGCCAGGAACGTAGAAATTAAGGGTCTGTCCATTGTTGATCCGGTATGTGATTTCCATTTCGTGATCGCACAATGGAATCTTAATCAAGAATCGCCAGAAAGTGAAAGTGCTGAAGAGGCGAAAAATCCGTGAATGGCGTTAGTCCTAAGGTTGACGTTAAATGCGCCAAGGTGACCGCCACTCACCCTCCAGCGCCTGCATAGACCCAGATCTCCTGTCCATATGAGTTTTCTCTGCTGGTGTTGGGACCTGGTATATCGCCAATCGTACTCGAAGACACGGAAGAGCCAATAGGTGAACCAGGCAGCACAGTGGAATGAGGATCAGCAGGGTGTGGGCCCAAGTCGAATGAAATGGCTGGTGCTCGACCGGGATAACCACTCCGGCTTTGGGAGTTGGATGAAGAGGTTTGGAGGGATGCTGGGTAAGATTGATGCTTTCCATTCCCTCGTGTACGGAGAGTCGAGGGTGTGAGCTTATCGGGATCCCATTCATACGTGAGCTTGGGGTGCGGGTCGTAGATGGATCCTGAGTCTGCCGTGACGATGAGGGCAGCACCATGCCAGATGCCTTGGTCAATCGTATCATACCTATATGGAGGCTCAGACAGTCATTTCTAAAGAAAAGAAGGTGATCTCACTTTAGTAGTGGTCCACACATGAACTATTACCGTGAGTCGTTGAGACTGGTCATGAGAGCTAGGAGGAAGGCTGGGGCGCACCTGTAAATGGGGATCCATTCTTGCAACTCTAAGCAGTTGAGAACGCTCAACGGCACTGAGGTGTGAGAGCTTTTCGGCCGTGAAAGTTGATTGGACGTGAGCCGGAAATGCTGGTGGACGCATTGGTAGTGGGGGAGGGAGAGTTGAGGCTCCTTGGTGAGGGCTTGGAAGCCCATCGGTTGGGGGAGGGTGTCCTCCTTGTGGGTGGGGATATCCAAAATGCAGGGGTAAACCATCTTTGGGGGGCAATGGGGGTGGAAGGGGAGATGGCGGAGGTCGGTGACCGTAGAAACCACCAATGAAGCTCTCTTCCATTGGTCCCACTTGTTCGACCGCCCCGTAACGACCGCTGTGAGAGGCATAGTACTCCGACTCCTAATCGTGTGGTGAGACAACAGGAATGTTGTGCCGTTGCATTCTTCTGTCAGCGGAAGCTCATAAAGGAACTGACCTTTTGTGCGCGCCGGTAGGCATGCCAACCAGCGTTGTCCATGATGCTTTCGTCGGGGAAATGTCAGAGAGGTTTGAGGTGTGACGAGAGATTTATTCTGGACTCAAGACCAAGACTTCTGCGGCTGTGCTGCGACAAACGTGAACGCAATGTTTCGCTTAGCCCACGACCCAGGACTTATCGGGAGTCCCCCGCAGGTATGAAGAGGTGTGTAGAGGTAGAGGTGCGTAGAGGTAGAGGCTGTAAAGAGGCTGTAGTGTGCTGTAGTGTGATGGGGATGTGTGTAGATAGATATAGATATATCAATCTGTTTAGCCGTGGTCGTTGTGCCGAAGGGGGGGTAAGCAATCAGGGTAAGGAATATTGACGCTGGTCAAGGCAGAAGGTTGCAATTCTCAGTTTCGGCGAGGACGTGGGCGTCAATGGGCGCGAAAGAGTCATGCAATGTTGCAATGTTGCAGTTGCAGTTCTGCTTGTCATAGAGTTTGAACCACGACGTCACCTCACGTGGGAGGAGAGGGCGGTGCAATTCACACGAGAACGTCACATTACATGCCCACAAGTTTTTTGCTGGGCGCTTCCAGGGTTTATGTGCTCCTCTCGCTAATCTGACCAAGCACCGGTCATTGCTATTCTTTTTCTTTCCTTTCTTATTTATTATACACTACATCTCTTTTCTACTTACCACCACCACCATGACCGAATACGACTACTCGGAGGAAGCCTACGAGAAATACCTTGCTACTCAGCAACGCATAGCCCGTTGGGTTGACGAGACCCACCGCTGCAAACTCGTAGGACCAGATGTACCACCTACACCACTTGTCGACGACACCAATGTGCCGCTACCACACCGCAGGGAGCACAGATACCGTCCATCTGAACCATCCAAGTCTTCCAAGCACTATCTCCTCACGCCTTCGCCCCCTCCCGAGCGGGTCGAACAGTCAACCCGGAAGAAGCGCTCGATGTCGATGTCTGCTCCCGCCACACGCCTACCCACACCATTTATACCTACTGCGGAGGTTCCTGCACCTGGTTGTCCAGTTTATCACCTTCCCTTCACTTCCAATCCCCCAAAGCTGGCCGAACAACCTGCAATCGGAGGATACACGTCTCTCTCTACTCCAAGCCGTTCAAAAACCTGGGATTATGTGTCTTCCAAGCAGGTTCCACGGACTGGCCATGCTGCTGTTTACCCTCCGTCCGATTCTGGTTCCTCTTCTCCTGAGCTGCTCAACCACTCCCCTATTAGAAAGCGTTCTACATCGTTCTCTGCCGCAGTCACTCGCCCAGCTCCCCCACGCTCTCAAACAGCTCCTCAGCAATACAACATCTTTTATCCAGAGCCTGTTTCCCGTGAACAGTCAAGCTATTATTCCTCTCAGAACTCATCACCGAACTACCCGTACCCGTCGTCGATGGGGTATTTACCCCAGTCATCGACGCCTGCGCCAACGGCTTCATATCCTGCGCAGAGCTTTACCTACCCCTTTCCTTTCCAACAGTACCCAGACTATGATGCTGTCCGCCGACAGGAGCCTTTGCGGGCAAACACGGCTCCTGCTCATGCACCTCGCTACTCTATGGATAGCAATCCTTACCCCTACTCTGCACCACGCTATTCATATCATTCAGATAAACCTTCCATTGCCACCTACCAGCCTCCACCCCAGCCCCAATCTGCGCAGGTTCTGCTTGCCTTTCCCAATGGCAGGCAGATGTATGTGACTCCTTCCCAATCAACCAAACTCGACTATTCAAAGGTATGCCTCCGATCTTTGTTGCTTGTTGTCACTACCAACAATTGACCTCCCGTGACTAGATCCCAGAGATGCCTAAGCTGCCATTCAATTATTACGAGAGTCCAAAAAAATCGGTTCCACTCCTGAAGCGTCTCTTCACCGGGTTTGGTAAGAGCAGCAATCGTTCCCTATCTTCTAAACCATCCGGGACCCAGAGTGCGCAAACCAGTCCTACTAAAAAGAGGGTCAGGAAGCGGAGGTCCAGTTTCAACCTCTAAACTTCCGAGGCCGCCTCTATACGCACTCGGCGTGGGTGTAAAAATCGCCGCAAAACCTGTGGCCTGATACCAGTTTTTCGGTTCTGTTCTACTCTCTTTCTGCTTCATAATAATAGTTTCCTCAACTACTTATCTATTCGTCATTGCTTTGTCTCCGTGTATTGTTCACCCTGGGATACCTCTAGATGTATCATATACCCTTTCCCCGATGTTGACTTCTCCTAGAGCTTGATATTCTCCGCTGCTATCCCGTTTCCTTAGACCGTGTCTGAAGTTCCTTAATAATTTACGTAGTATTTTCTTCCTGTACCTCTCTATTACTAATTCCGTAGTCGTCGCTTGTTGTGGAACTGTATCTAGATTCTATGACTCGTTTTATACATTCTCTCTGTCAGTGATGCCAACCTTTGTCATTTGCGCCCCACTTTTGCAACGCCCTACTTAACACTCATTTTCCCATAAGTATATGTGGAGAGTAAGCCGTTCACGTTGTCATTTCATATAAAGGAACATTTATGGACTATACGTAAGACCCTCCAGTTACGAGCATCTACATGTACGAAAAAGACTTAGTCAAAAGAGTCTACATCATACCAATTGTGGCGTATAGTCTAGATTGCAAGATCCTAGTATCGCGCTTGGTATGATTGCCGTCATCGCATCTAACCGATATGCTCCACGACAGTCGTAACCAGCTTCCCATCCTTCACAACAGTCTTCAACATCTCCGGGACGGGATGTTCACTGAAAACACCTTCTTCCTCCCCTTCCACCGGCAGGCTCACGTTAATAGCACTGCATTTCGCAGTCGTGATTTCCGCCGTCAAACTCTCCTTTGATAGGTAAATTTGACCAGAATCGGTATTGTCCACTTGGATCATGGGGACAGTTCCAGTAACTTGTATCGTGAAAGACGCCGAGGCAGTGATCGAAATCGAGGCCACTACAGAATCAACGAGAACTGAAGTCTTCGTGCTGCGGACTGCGGGAGGCTGTTAGGGTGACTTCTTTTGCTGTGTCAAGCGGTAGGGAATGTGACTCACTCAAGTTGACAGCGTTGACCTTGCCCTTGATAACTACCGTAGTATTATTACAGTTGTAGACATTGATCGATTGGTTTATCGATGGCTCTTCCACTGTGATAACAGCGCCGTTTTCTTGGTTTTCCTGCGGAAATGTCACTTCGCTGATTCTGGAAAAGATCAGGAGACCTACGATCATCCATTTGTTGCCTTCCAAGGCAAACTTAGGAGGCTTCTTACCTGCCAAGGCGGCAGGTTTCGTTGGGCGGATAGGTTTCTTTGCCGCTAACACAAATAGCTCAACGACTGTCCAGGAATGAGGGCAAGATCGACTTACGAGGAGGTGCTGATGGGGGAACAGTACTTCCAGCTCTCAGAGACGGGTTCTTGTGCGTCATCTCACTTTTGTCGACCTTCCTTAAACCCTTGGTCACTTCCTCACCCCGGTTAATTTCAGCGAATACAGCAGCAACGCCACCGGCGCCAGGGGCAGCAGCTGGAGGCGGTGGAGGAGGCGGGGGAGCTGCCGGAGGTCCACTCCTGAATTGCTCGACAGTGGGACCCTGTCAAAATGCATGAGCGACTTGTTCATGAGCACCAAGACTGGAGGTCCGGAACCATACAGATTCGTTCCATACGATCCCAGTCTTGTAGAACTCTCCAGCGTGATCGCGTACAGCGTCGAGGATGGCATTCAACCCACGACACCATTCGACGTGCCGAGGGTCCCTAACGATAAATTAGACACTAATAGAAGCGCAAAAAGAAAGTCCTGACTTTTCCTTGAAATCCTTCATGACCCTATTTCCATAGTACTCTGAAGACTCCTTGACATCCTTAACGTATTGTGTGGGTTTATCCTGGTTGATCAATTATCGAGATTGACAAATGACTGACATAGACTAAATGGGAAGCAGGGACATACATTGACAACCCAACCGACCGCAACAGCAGCCTCCGAGGCAAACTGCAAGTGGCCAAATGTCTCTCGTTCACGCCTATTCGAGTCTTTGGCTTTGTTGAACGCCTCGATCGACCTCTGAATGGGGGTAAGCAAGGCCTCGAGGGTCTGCTGGTCGGGTTTTTGGCAAGAACCGACAAGAAGTAAGAAATTGCGAAGTTCCTCGTATTCCTTCGAAACCAAGGTCGCCTAATCGACGCGTCGTTAAGTTACGTTAATTTGTGAGCATATGCAGGAAGGTAAACTTGAGACACAACATACGATCTCGTTGATAAGGGGGATGTTCAAGCTATTGGACAGCTCGAGCCACGGTTTGATCTTACCTTCAACAATTGTTTCATCGAAGGCAACAACGCTGGGAGGGAGAGTAGCTGGTGCCGACGTAACCGCAGGTGGTGGGGGCGGAGGTGGTGGAGGAGGAGGCGGTTGTGAGTGGGCAGCAGCGGTAGCAACAGGCGGGGGGCTGAGAGTAGGCTGGGAAGTAGCAATGTCCTCAAGACGCGATGTTGCAGCTTCCAATCTGGAAACAGGTATAGCAGCTGCTCATCGTGTGGGAGACAGTAAGACATACCGCTTAATTATTGTGGCAAGAGAGTAGAGTCCTTGGTTAGAAGTCATCTTGTGATGAGACGTTGTACCTGCACTGAGGTACGCGTAACGATGAGCCACTGATGCACTCAGCCAAGAACATCACTCTGGTCGATCGGGATATCGGGATATCCCGATCACCCTCCGCTTAATTGACAGTTTCAACAAATCACAGTAAACCATATTCAACACGTTTTCACAAGGCACTGCCAAAGCTCAAATTCGATAAACAGGCTATCCATCGGGTATATTAGCATGGACTCTGGGTGTCGAAAAGGCAGGAGATATTGAATCATTCATCGTTCATCATTCTTCTCCTCTTGAGCCGCGCTCTGTCTGAGGAGTGCCTTTTTCTTTGCCTTCTTGCGTCTCCTTCGTTCCCTTTCGATCTGCTTCGCACGTTTCATCTCCTCTTTCGAAAGACCAGGATTCGCCATTTGGTCCAACTGCAGTATCGCCCGGCCAAAGACTCACCGTCAGCATCGAAGCAAGGAAGGGACAAACAGAATCAACACGCCTTCTCAATCAATAGTTTTCGCGCGATTTTTCTGTTCTGGGATAGAGAACGGGTTTCTTGACAAGCAACTCGGATCCCGGTTGGTTTGTGCAGTAGTTGAACATTGTTTTCGGTCTTGTTAATCGATTGACCACCCTGTATACATATAAGAGCAAAAAAATATGTTACTGGTTCGACTAATTGTCGCTATTAAAAGACCCACAGGACCACTTCCTGTAGAAGAGGGATCGGGAAATAAGGGTCAGTGGCCATCGCTTAAATGGAGCAGCATTCTTACCCCGAACAAACGACTCTTCTATATCTTCTTCCCGAAGTTCGGGGACAACGCGTTTCTGGTGAGCCTTCTTGAGAGCGGAATAATACAATGGTCGGGAAGAAGGAGGGGTCAGGGATGGGGTAGATTCAGGCAGAACAGCATCTGGGGAGCCACTAAAGTTAGATCGTAATTGCAGCCGGTTCTACCTTTAGACGGGTACACACGTCTGCCCCTTTCTCGCCCTATGACTTGATTCTATGGGTTTCGGGTTTTTAATCGACTCGTTGTCCCCCAATTCCGTGTCCCTGTTGATTCTTAGGTCTGGGACGGGTCAAGATATGTAGGGTATTGTTTGGAAAGGGAAGAACCCACGCCAAGTTTCGCTACCATCCGGACTGGCATTGGAAACCTTGACACCTTGCACGATATTCCGCCGTAAGAACACTGCAATGTCCTTGGCCAACTGTACGTGCTGTTGATACTCTTCGGGGTTCGCTACAGACCGCGCTTTGACAGCATCATCTCGCATCTTCTGTCGGAAGGCTTCGCAGTTGTTCAGATGTTGTTATAGATACGGGGACCATGACTACACGTACCAGTTAGGACTGGCCCATCGCCTGAAATAAGTCTGGTTGATTAGATTTCGCAATATATTGTCAGTGTACACTTGCCTGCGAATGTTGCTGAAGCCGCTCTGTAAAGATTGCGATATGCAGAACGGGCTGCAGCTTTGAGGGCAGGTGATATGGACATGGCCGGAAGAGAATGACGGAAGGAAAACTGGAAACCAATAATTGACTCGTTGAGGGTCCGAAAGGCAAGTCATGTGATCAACAAATGTTACGGCACTAGGAACAGGGGGTATGGTGTGAGTTTGTTGATTCGATTGTCCTGTCCAGCTGAGGCATATGAAATCATCATGTTGAGAAGCACGAGACTTGAAGTGACGAGCCAAACGCGCCACGACATACCAGTATTATTTCACACACAACTGACTACGACAATTAGGAAGCGTGTAAATGTGCGCTGGGTTATTTCTGAATGGGTTTGACTTCGTTGAATTGGAGAGGGGCGCGTCCGATCACATGACATGCGCGATCGCGTAGGTATAAATAGTGGTGGACCAATATGTGATCAGACCCCTTTGCCAACCTAGAATAGTGCCCCATCAACCTCGCCTTCAATCCAATCCTTCAAGACCTTTCGATATTGTATTCACTTTATCCCTTACCTCTTCCAGAAACACCACCGAAATGGGCAGAGCTAAAGCACAGACAGCACAAACGAAGACCAAGGGCACCTCGAAGAAGCCGGCTGCCGCCAAGGCAGAGGCCACCCATCCCTCATGGATTGACATGATTAAGGTGAGCCTACCTGTGCCAAATGCTCGGATAGACTTTTCGCTCCAAGCGTCATGGCTCTGACGGTATTCAAGTTGGTGGCGTTCCCCTTTTCAACTCTGTCCCCTCGCGTCTTTCTCGAGAATGCCGCTCACCGCCAATCATTCTAGGAATGCATCATTGCTCACCCTGACGATGCTCGGTCTGGTGTCTCACGTCCGCAAATCAAGAAGTAAGTGACGCGCCCTACAACTTCAGGCTACCGCCAGGTTGACGCAATGCTCCAGATATGTGGAGACCAAATATCACCTTGATTTCAACACTGCTCAAATATCACTGCTCTCAAGAGCTATCCAAAGAGGTGCCGACAAGGACATCTTTATTCTCCCGAAGGGTGAGGGTTTCTGTGCCAATGCAGTTGTCCGCAGTCTTTCATATACTTCTAGGTCCTTCTGGTCGTGTCAAATTGACGCCCAAAGCCAAGGCTGCAGAGGTAGCCGCAGCCAAAGAGGTACTTGGCTCCTTGTATCTCATCATGATTGTCTCCTAACCTTTCCTCAGAACAAACCTGCCCCACAACCCAAGCCCGTCGCAAAGCCGAAAACTGCCGTCGCTCCCAAGAAGGCTACTCCAGCGAAGAAGACTACAGCTACCAAACCAGCGAAGACAAACACCACCAAGGCATCTATATCTAAAGCGAAGCCAGCGGCGAAAGCGAAGCCCGCGCCTAAACCCGCCCCGACGAAGAAGGCTACGCAAACCAAGAAAACCACCGCCACGAAGACTAAAGCAGCCACAACGAAGAAAGTAGCCCCTGTCTCCAACCGAGGGTCTGCTAAGAAGGTATGACCCCTCCTGCTGAACCTCGATGATTCTCGCTGACGATGAGATCTAGGCTATTACCGGTACATCAGCACCTGCAAAAGCCAAAGCTGCGAAGGCCGCTGCCACTAAGAAAACGCCGGCGAAGAAGTCTGCCCCTAAGTCCGCCACCAAGGGAACTTCAGCGAAGGCAACAGCAACGAAGAAAAAGGTTTGGCTCTCCCCACCATGAAAACACTTGGTGTCTTACCTTTCCCACAGACAACTAACAAGCAGTCCTGATTCTAACTCGGAATCGGCGAATTTATGGACAGTACTTCTTTCGGTCGTCGCGCTTGCTATCGATCCTCGGTTTATCTTGCCCCCGCTCGCTGTCCCTCTGTATCCTTGGTAGTCGGTCATCTGCGTTGACGCACTTTTAAGTTTATCTTCTCTTATTACTAATTCTCTCTGTACTTGTAGTGCCGGTTGACTTGTTTCCTGTACCACTACTTTCCTTGTGCTGTCAATTTGTTCTGGTGATCGTGTCGTGGCAGCGGGGGTAGAGACCTATTTATTTATCGAATATATACTTTATCCATGGCAGAACGGAAGCGGGTTAGGAGTCGGAATTTGTCTTAAACCCAAATTAGGGTTAGGGTCTATTGCGTCCGACTGGTCATGCATTCTTGCCAGCGGATACTAGTATTCTCGTTCCATAACCCATGACTATAGCTTCCCTCCGCGGGTCTTCAGACACTATGAGTGCTCGCACTGCATACATTCAATTTGTTCCATTATATGAAAACATCCTTCTGCAAGTCAGTTGGGCTCTTAGAGGACTCTACGATTCTTTCCGCTTCAACATATTGTTCTCAACAATCGCTAAGTGGGTTCCCACTTCTTCCGGAAATGCGATATCTACTCTGATGCATCCTGCAGCGATGCAGAGATTCGAGGAAACCTTTTCAAGTCACTCTTACTCAACTCCTTGTCGCTAACATCAATCTACACCTACGATATATTACTACACCCTCTTGTCAAAGATCAAGAGAGATGGTTGCATCGGAATCTAGGCCGATTTTATCAAGTGCTATGGCTAATTCCTGTGGTTGGGATTTCATTCTATCTTAACGTGCGTTCAACCACCGATTCTTTCTTACGGTGAAGCTGAGTGTAATACTGCGTCACAGATGTCTTGGTGTAGCGTCATTGCTAAACGATCTTATATCTTGCATTATGGATCCCGCGCGGTTGCTCAGCCGCCAAGAAGCTACACGAACCTTCTGAATCAACTAGCCACCTCGGCATATAGAATTGTGATGGTGTTTACATCTGTCATCGTTTCGTACGGCTTGAAGAAAATACCTTACGTTGGAGCTGGTCTAGAATTCGCCTTCCTTTGCTGGGTTGACTCGTGAGTTTTCAGAAGTCCCGTTCCATACCACAAACCGTTCAATTCCTCGATGCTAGGTATTATTTCTTTGAGTGAGGGTTTCCGCGGTTTTGATCCTTTTGACACTCTGATGTGTGATTTGGACCTCAGGTCGGTTTGGATATATCGAGGTTTCTCGTTCTCGGGTCGGATCCGACATCTAGAGGAACGATGGGCTTATTACCTTGCTTTCGGTCAGCTGTCCGCAATCATAACGGAACCAATGGCTCACATGAGTTCCCCAAACAGGATTCCCCTCTGCTGTGATATGTATGCTTGGAACAGGGCTCGCTAGTTTGTCGCTTTTTGCACTTGTATTCCCTCTGGTATGTCACCCACTCCCCGAACGGTTTCCCAGCTTATGGTGTACCAATAGTACATCATTCTTGCAACCCATGGTCATCCCGCACCGATTCATCCATACTTCCCAACAGCCACGACCGACAGTGATGTGATCCGCTATCCATCTCCGTTCATCCCTGTCCGCCTTCGTGTCTTTGCGCCTGTGGTCTTCCTGAACGATCTCGTTGCGAAACTTCTCGACATGGTGTTCCCACCAACGAAATCCTCTCACGTGAGTAGAAACCATGTGCTGGGTGATCACTCCGAGAGTGCAGAGGAAGGAACGGGAATTGAATTAAACATGGTGAAGGGACCAGTTCAACCTCAGCCAGCCAGGTCGACGCGGAATCGCGTTAACATTGGGAGTAATCGGCAGAAGTTGGATTAGGTATTGCCGTCTAATTGCACACACCTACAATAGATAATACCATAAGGACCAAGCGTTCAACCAAATCCCGCCCATTCAATCGAGAGATATGAGACCTCCTTCTTTTCGTCACCCCAAGTACATAGAAGGTGTGATTTTTTGGTGGCAGTACCCAACCTGCCATGTGCGACGACTTCCATCGGTCGGATGATTTGTGAGGGAGACTCAATAACCGTGGCGACGAAGTGCGAGTGGTACCTCAGCGGATCACCTAGTAGCAGAGTGTCGGATGAAATCTATAAAAGATACGGATATGATGAACGAACCCGGATAGACGAGATAATCGCCACCAAATTTGATACCACTCCCCATGAAATAACCTTGCTCCCACAGACTCCTAAACACGCCGCACCTCGCGCGTTCATAGAGATTTGATGGATACGTCCAGACGTTTGCTTTCTGAGCGGCTGCGATTGTCGTAAAGGTCGCCTTATCAGAAGAGTACCATCTGTATTCCGAAGCAGCAGGAATCGTGATGGTGTAGTTTGCAGAAGAGACTGTTTGCTCGGGGGTAGCTGGTTGAGGCGCTGTCGTTTCCCGATCCTCCATCCGCACGCTTTCCAAGACTTGAGAGCTGGGAGTGTTTATGTCCTCGGCGTTAGCTTCTTCCGCTAGCCTTTGCGCCGCAAGCCGCTTGCGCTCCTCTCGCTCCTTTCGCTTCTTCATGGCCTCTTCGGACAGCGATCGAGTATTCTCTTTCTTTGCAGTCTTCACTTCGTTGACGGCGATCTGCTGCCTAACCAATGCTTGTTGTTCATCATTCCAGCTTTCTAAGTCTGAGAGACTCGGCTGCAAATGAGCGGTGGAATCGTCCACGAGGGCGGCTATTCCTGGAAGTGGAAGTAAATATTGCCAGCATTTGAAACTATCTGGTGCAAGGAAAGTACCGTTTTCGACTAGGAGGACGACCTCCTCAGGAAGCAGTACAAGAGGTATTCCCAGGAATACATTTTGCTGTGATAGATGAGGAAGGGTGCCAGTAAGAATTCCGCAGACGTGATGGTTTGAACGAAGCGTCGCAATATCTACCTTGATAAAATTGCTGTAAGCGAGAATCTTTTTAAAACATTCCCATACGCACCGTCGACGTTCCAAAGGTATGCCGTATTGTTGGACACCCGAAGGTGTACCTTTCTGCCCCGTTCACTTACACTCATGATGGAAGGAGCTAAGTAGTCATTCGGCAGTCGCCGCTCCTCCCATCAAATATATCCAGATAAGATATGCGCGTTCCTCAATATCAGCCTCCAATGACCGCGAACATTCAGGATGCTGTCGTGCTATTCGGAGACTCTATCACACAGGGCGCATGGGAGCCTAGTTTAAATGGCTTGGGTCAACGCCTCTCGCGTGAGCGTGGCCACCGTTGAAACCAATGCGCCATACTTATACGCTTTTGCACGATAAACCGCAGATGTTTACGCGCGGAAGCTAGATGTAGTAAATCGTGGATTCTCAGGATACAACACGGATTGGGGACTACCGGTACTCGAACAGGTATGACAGCGACAAATGTTCCAACGATGACCAGTAATGAAGTATATTACAACAGTGTCTCGCGAAACGCGGAGACAAGAGCGCTCCACGAGTGCAGCTTCTCACTCTCTGGTTCGGCGCTAATGATGCATGCATTGTGCCATCGCCGCAACATGTTCCACTCGAGCGGTTCAAAGACAACCTGCGAAAGATGATACGGATGGTCACGTCGCCGGACTCCGAACATTATTCCCCATGGACCAGGGTGATGCTTCTAACCCCTCCGCCCGTCAACACGCATCAAAGACTCGCCGACTTACAATCGCGTAATCCTCCGTTGGCGTTAGATCGGCTGTTCGAAACAACCAGAGCATATGCTCGGGCGGTTCAGGAGATTGGCGAGGAACAAGAAACAGCTGTGGTGGATGTCTGGACATCATTATGGGATGCGGCCGGTCAAAATGAGACTTCCTTGAGCCGATATCTGACCGATGGTTTGCACCTGAACGGCGCTGGATATGAGGTTAGCGGTCCCACGTCTTCGTTCTGAACGCCACGATGTGACAGGCATTGATGCAGATCGTCTATAATCAATTGATTGAGACAATTAGGGAAAGACATCCGGAGGTTCACTATGACAATCTCCGTCCGACGTTTCCCTGGTGAGTCTAGTGACATTGTTCCATTCCAAGCCATACTTCTGGAATGTACATGAGTTCAAACGACATCTCTTTCTACAGGTGGGCGGACATCAACTGGGATCACCCAGGTGCAAGTCTGTATGTCAAGAAGACTGACTAACCTGGATTGGGTAGCCTTGTTTTCCTACATGGGCCGCGAATTTCAAACCATTCTGCTTCGTATAGAACTGTGGAGAGCCCATCAGTGATGGGCCGTGAAACCAGAGTGACGTCAGAAGTTTCCCTTTTGCGAACAAGAAATACAACAAAAGACAGGTGTCCTGAACTTCAGGAACACGTCACGTGCCAAAGTTGAACATTGGCCAACCTGTCACAAATAAAGACTCCAGAAGAACTAATCGCGAATCTGCACGCCTTTTGCACATTTTTGCCACACCCTCGGGCGGACGGACGACAAACAGGCATCGGTGTCTGACCAGGCCTACTTCAAGCCCCTTGGAGACAGTTTTAATTTTCGATTTCCCGTGAGTAGCGGTTTCCTAAGTTACAAATTTAGCTATAGGTGCCAATACTCTTTCGGCGGGTGCAAGGACTGGACCCACAGGTGTCTACAAAAGCTTGGTTTGCTGTGTTTGCACTTCTGTTTGCTGCTTCCACTACCTCGTGAGAACTCCAGCCTATTGTCAACATTCCCAGTGTCCAATCTGCTCATTGTCGCATTTTCCCCACCCGTTTTCAGGTGCGGCCTCCTCCGTCGCTACACTCGTTATACTCAAGGTTCGTGTCCCTTCCTCTCTTATTGGACTCCGTGATCGGCTGCCACACATGGGGCATCACATGGGTGCATGTTTGGCTTGGATATGTGTCCAAATCAGGTGGACAATAAGCGCTCTGATGTTCAACTTTCCACCACATTTCTCCTATCATCGCTCCACGGCACTAATTACCATTATCCAGTTGCTTAAATTGTCACAGTCCAACTAGCCACAGCTCCCAGTACGACCATTGAGAAACCGGTCTGTCATGTTCATTTTACGAACCGTATGAACCCGAACTCAACCACGATCCTCTTTCTTGTGCAACATCGTGCATGTTTCAATCTTCTTTGTCTGTCAACTCAAACTTGTTTCTTTACTCTCACGAACCTCTATCACCACGAATCGTCATGCGATACCAACCGACATTGTCATATCTTCGGTTGCGTATAGAGTCACCACACCCGTACAAGACACGCAAGAGGAATCCGTCGAATAACGCACTCGACGACATTATGTCCCAAACGACGAATCAATATTTGATGCCACCGTCTGCCCCTGCCCGGAAGCGCAGTCAACGCTTCGTTCAACGTGATGTTGACGAGTTTCTTTCCTCGGATTTAGAAATCTCGTTCGCGTCAACCGTTTCGTTAAACTCTCCTCCAAAAGAACATGTCCCTCTCACACCGGATCGTGACTATGCTGAGCCCATGGATATTTCGCCCGCTCCCCCACCCAAGCCCTCGTTTGCCGACTCCGGAGCTCGCAAGTCTGCTTCCCGCCCTCGTGCATACACAAGTAGTGCCAGATTATTTGGTAACGACCTTAGCAACAGTGCGCCTGATCTTCTGCCAAGCCCAAGGATCGCTCCTGCACCATCCATTAAGTTGGTCACTTCAAATTCCTCGACTCAGTCGTCTGGGAAGCGTATCCAACGCTCTGCTCTGCCGACTGAGTGGCTTTTGAGCGCGCGCGCTCCTGAGAACAAGCCAGAAGTGCGTAACATTCAGGCTGTCATGCCCTCCGACTAGCTAAAACGAACCTCATGTAGCCAACACCGATACCTCACTCCCCTGCAGATGATGCCATGGATGTTGATACGTCCTACACCATGGCTCAGGAAGTGGTCGCCCCGTTATCCTTCTCCCCAGTGCCTCACACGGCCCATCCGACGGCATCAACCTTCGACACTTTGTTTTACAATTCAATGTCACCTCGCCGTTCATTCGAGTCTCCGTCAGCACATCAGACGAAGAAACGTCGTTCTGTCTCGCCAGATGCAACGCGTCGTATTGAACCCGAACCTTCATCCTCACCAGGTTTCCCACCCTCACCATCCGAGGCCAAGGTTGATCGTATGGGCAATGGGAAGCCAATATTACAGGGTCTCGGAGCTCCTTCGTTATTTGCTAAGCGTGCTCGCCGACCTGCTGTCTCCGCTACGGTCCAACCTTCCGATGCACCTCCTCAAACGGCCCCAACTTTGATGCTGCCTCCCGATCACTGTGATACTAGTCCCCGTGGTGCGCCACCGGTTCGCCGTGCCTTCTCTGCCCTCTTGCCGCCCTCCTTCAATAGCGACCAGTATTCCGAAGAGTCGTCTTTTGATGGTCCTGACATGTCTTCCCCTGCACAAGCTTACGCCAAGAGGCAGCAGGTCAAGACGATTAGACGTTGTGACGGCTCGGAGAGTCTGAGGTCCATTACTGGCGCTTCAGCTATGGTTGCACGCGAGAGCCCCGGTCGGCTCGTGGGCAGCCCATTATCCAAGTACATGGCTCCCGGATTAGGCGGTTTCGGTGACAATGAGGCTCACGGTAAAATCCTTCCCTGCCACAAGGTGACTGAGGATGGTTTGATGCGCATTAAGCCCGAAACTGTATGTCTAAATTCTATCACGTTCAAGTGGATGTTTGAATGGTTTTCCAGCTCGATGATCTCATTGATGGCAAATACGGCTCACAAATTCACGACTATCATATCATTGACTGTCGTTTCGACTATGAATACAACGGAGGACACATCCCCGGAGCTGTCAACATTAATACCACTGCCGCGGTTGAAGAGTTGTTGCTTGGACCAAGCTTGACGAAACCGAAGCCATCGGTCAGCGGGGATGCGGTGAGGAAAACCGTCCTCGTGTTTCATTGCGAATTCAGTGCCAAGAGAGCACCTACTTTGTGAGTTGCAATGTCTGGCCTCTTGTTGTTCTTGCTTTGTTCTGAAATGGTGATCTTCAGTGCGAAGCATCTGCGTGCCAAAGACCGCGCCATGAACAACCTGGTGTACCCTAAAATCCATTATCCAGAAATTTACATCCTTGAAGGTGGCTACTGCGCCTACTTCAAGACATCCGGCCATCGTTGTGAGCCGCCCGCCTACGTGAGGATGGATGATCCGAACCATGCCGTCGCGCGGAGAGAAGACCTTGACCAGTTCCGCAAGGTCAAGTTTGGAAGACACAAGTCATATGCATACGGTGAGGGCACAAGCAGAGCTACCACCACTATCACGACTTCCTCCCAGCCTCAACATCAATCGAAACGCAACACCGCACCCACGATTTCCGGCCCTGCTCAGATGTTCGCTGCCGCGAATGTCGCTCGTGGTCGTCGCACTGGATCTTTAACCACCTTGGCAGAGGACGTTGGTAACACGACTACCGAAGCCGACGACACGGATACCGATATCGGTGATAGCCCATGTCCTCCCCCAGCGAAGACCGGTATGCTCAAGGGCAAGAAGATGGTCCGTGGCTCTCTTGTGAGGGCTGAGACGTACGGCCCCAGTCGTTTGACCCTCGGCTGCTAAGCCTCCCTTTCAAGATTTTATCGCTTACGTGCATGTTCCTGTTATGCACTGAGTCATGCCTCCTACGAGTCCCGTTCTTGCCTTTCTTCTTGCATGGCTTTCGTCTCCCTCCCCCGTGAAACAATGAACAACCCACTCTATGGCATCTCCTATGATTCTCGTCACATTCTCTAAAGTCACCACTCCCCCGGTTTCTATGGTCCTTTTGGGATTTATGCATCACCGCATGCGCCGGCTGATCCCTTCGCTGTATTATCAGCAGTACCCTCCCCCTGCCTTGAGGTCTGCAACCAATGATCGTTCTTCTCTTACTCATGGCATCTCTATCACTCCCGACATCTCCAGCAAGATCTCGCTATATCAAATATGCACCAAGTGTAACACTCCCTCAACTCTGATATCCACACGAACTGTCGACATTACACCGCATTCTCAATGTTTGACTGCTTTTTCATGGCATATCGAACTCTTTTCTCACTTGTTTTCTCATTTGTTCTTCATATATAGGACTTTCTTATTTCTGCATTTCCACATTATCTCCCGTGTCTTGTCTTTCCGGTATCTTACCTCTAGCTAGGTTATATTCCTTTTGATTTCTTTACCCACCCTTCTATCGTCTTCTCTGGTGGAGGGCGTCTTGAAATTTCGCGGCTAACTTTTTCGTTCTCGTATCTGATCTTCAACGGACTGTTAAAATATGTTCTGTCTTCTTCTGAGCTTCTTCCCCTCCCTTCGACCTGTATTTATGTTCCAAGTGAACTACACTAAACGCCGACCGTCTCGGGTAATTCCTGTCAGGTCTCTGTGCAATACATATACATGGATCCCAAGGAGTCTATAAATGATCGAGATGTGTGTATCTATACGATCTCGGGCGCGGACTTTCCGGTTTTTTGTATTGCCGAGCCCTCTGTAAGTATATGTGAATTTGTGGAATGTGGGCAGAAGTGGAACCTCTGTTTGCCAAGCCTGACCTTGCCAAACACACGCTGCGCGTTGAACCTGGCAGTCATATCATACTCGCATTGATCCAAGTAACATCACCCTTGTTCTTATTCCTCATCTCATCTAAGGATGTTCCAAAGGGATCCTCGGGCAGGCGCGTTTCTCGGAGGTGATCGTGTCTCTGGTCAAGATATTCGCGATCAAAATGGTATGCTTCTCAAAATCATGAATTAATTCGATCTTAAATGCACCCTTACCTTGTTCCAGTCATCGCTGCTCAATCTATCGCCAACATCGTAAAAAGCTCTTTGGGGCCCCTAGGTCTTGACAAAATGCTCGTGGACAATATTGGAGTGCGGTGCTGTCTCTCTTTCATGGTCTTCAACTCATTTTGAATTGACATGGTCTAGGAAGTGACAATATCCAATGATGGCGCAACCATCTTGTCACTTTTGGCCGTCGAACACCCGGCCGGTCGTATCTTCGTTGACCTTGCACAAAAGCAGGACAAGGAAGTTGGTGATGGGACGACATCAGTAGTTATTATAGCTGCGGAGCTTTTGCGTCGAGCGAACGAACTCGTAAAAGCAAAAATTCATCCTACGACAATTATCACTGGCTATCGCTTGGCGTGCAGGGAGGCTGTCAAGTTTTTGCAGGATCAACTAAGCATTAAAGTGGAATCGTTGGGAAGGGAGGCATTGATCAATGTTGCAAAGACAACGATGTCGAGCAAAATTCTTGCAAAGTGAGCGTAGCAGATTTTCTTTTCCTGATACTCGAAGTCTCAACCGATTCCTATCGTTTAACAGTGACGATGATCTCTTTGCACCTATGGCCGTCGATGCCATGCAAGCGGTCAAGACCATCAATTTACGCGGAGATATCAAGTATCCTGTGAAGGCCGTTAATGTATTGAAGGCTCATGGTCGGAGTGCTCGCGAATCTCTCTTCGTACAAGGATATGCTTTGAATTGTACGGTAGCAAGTCAAGGTAGGTTGGTCCGGAACACCCATATCGCATATCGGCTGAGACTTTGTTGTAGCGATGAAAAAGCGGATTGTCGGTGCAAAGATCGCGTGTTTGGACATTAACCTTCACAAGACACGCATGCAATTGGGTGTGCAGATTCTAGTTGACGATCCTAATCAGCTCGAGGAGATTCGCAAACGGTATGTTGGCCAAAACATGAGAGAGCCTTGTTAACCACACGAACTTTAGGGAGGCAGAAATCACCCTTGAGAGAATTCGGAAGATTCTTGCAGCAGGGGCCAACGTTGTTTTGACTACGAAGGGTATTGATGACCTCTGTTTGAAGGAATTTGTTGAGGCTGGTGCCATGGCTGTCCGTCGGTGTAGGAAGGAGGATCTCCGTAGGATTGCCAAGGCCACAGGCGGTCAGCTCATCGCTAGTATGGCAAATCTGAATGGAGACGAGACTTTCGAACCCAGCTATCTTGGCACTGCTGACGAAGTGGTTCAAGAACGCATTGCAGATGATGAGCTCATTTTGATTAAAGGCACCAAGGTGGTGAACTCGGCGTCGATTGTGCTGCGCGGTGCAAATGATTACATGCTGGACGAGATGGAAAGAGCACTCCATGACACGTTATCCGTGATTAAACGGACACTTGAGAGCGGAGCCGTTGTTCCCGGTGGAGGCGCGGTTGAATCGGCCCTCAGCATCTACCTGGAAAACTTTGCCACAACACTGGTGAGGCATTGCCCTATGACGTACTCTGCAGGTCTGATATGTGATACCGATTTGATAGGGTTCGAGAGAACAGCTCGCTATTGCCGAGTTTGCAAGTGCCCTGCTCTCTATCCCTAAGCAGCTTGCCGTAAATGCTGCCAAAGACTCAACAGAACTGGTGGCCAAGCTGCGTTCGTGCCACAATACGGCGCAGAAATCGCGGCAAGGTGACCCTAAAAAGGCGTACCTGCGCTATGGGCTTGATCTTCTGAATGGAGAAGTTCGTGATAATGTGGCAGCGGGCGTTCTAGAGCCCACCATGGGCAAAGTCAAGAGTTTGAAGTCCGCTTATGAGGCCGCTGTCGCCCTCCTTCGGATCGATGATGCCATCCAGTGTGTACCAGGCGAGTCCCATGTTCCCTTATTTTTGACATGTGATGAAATATTGACGGCGTTCCAACAGAGTCTAAAGGAGAGCGTGATCCGCACGACCACTGAGTAAAAGAATGGATTACCAGATTTAGAGTTGTGATAGAGTATATGATATGAAAATAATAAAGTGACGAATATTGGTGATACGGCGTACTTTCCATTCGGTTGTCCGCCGGCAATTGTTTGCGGACTCACCCCTGTTTTCTTAATTATTACTGTGATGCGGAGGCGACGCGTTGTGGTCGCACGTGACCATTAACTAGGATCAACATTTCAAACACCAGAGTTGGTGTCCGTCAGCATCTGTTTCCTACCCTGCTTGTTATCTTCCGCCTAACTTCTTCTCTTCACCCTCAACGCGTCTCAAACCGTCCCCACTAACATCCGTGACAACGCCCTCCATCTCGTGACCATTCCAACTTGTTTACGGCCCACGTCTTAACTACATATGCATTATGCAAGCTGACCCGTCAACCCAGTCGTTCTTCCCCTACCTCTGCCGACGTTTTCAATCTCTCGTTTGGTCGTGCCTCGATGCTGATCTCACGAAGTCGGCTGTCTTTCATGCCGAACGCTATTTCGCAATTGATCCCACGAGCCATGATTCCCGACACCTTTATGCGATTGCCTTACTTCGCGAAGGTCAGACCTACTCTGCTTTGAATCTCGTTAACTCGGCGGAAGATAACCAATGCACGGGGTGCTTGGAGATTAAAGCCAAGTGCTGTATAGCTCTGGGAAGACATAGGCAAGCGAGGGAAGCACTGGAAGCTACTTTGCAGGACGCTAGTTATGTTAGCTTAGGTACGGGACCTTGAATCCTTTCCTTGCATGTGCTGATGCTGCTATAGCATCTTCCTCAACTCGTGTTGCTCGTGCTTTTCCGGAAGAGGCTGCACTTCGGTGTAAAGCTGGAAACATGGCGCTGAAGGGAAATCTTCCAGACAAGGCCTCACGCAGCTATAGAGAAGCTCTTTCATCTAATCCTTACCTCTGGGAGGCATTTGAAGGGCTGTGCTCACTCGGTAGGTCCATTTGAATTCACCCCGGCCGCCCACGTATCCATCGAAGATCCTGTGTGTAGGAACCCTGCCAGAAATTGGTGAACTCTTTCCCGCACGGCTTCTCCCTGTCAAGACAACAATACAAAACGATGGGATATCAAAATCCAAACCAACTTCTACAGGTGTGGGGTTTCTCACTCCAGATGGCGGTGGTGAAGGGACTTTGTTCAAGGCATGGAAGCCGGAAGGACAGACACAACCTTTAAGAATTGGCCTACCGCATGGCCCTCGTGATTCCCTGTGCGTAGAATCGAACAACTGTTTGAACTGTATTGAACCTTGAACAATTAGTGCCACAAATGAATCCTCATTTTACCCGCTCGAAAACTCCTTCCAACAACCCCAGCCTCCAAACCATAGAACCACTCGATCACAACAAACCAATGTTCCCTTGCAGATCCACTCCTCTCGACCGCTCTCATCGGCTGATGAAGCAGGTCCAGTAACTAAACGGTTACGGTCTACAACTCATCAGGTTGACGTTATCAAGTCGAAGAGCAGTAAATTGAACTCTGACGACCCCTCAAAAAAGGCACGCGCACGCCCGGCCTTGCTATTTGCTAACATCTTCTCATCTTCCGGTCGTCGTTCTCAGCATGCGGCGTCCTCTAGGAACGCGAATGCTCCCGGAAAGGGAAATGTTCAACCTGCTGCACCCACCCTTGCCCCGCGAAGAAGCAGTCGCCTGCTCAGCGGTACTGGCACAAAGCAACCTCATCCCTCTACAAAGGTAAATTACTGTTCAATCCATTTTATGCTTATGCTATTGCAATCAGCTCGCTGACCATTTTTTTTTTTCGATCAGCATTCTACCACGCGAGACCGACGGCGACAAGCCAGTCACACACGAACAGTTTCCGCGGAGTCAGACAGGGATGATGACATCTTTTCTGGCGGAGATGCGAATTACCTCCCTTCCCCAACCCCCGTTCCCCTTTCTCCTCATCCCGAAGCCCCTCCTTCACCGAATGCCTGGTCTGCTGTGCAAGAACGACATGCACAGGAGGAATATGAAAATGAGCTGGCAGAGTATTACATCTATGATCTAATACGGCGCTTTGCAAGTGCAACTCGGGCATTAGCCATGTATGACTGCCGCAAATGCTTAAATGAATTAAACCAACTTCCGAATCCTCACCAGAATACGCCATGGGTACTGGCAATGGTTGGGAGAGCCCATTTCGAGCAACAGGATTACTCTTCAGTACGTTCTGCACTTGCCTGTCGCTTCCCTTGTGCTGATAACGAGGTGGATTCTCAGGCTGAACGTGCCTTCAAGGCCGTGCGAGTGTTGGAGCCACACCGGTTGTGGGACATGGAGGTCTATTCGACCCTCTTGTGGCATCTGCAAAAACCCGTGGACCTGTCTTATCTTGCGCAGGAGCTTCTCAACATCAGTCCCCGGTCACCACAAGCTTGGATCGCGATTGGAAACTTGTTCTCACTACAAAAGGAAAAAACGCAAGCATTGGCGTGCTTCCGTCGTGCAGCACAGCTTGATCCTACTTGTGCATATGCATATACATTAAGTGGCCATGAGTCAATTGACGAGGACCTGGACAAGGCAATCAACTTTTTCCAATCGGCATTGCGAGCTGATTCTCGTCATTATAATGCATGGTGCGTATCTCCGGTTGGTAACCAAATGCTCATATGCTGACTCGAGGCAATGGCTAGGTACGGTCTTGGGACATGTTACCTCCGTATGAGCAAAGTTAGGCTAGCAGAGTACCATTACCGGAAGGCGCTTGAAATCCACCCCAGAAATGCGGTTTTAATGGGATGCGTGGGGATGGTAAGTACTCAAATAGCATCGACTTGAGATGTGACCAGGGGTCTGACGGAGCCGATAATTTACGTATGTCACAGGCTGTCGAGCGTCGTGGGGACCGTGAAGGAGCTCTTGAGCTATTTGACAGGGCCGTGCGGCTTGCACCAGAAAATGCCTTGGTTCGCTACCGCAGGGCGAAGATCCTCGTCTCTATGAGGAAATACGGGGTGCGTGACTACTTCCGGCTACCTCACTCTGAGAGTTCAAAGCTAACGTTCCTACCCGACATCACGCCATCTTAGCCGGCTATACAAGACCTTGAGGAGCTGAGAATGATGACGCCAGAGGAGTCCAATGTGGTGTTCCAGCTTGCCAAGGTGTATCGGCTTGTTGGAGATGAGGTCAAGTCTGCGCAAATGCTCGCAGTTGCACGTGACATCTCCCCAAAGAGCGCGAACAAGATCAAGAAGCTGCTGGATACAGTCAAAGACGAGTTCGGAGATGACAGAATGGATGAAGGATGACAACCTAAAAGCGGAACATGCTACGAACATTGCTATTTGTGGCGACATTTCTTGTAGATATTACCTTTTCAGTGCTCCTCAACATCTCGAGCGTGAGTTGGCTATGCAGTGTATGAATATGGAATTGAGGGAAAGTGCGGTTAACGCCAAACATCGCTTTTGTCTGCCCGAGCTCTGAGCGCCTAAGGCTATGAGTGCGTTCATTGGGCTGACAATGGCGAGCTCGTGGTGGATCGGATGTCGGAGATGGGAGTCGGACTAAGCGGGATGTCAAACTGGACTGGTTTGCGACCAGGGCGTGAGAGACCGGTTTAAACATCAGGGGGGCGAGTTTGTTTGGTAGTTTATTTGGCGTGTTGTTTGGATTCGAGTCAGAAGGGGCCATAGGCGGAACGGAGGTATATAAGCTAATCTTCTCCTTGTCTCTGCCCACCTCGCTTCTGTAATCCATCCTCTCCATGTCGCAATAAGCTCATCGTCGTTTTGTCCCTTGTCCCTTGACTTCTCCAAGTCAGCACACATCCTGCCTGGCTTCATCCTGCATCGGAAATGGTCAACAAACTCGTCCGTACCAACAAGAACGGATCCCTCCTCTTTGAACCCGACGTTGTCTACCGCATATATTTCATCTGACCGCCCATCTCCTATTTCTGGTGCGTACTCTGGACACACAATACATGTCTCGCCGCCCCTTATCGAACTTTTACCATAGACATCACTCCACCCACCACCAGCATAGTTATACACCAACTGCGACGCATTTGTCGATCACAGATGTCTACCGAAACTTCTTTCTTACACTCCATCACGCGTTCCAAGCTGTACGAGTCCGTCAATAGCAAGGACAACTGCAGTTTGCATCGCTGGGTACTGCTCAAAAACTCTATCCTCTCGTCCTCGTCCTTGCATGACACTAGTGTGTCGGAATACCCTGAAGCTACCGTTAATTCTAATGAGACAGAGGAGGAGGAGCCTGAAGAGGAACTCGGTTCCGTTGTTGACGCATTCATGTTTCCAGACGCTGGAAATTTCGTATCTCCCCGCTCCACAGAGTCACACGACTCGGAAGCACAATGGCTTGACTCGTTGCTAGAAACCCTTGCCGAGGACGAAGATGACGAATATCCTTCGGACTCGGAAATGCATGCATCCACTTTGCCTGTCGATGAGGATGACGACCAGTTGCCCAGCCCTACACTGTCGCCTCTGGCTTCCTCGGATGACCTACACCAGTCTCGTTTTTATCCATCTCCTGTTTCTGTACCATATTCAGCTGAATTTTCAACTTTTGACTCCCCCTTCGCCCGCTGTTATGCCATTGCTCCCGCTTTGAACTCTTCTGCTCCCTCCTATTCGTCTGTTTTTGAAGACCCACTTCCCTACCATGATCTCGACGACATAGAAGATTCCTCGGTGCCCGACACCATAGAAGACGTGTCCGACGACGAGTCTGATGCCCTTTCCACCCCCTCCTTCGGCCGGTCCATTACCTCCTTATCTCTTGATTCCAGTCCAAGCGCAAATTTCCCAACCGAGCCCAGTCCCTTGAGGCACCCGCTGTCTAATTCGTACGTTGATAAGCACACGCCTTATCTCAGTCCATTGGATCCACTCCCCTTCCCCGAAGAATCGTCCCGTCATACATTTTACACTGCTTATTGAGTGTTGGACCTCCTATCTTAGTCCATCATTTCGTTGACCCTGTCGCATATGCATGCCTTCCTTTTGTATCTTTTGTTTGGGGTCTATCCGTGTAGCGTAATAAGGTCATCGCAGTATCTCTTATATACGTATCTTATTTTCGCTACAATATGCTTGCCTATCTTGAATATAGTCTGTTCTTCCGATTCTTCCCGTGCCATTCCTTGGAGCAGAGAGTTGGCGAGAACTACATGGGTGACAGGGCCGAGGGAAACACACACGTGCCGCGGTGACTGGACAACGAGATCAGCTTCCCATATTCGATCAGGGTGCATCTGAGAACCAGTTGTCGAGCAAGTTATCTGGCAAGCGGACATGTTGAATTGCAGTGTTGTTAAAGGCGATCGGCCACGCCTTTGATTGAGGGAGCGGGTGACATTCCAACACAGGGGCTAACATGAATGACGAGTCTCATGAGGGAACCAAGTCAGACACGAGGACGCTTTCTCACCCATTCTGAACAAATGCGGTACTCGCTCTTGCAATTTCTGATGCGGGTTACTATCAAGGTCCTGTTAAGATGACTCACGGATGCAATCAAAGCGTCCGCTGGCTTCAACTTACTTCTCTCGGTACTCTTCTAGACGATTCCCTAACAAGATGAGCGCCTGAGCCTGGTCGTGCGACCAGTTGGCCCTGAGGAGATTGTCATATAGCTCCATATCGCAATGCGGCATATAGCATATTGTCGGCTCCTGTAACGGGTACTCTGCATTCTAGAAGGGACGACGGCAAGAAGGGCTGGTCAACAGCTGTGACACGGGACGGAAATGGAAAGCTTAGACGTGCTCTATTTTCCGACAGCACCTGGAAGTGTAGCCGCTTGAATAATTCCATATCCTCTGGGGTGAAGACGGGATCGTAAACTTGAATATGGGCGTGATCCTGTAATACGATCGCCATAACTCGGGTTCGGCTCATACGTCAGTTATCTGAGATGGCGCAATGTGCGTACAATATTGAGTTCACTACACAATTCAGTCAAGAAGGCGAGCTGGACACGCGATGTCGGAGACGTAGAGGGGCTTCCCAGACCCAGGCAGAGCACGGAAGGTGGAAATTCGTGCGATAAGGATTTCAGAGAATCTTTTACGATACCTAGGTACAGTGGTACTACTAGTCAGAAGGGGGGAATTGTGCGGCGGTATGCAAACAAAACCAAAAACTCCAACGATGACGGACCCAGGCATTGTGAGAACCATTCGTTATCTTGCGACATTTCATCCCTGATGCGCTGCAGCAAGACCGAGGGCGACGGACGCTCTTGCTGCCTATTTTTCCTCCTCTTGCGGGGTTTCACAGACGTAAACTGGGAGTAGGAAAAGGAGGAAGTGGCCCCATCAGCCGGGAAAGCGCTCATTGCGGGAAATCAAGGGAGTCTGCACAACTCCTTTGCCCGCTGGCCATTGGCCATCCGAGTAAACATCATTGACCTACAAAACAAACAACAACAAGCAATACCGATCTCTTCTTGAAATTGATGAACTGGCCCACTATCCGCTCCGCTGGCAGTTCGCCCAACATGCGCCTGCCTGAAATGATCTGGTTCGCAAAAAATACGACCCCGTGGTAGCGAGATTAGACTTCATACCCTGATACAGCCCGTTTTAGGGTTTTGGCTTTAGTTAGAAACGAAGAACTGCATCGTATGACTTGGATTTCCTTGTCATCACACTCGTGGGTACCGCCGTGGTATCGAAAGTAGTACTATTCACTGCCTGTGCTGTACTTTCTCTACTGGGGAGTGAGAACGCCCGACTGGTGTGGCATCGTTGTGGTACCCGGCTTCCAGCAAGCATGCTGTTTGTACACGTTCCATCATCGATTCTAAATATTCTACTACGCTTTAAGCAGTGGACACCCGCGCAGTACACCCCGCGTTATTAACGAAAACTACGCTATTGTCAGTTCCCACATAGATTTCCGAGTCATCTGCTAGCTTCGGCTCCAATCATCTTAACTCCCTCTAATTAATGGGAAAGCGTGTATCCATTCATTCCGTGATATGGGTGTGTTACCACGACACGATGGTGTATCAACTGCTCATAAATTGACTAAACCAATATACTTCCTCGCGGTCACAAGGTCGTAAGAGCCCAAAGGTCGTCACCCAAGTACGTGGTGGTCTCGACCCCAACGCCCTTGTTTGTCTTCTTCATTTCTTCTGTTCCCATTTTTGTGATTCCCACCGCGACGGCGTGTTCCTTGCCTTCTGCAAACACTGCAACCGATGTACCGGCCTCGAGGGCCGCTTCGGCAGGTGGTAGTTCGCCTCCCTTTGATGTGAGCCCTGGACACATTATCTGGGCACCGGCTAGGACAAAGCGGATGGCTCCTCGATCGATCTTTACTGCAGGTAGAATATAAGGATCTAAACGCAAACAAAAGGCACGAGGAAACGTCCATGATGAGCATGCCCTAATGGAGGCGAGTGATTAACGAGAGAGCACACACACATTTATGAAGTACGCGTAGCGTTGGGAAGAACGCTTCATCGAAGTGTTGGAAGAAAAGGGGTTCCCCGTTGACCGTATATATCGAGATATGGTCTCTGCTATGCGTGGAAACGGAGTGAGCATCTTTGCTGTCGAGTCATTGTTATCTTTTCATCTAATGAGCGACTGACCATTTGACATGAACCAGACCCTCCTTCTTTGGCCAAATGGCCTCCAGAGTTTCAGGTTCTATCTTCCATTGGGAAAGAATGCTTGTTCTGATGGATCGTTGCACGGAAGTTTTCACTGGTGTGTGTCCTGAAACATCAGAGCTGGGTGAGAATCTGTAGTCCGTCACGGCGAGTATCAGCCAAATCCAATCATAGGATTGAGGGGATCACATACTTTTTGAACATATCACAAGCCGTATCTCGATGTAGGCGGCAGATAGGAAGCGAAAGGGATTAGTCTAATAAGTTGGCGGTTACAAGATACGATGGGTCAATCACAGTAAACTATGTCATCAATTGACCTGTTGCCCCGTGACGTAGATGGCGATCAGAGGAGTGAATTTCGTTACATTTGTGGGATTTCGGATTTTGTGTGTTCTACATTATGGTTTCCCTAGAAGTACATAAAATTATCGTAAAAAGGAGAGCCAAACACGACAGCGGACCACCAGAAAGATCGTATAAACAAGCCGGGTGAGAAGGATAGCGAGGATCAAATGGAAAAGGTTCAAATATAGGTGATTGTTTAACCACGAACTGTAAGATACGAATAACCACTCCTGCTGAAATTAGATGTCCTCGTCCTTATCCTCTAACTGATCTGGTTTGAGCATGCCGGGAATCCGCATAGCTTGTTGACGGGCGAGCTCAGCCTTTTTGGCATTCTCTGCCTCTCTCTCCTCCAAGTACAACTCAGCATTGTCATCCCCTGAAAACTCCTTGAGCTGGATGAGGAAGTCGCGAAGCGCCAGTTTAAAGCGATTCAAATCATTGTAGTACTCGCTGAGTGCGTTGACGAAGGTTTGCAATTCCGAGCTGGGCAAGTCGCAAAATGAGCTCAGTAGAGATGCATGATCGGAAAGATACGTACCTATGCACATGAGGGAAGGCGTTCTTGAGCAGGTTAGTAATGTATTCGCGGAGAAATACCGAATTAGACATGTTTGGATCGGGGACAGTTGCAGGATCGAACAAAGGCGTTTGAATGACATTAAGTTCGACGAGCTGATAGAGGCGGGCGAGCAAAGCGCTCTGGAGTTTGAAGCCACTCTTATGATCAGCGTCCGTCAGAACGAAGAAGATATCCTGGACTATATTGAGGTAGTATTGCTGGAAAAATGCGTTCGTGATAGCGGGATCTGCGGCGTTTGCAAAGTTGTTCACGACCTCCAGGCAAACTGAAAATGGAGTTGTGAGTCAAAAGGCACAATGTAAACGGTGCGTTCTCCTTACGGTTGAGACCAGTATCTGCAATGTCACGCATTGTGTGTTTGATGGCCCAAATGATACTATCCATGAATAGTTTGAATTGTGTGGGAGGTATTCCAAGCAATGCTGTTAAGAAACGTTCGTTAGCCAGGCCAAAAGAGTTTATTGGAGTCTCTAACCTGGGAAGCAATATTGATTGATGGCACGGAGGAGCTTGAAGAACCCAACACGGTGCTCGGGGAACTCCGCAAAATCTTGGTTGATCATGTTTAAAGTGGGCTCAAAGACCGCATCCAAGATTGCAGGTACTTGGGGTGTCAAGAGACCCTATTTTGGGAGTGAGATGACGTTGGAACACATGACACATGATCAACTACCCACCTGTAGGCGAGTCGTGATGGTGGCCATCACGTTGAGAACTTCCGCATCGCGAGCTGTGGGGACGTTGCGGTTGTAGTCGCCGAGGATTGCGTCGAGGAGGGGGGGAATGAAGTTATTGTTGACGGCTTCAAGGTCTTCCGCTTTCTTGATGTAAGTTTCCATCAGTTTAAGGATCTCCTTCTTTACGGTCCTCAGTTGTCGGATCTTCGGCGTTCTCGTTGCGACGAGACCTAAAAAGTATCGTCAGCACGTTGCAGCGGGGTTGCGCGGGGTAACGAACCCTCTTTAGCCACAGTCTCGCTGATAATCCCGCTTACAGCTTTGTACAATCCTAGCATATCGAGGAAAATGCGACCGAGTTGCGGAAGGTAGAAGCTGCCGATTGAAGTGCAAGCTGAAACATTGGTCTTGAGAACATTAGAAAGAATTTTGATGTTCTCGTTGACCGAGAGGACATCGAGGTTTTGTGCGGCTTGAGCCATCAGAGAATCCCACTAGATTAACGTGAGCCATTGGTACACGATTCACGATTGGTAGTCACGTACGGCATTATTTGGAAGCTCCATCAGCTTGGAGATGAGTTTTTCTTGCTGGGGTTTGTTGGGTTGGGCGGAAATCATGCAGCCGACAGCTTCGTAGAAAGTATGCACCTACACCAGGGAAAGTCAGTCCGATCACAATAAGGGCTTGATTGGACTTACCTGTTGAGGGGACAGGTCCACGGTAATGCGATGTAACGAGCGAAGAATGTCGTCGACGAACGGTTCGGATTCGCCACTCTGTTGCATCACAAAGTGTTTCCTACACTTCTGCGCAATCTTGATGAAAGTATCACAAGCCATGTCCTGGACACCTGATCAAGATGAGAGATTTAGAGAGTGGACATGCGAAGCTGATAGACACCTACCTTCGTGGGTCTCGTGCATGAACTCGAACAATTTGTTAACGACCGTCTTCAAGAATTTCCAATGCGCCTTGAGGAAACGGGGGTATTGACCGACAATATACATGATATCGGAAGCGACGACGGCCTTATTGTCCTTTCCGCGCTTAATTTCACAGAGGCCCAAGAGGTCTTTGATAACAGTCACCAAGAAACGCTTCTCCGTTTCCTCGTCTAGGGTGTGGATCAACGGGTGTTCACGATAGGGTAGGCGGCAACTCACTCATAGCGCCTGATATTGAGCCAATGGCCCAGCAGAGAGTGTTGAGATTGTTCCAGGACCATTCGGACCCGTCAACTTGCTTAGCAAGTTTCTCTGTGAGGATCGTCTCAGTATCTGAGACATCCAAATGCGTCAGATAGACGAGTAATTCCCTCATGGACTTGTAAAGCACAATCGTATCACTCTCCTTCATGAACTCTCGCACGATCTCTCCTTCCTCGTTTTCGACGATAAGAACCTGTTCATTCGATGAGAATACACTAGATGTCAGGAAATGTAGAAACGCACCTCCTCTGGCTTCACCATTTTTTCAATGACGACCAACCGCAAATTGGACAATACGTCACTATAAATATTCTTGCGCAATGACATGCCGTTCAGCATATTCTGTCCGTTGCTGCCGCCTAGGCTGAGTCCCATCAACATGCTTGATTCGCCAATAGGTAGACTCTGGATCTCTTCATAAAGCTCCGCCACAAGCTTCAGCCAATATTCCAGACAGATCTTAAAAATCTCCCGTTCTTCCACCTGCGATACCTTGACCATATAGAGATGAGCGTTGAGGAGAACATCACGATTTTGCTCCGTCTCAACGGCGCGAAGATGGTTCGACAAGAAGTTGGAAAGGAATAGTGCAAGATTGAGGACTAGCTCTTGTCCACTGTCGCCAGCTTCCGCATAAGCTTGTGCGATGTTCGTGCTTGGAGGTATCATTCGGTTGATGGACGTCATAACCATGGCGAATAGAATCACGAATTTGGGGTCGTATTCAGGTCCGACGTTGAGGGCGGCAATTTCGGCAAGGCATTTCAATGTCACTGTCCGGAACTCAGGGGTTTCAAGGAACTAAATATCGGTGAATAATTATGAATGTATGAACAGGACTATGAATTACTCACGCGAGTCAGAAGGAGGTCAATTATCCTAGTCTCAAAAATGTAGCCCAGGGGAATCCAATTGAGGAAACGTAGTAGAGTCTCTAAAGTCGCCTTGATGAGGGAGGTTTTGTTGGCCTCTTCAAGAACCTCCGAGCACAACTTGAAGATCTCTGAGAACTCGCCACACATTTGATTCTTCAAGTTTCTGATCTTTGTTTGCGTCATTTGCTCAGCAGAGAAATCAAAAATTTCCTCTGAGAGCAATTTGAGAATAACCATGTTGTTTTCGCATAGGGAGAGATTGGTTTTGGATGATTCAACCAATTCTGAGATGAAGGTCGGCCAGTTATGCGGCCACTCCTGCTTCAGAATCTGAAACCGTAGTCAGATGTGAACGGGGAACGCAAACAGGATCAATGCGCATACCTGCACAAGTGCGAGGTTCAATTTGTTGATGTATGTCTTCTCCTTTCTCAGAGAAGCCTCATCGGAAGCGACTTTCACCGTAACGCCGACAATAAAGTTCCGAATACCTATAAATTTTCATGATTGACATCCTGAACGGGGGTCGACTAAAGATGCTCGACAAACCTTGCCGCTGACCGTCAGGTAGGGTTTTCCACCTTGTCATTATCAGCTTCTCCAAGATTTGAAGACCAATGTACTATTCATTAAGCATCTCATTAATCACGACAGCGCAATGACGCGTCAAGATCTCACACCTTTGACTGGGGAAACGAGGAGTTTTCAAGAATATCTGGCACTCTCGTCCACGAATCTGGATGCTCTTGGAATTGCGTAAGGATTTGTTGGCCTAATTGTTGCTTCACGGTTCATTGTCAGATCAAGATATGGAGAAACGCGTATATATGATATACAAGACCCACCTCAGCTCCTGAGCCAGTATAAAAGGCCATGACGACCTTATCGAGGAGAGTAACATCGAACTCCCTCGAGAAATCGAGTAGAGTCTACAGATATAATCAGCACTGGTTGTCGGACGCGATGACGAGGGAACCTGCCTCCATGGTGGCTAGACAGTGCTATTGGGAGATATGAGGGATGAAAGGGGTCGGGATGACCGTGGTAGGAGGAGAAGAGATACCTTGTTGCGCTCTCTGGGCAAAGGGTGGACAAGCACTTTGGGAGCTGTGTAAGGTCTGTAATCCGCTGATCACGAGATCCGGTCATCGGCTGAGTTTCAATTGGCAGGAACACTGAACTTAGGGTTAGGGTTTGGCACTGTACCATCCCGCTCAATGCCCAGCTTGTAGAACCATGCGAGCTTGGGAACTGGATACTTTTTCCTAATTCTCCTCCAAACTATTACCTATGGCTTCTCAGACCATCCCAGACGTTCAGAACGCCTGGCTCGTCACTCGCCAGGGAAAACCAGCACAGTCATTGAAACTGGTAGCCGACTGGCCGGTGCCCAAGGGTTTGCAGCGCGGAGAAGTCCTCGTCTGTGTTCAGGCCGGTGCACTTAATCCGGTGTAAGCGTGCGCGCCTAACATCCTGCAATATGATACTTAAGTCTGCTAGGCAGTGGCTGGAAATTAATGAAAGTATTGCCCAACTTTGTCGCTCATCGCCCTCACGTCGCAGAACATGACCTGACTGGAGTCATTGCCGATTCTAATGGAACCCAGTTCAGAAACGGAGATGAAGTGTTTGGATGGATCCCCACGAGTGAGGCTTCCCTCAACTGAGTTAACATACCCAACTGACGTCAACTTTAGCGCTCACAATGAAAACACGTCAAGGCGCCCTTAGCCAGTTCGTTCGCATTCCTGCTGATCACCTCGCCATTCGGCCTCCGAACGTCACTCCTGTTCAGGCCGCTGGCTTGACTTTGGCAGGATTGACAGCTTATCAAGCTCTTCATGGTCTCGCGAATATTGAAGCAGACCAAACTATCTTCATTAGTGGAGGCAGCACGGCCGTAGGTACTTTCGCGATCCAGCTCGCCAAGGCAGCTGGTGCAAAAGTGATTGCGACTGCTTCTGGAAAAAACGAATCATTCGTCCGCGGTCTTGGAGCGGATGAGTTTATTGACTACACCAAAGTAGACCTCCCAAAATACCTGACTGAAAGGGCACCCACTCCCAAATTCAACGTTATACTTGACGCCGTAGGCTCAGCTGACCCCATGCTATATACCTCGAGCGAAGCCTATCTTGCCCCTAATGGTGTCTTCATCACGACTGGTCCGTTGCCACAAGAATCTTCCATCTCCGAAATCTGGAAACTCCTCAAGACTCTCGCCGCAATAATCACTCCCCGTTGGATTGGAGGAACAAAACGGGTATACAGGTATGTTGGCCAGTCTTTTCTACTCCACCATAATGCTTCAAGTGGGAGCAGGGTTGTTACTGTTGTCAATAAACAAGATGACCTCCAATCCTTTCAGAGGTTGGTTGCCAACGGTGCGCGTTCTTCTGCACCATGACCTACCCGTCCATTGACCATATCGCAGGGTCTGTTAAACCCACAGTGGACACTATTTTTGAGTTTGGTGATGTTCCCAAGGCGTACGAGCGCATCATGACGACTCATGCGAGGGGAAAGGTTGTAGTGAGGGTGGATCCTACTGTGAATTAGCGTCCCATTGATGTTTGTACTGTATCCATCAGGAAGCTTGGAGGGATGAGAAATGACAATGACCACCATGATGCTTAATATCATAATAATCACTGCAAAGGGTCCAGTATCAAATCATTTCCTGACCTCCGATGCACACATTCGTCACAGTTGGCTCGACGAAATTTGACTCTCTCGTTGCAAAAGTCCTGTCCTCGAGAACGCTTAGCATTCTTAAAGCCCAGGGCTACGCGACGATGACTGTACAATGCGGAAACTCCTCCTTTGCTCACGCCTCTTTGGTGGCTAAAGGAGAAACAGCCACCCTTAGTCTCGAAGGCGTTTTGGTAGAGCTCTGGAAGTTCAAACCCTCCTTACGTGACGAGTATGAAAAAGCAGATCTCATAATCAGTCATGCTGGTCAGAAAGGAGTAAATGAGAAGTTTGTTGCACCAACACTGACTACCCACAGGCTCAGGAACGATAATCGAGATACTTCGTCTACCGAAACCACTGATCGTCATACCCAACCCAACGTTGCTTCACAATCACCAGGAAGAACTAGCGCAAGCCCTGGAGGCGCAAGGCTACCTCAAATCGAGCACTATCGAGTACCTTCGATTCTACGAATTAAAACATCTGCTGACCACAAGCAATAGGAACCTCGCCGAAACGATACAACAGTTCGATAAACATGCCATTGTACCCTTTCCGGCTTTTGACGGGAGTAGATTCAGACAGCTGTTGGACGAGGAGATGGGCTTTGCGTAAATCCCGTTTCCCATCACTTGCGCCTCAAATATGTATCCTCTTTGCCTCCAACCACCACCTCGCCTTTGTACAAATGCCCCCGAAAGCCGTTTCTGAAGCTATCATCGACCTTGATCCGGAAATTTATGAAACGCAAAATGTTCACGCAATCTACGACAGGATTGCCAGCCATTTCTCGAGTACCAGATACAAAGTAACGGAACAATTGCCGTCTTATCATTTCACTCTCGCCTTGACATCACATTCGAGTTAGCCGTGGCCGATCATCGCGAAATTTCTTTCAGAACTGCCTGACGGATGGATAGGGCTTGATTCTGGTACGGGAAATGGGAAATATCTCCCTCTTGATCGGCAAGGTAAAATATGGACCATCGGCTTGGATAGAAGCATCAATCTTCTGAAGATCGCTCAACATGCTGGAGGAAAGATGAGAGAGGTTGTCCTTGGAAATGTGCTTGACCGATGCTGGAGGAAGCATGCTTTTGTGTGTGACTGAAAATATCCTCCACTGTCTAACACTGAAGAATTTCACCTTAGGACTACGCTATCTCAATCGCGACAATTCATCACCTCGCCACACCAAAGAGAAGAATGCTCGCAGTTGAGGTGAATTTGTCTCTCAATGACAGTAGTTGCTCTTCATACAAGTGCTTATTTATAGTGTCTTCTGCAAGCTGTCTCATCCAAACATGGACGCATTCTCATTTACGTCTGGGCAATCGAACAAGATGAGCTCTCCAAGAGGGCCATTCCGCAGGGAGAGTGCGATGAACTGGGATTAGGGAAAGATGTCATCGTGCCATGGGTATTGTCCAAACAAACCGCTCCGGAAAGTCCAAACCTGTCTGGTGGCCAGGAGCAGGTCTATAACCGATATTACCACATGTTTGCCAAGGGCGAATTGGCGCGACTGGTCGCTGAGGCTGCTGCAGAACTCAACCTCATAATAGGCGCGGCAGACGGGCAACCGCCATCGAGCCAAGGTGTGGAAGTCGTACAAGATGGTTGGGAGAGGTCGAACTATTATGTTGAGCTGCGATGTTGGAGTACTTGACGACTGTCTTACATGTCCCGTTCGGAAAACAAAATGCATTGAAAGCGTGCGGAGAAATGTTGAACGTAATGATACATGAAGGAGTCTACTCGCTGGCGGCCATGACTGTTGAAGCTATGAGACTTAGATCGAGTGGGAAGGAAAATACTGCTCACTGGCATTGATCAGGTCACCTCCACTATCCCGTAGTGCCCGCACAGCTTTCGCTCGCGAGCAGTTGACTTGTTGCATCACCAAATCGATATCCTTGGGATCAACACCGGTCTCATCTACAGGTCCATCGTCCTCAGGTTCCTTCAACTCAGGAACCTCCTCTTCACTATTTGCACCAGCAGCTGCAGCATCAAGAGCAGCCGCATTTGCGGTACTGGAAGCCAGCTGTTGAGCAGCAGAAAGCTGAGCATGAGAGTTCATGTCCTCGATCTGTACCAAATATTTGAGCTTTCATATTTGGAGTTAAGAGAGGAGCCACATACCTTGGCCTCTCCGAAAACGATGTAGCAGTCGCTATTCGGCGACTTGTAGACATCAGGGGATGCCAACACAAAGAGGATCTACTGCAAATTTAATGCATTTCCGCATGCCAAAACATGCGCGAAACATACGTTTTTGGGCCTCCTGAGAGTGACACGGGTAATCCCAGGGACTTTTTTCAATCCCAAGCTGAGAAGTGCCTTTCTAGCCTTGCGCTCAGAACGGGACTGGATTTTCTCGAGGGCGGCATTGGAGGTGGGATCCTCCTCAGGCTCATGTTCGTGTTCGTGGCCCTCGTGGTCGGAATGGTCAGAGTGAACTTCCTCGATGTGTGCGGACATCTAGGGTGAGCGTCAGCGCATCTTGAACACAAAGACAACATCCATCTCCAAGCTCGAGAAGCAGCATGACGGAACTTGATGATCGGAGCATAGGTATGGAGTATTCTGGGATAACGAACCTTTTAAAATTATGGACGGACGAGATCGGCGAGCTCGACGGCGGGGATGGCGAGGACACGAAACCGCTTTGAGCGAGTTGTTTGGTGGTGATGGCCTATATTTGGTATAGTCGCTGTGGACAAACCAATTACCTAGATGTCCAATTTATCACTCGACATTCTGTTAGTCTCATTGCCATGCCCGTTAGCCTTGCCCGTCAAATTCACGCTGTCCTCAGTGGCACGCCTGACATCCTGCCTTTGGACGAGCTTCTGGGTCTCGTCGATGACTTCGTTATGGAATGCGCATCGTCTGAAGAACCAGAAGTGTTGATTGCACATCTCGAAGAGGAGCTTCAGGGCGTGCACCATGATGTTATCGACTACTCAAACCTCCGTCATGTGGAGATATTCCTGACTGTACTACGTCACCTTGCACCTGTCATCCCATCCACATCAGTTATCTCGTGGTTCGATCTCGTCCTCCGACCCGCTCTGCGTGAACCCAGGTTGGCGACAGTACCTGTCAACTACGCCAAGGAATTGATCATTCAGGCCTTGAAGAAGAACAGCGACATATATTCAGATAGAATTGAAAACTACGCGGTCCGAGTGGCAGGCTTTAGGAAACGGCTATTCGACTTGTATCTACTGGATGCCTTTAATGAAGGGTCCGAGAACGATATTTTGGAATGGGTTGAATTGGGCGAGGAGGAACGGGAAAAGAGAACTCGTTGGAAGGAGAACTTGGAGGATATTCTTATCAAGTACGGGCAAGAAAATCCTGAGGTAGACTCTCGTAGCTTGCCACCGACACGACTATTAATGCAGGGACCAGGATCTTTTCACAGAGATTCTTGCCCATTTCGCGAACCCTTCCACTCGGCTCCAGCTATTTACGTTGCTGAATCTGCTTTCTTCTCGTTCATCTTATTCTGTCGCAGCTCCCGTTCTATCCAAACACCAGCTCCTGTCCACTATCATTCTATCCATCTTTCTAGATAACTCGTCGACAATGTGTACCGCAGGGCTGACGTTTTTGGCCAAATCCCTACCTTACTTTGCTGTTTATGCTCGAGAACAGCTCCGACATCTCCTTCCTCGATTCCTTGCCGTACTTGCGAGGGTTCTGTGCTGGAAGGAGCGCTACCCTACATTCCCCGAAGCAGGAGATGGACCCCCAGATGTTCAGTTGGAGAAGGAACTAGCAGAAATTACGCAAAAGAACCTACATATACGTCCAGACATCCAATGGCAACGACTAGAGATGATATTCAACGCAACAACATCACATCCACCCGATTCGCGCCCATTCTTCTCCACTCTGTTCTACCTATACCCATCTAATGTCCTGAAATTCCTCCGTGGCCCAGTTGCATACCTCAACTCGTTTAACATTGAGACACCCTATGTGGAAAGCTGGAAAGATGCATTTGAGGAGGATGAGATTAGACGAAGATGTGAGGTACGGACTTGGTTGGATTTTTTCTCTGGGTGTCTAATTGATATTATTCCAGAACCTGCTCCGAGAGCACATTTGTCACCCACTCTTGATCTGGAAAGACGCTTCCAAGGAGCTAACAACACCTGAATTCTGGTCAAAATATGGAATCTCGCGCATTGTCAGTGAGGCGATCATGTTGGACGTGCGTAATCTCGCCATTGGGCTTCGTGAGCGATACGGATACACCCATTCGAACGATCCTCCTCCCTCCCAAAAGAACGAAGAACAACAACCACAGGAAGTAAGGGCAGAATGGGAGACGGCTGCGGATGACACTGCGAGGAAGGGGGAGGATGAGGAGGAAAACGAACAGCCCGAAGCACAACCAAAAGCCACAGAGGAGTTTCCTGAGTCAACCTCTCATTTTATTACCCCACTCGATCTTTCCAGTGGTAAGGCCGTTATTTCCTTGGCGGATATGGTGCAGGCCACAAACGCGCTAAAGACTAACATTGACGTGGATGTCGCCCTACCGGATGCGCAGTGGATGTCTGCATTGCCATCTCGATCACCGTCTCCTTCAAAACGACAACGATTAATTTCTCCAGGGGGAGATTCGGAATCTGGTAACATCGGACAGGTTGCACAGGCGATCTCGGGTTTACAACGAGAGGTCTTACTGTTAAGAAATGAGCTCAATTTTGAGCTTTGGATTCAAAGGGAAAATATCAAGCATATTGGAAGGCTATATCAGGACCGCATTCTAATGAGGAGTGCGGAGGCCGAACGTCAAGGTCTTGTGCGTGCGTTTTCCTAGGCATGTCTTTACGGGTCTCAGTGGAGCTTGTTATTGCAGTACAACAAACTACGAAAGTATCGTGCACAGGTCATCAGCCTTGAAAATGAGTTACGCGAACACAAGCAGCAAGCGTCGTCTGCGAAGAACAAGTACGCGGACTGGAATACAGAACTTCAGAAGAAACTCAAGGAACTCCGGGAGGAAAAAAAGAGCTGGATATCCGAGGCCGCGGCACTACGTAGCGCAGAGAAGGAGGCGAAGGTGATGTTCACTCCCGTAGATTGCTCCTAGCTAGCAGCTGACGACATCATAATAAACGCCAGGCCTTATTCGCCGCTCAAGCAAAGCTTCTCGCCGAGGCAGTTGAACATGTTACTCAGCTGGAGACACAGAAGAAGGAGAATCAACACAAAATCGATAGGCTGCACGACTACGAACGCCAGATTGAACAGCATATCAAGGTCCAAAAGCTATGGTATGGTGTCATCCACCGGCGTCAACTTTTCTTCACTTTTTATCGTAGGGATCAAGATTACGCCAAATTCAATGCCCGTGGAGAGCAGATAGTTACCATGCAAAATCAAATCCAGCAACTCAAGTTACGTCTCGAAAGCTACGAGAAGACACAAGGGGAAATGGAGGAAAGCGCTCGGTATGATAGTTGTCAGATATGCGTGGAAGGTGGCCGCTCAACTTTACCCTAGTGCCTATCGTCGCCAGATGCAATCTTTGGAAGCCAAGCTTGCTTGGTCCAGCAAAAGGGCAGAAGGCCGCCGACTGGTCTCTGAAGAAGATTTTCGAGCCCTTGTGGCTGAGAAGGCAGGGCTTATGGCAGCCAATAAGAGGCTGCGTGATGAGAACCACGAACTCAGGGAGGAAATCGAAGAGTTGAGGGCGATGGTTGAAGTGCTTAGGGCTCAGCATACCGGCCAAAAAGGTTTAATCTCAGAACATAGGTCTGACATACCGCCATTGTAGTGTTCTATGTAGCCGGACATACACTAGTCGGATACTCTTGCTGTTATCGTTGTTCACAATCGTCTAGATCTTTCCTGATGTCCCTGGTCTATAGGTGTGGTAAGTGCTATTGAATGGCATCAGATAAAGGATGAAGAGGATCAGTTACGATTAATTCCAGAAGGTTCGATACGGATTCGGCCATTATACCCTTTAAGGCAAGTTTCAGATCCTTCGAGAACAGAAAATTTGGTGTACTTATAGTCCCGCTTCCTTATCCCGTCTCTTCACCTTCTCCATCTCTCTTCATCCATTCACCTCGCCTTCGCCTAATACCCCAAAAGTTCGTTACCCGCCTGCCTCTTCGCATTAATTCCTAATCACCGTATAGAAAGAATGTCTGCCACTACTGAGAGTTTTGGCTTCCAGGCTGAGATTAGCCAGCTTCTGGACCTCATCATCAGTGAGTCTTCATCGTCTATCGTGTCCTTCTTGATGTACTAACACAGTGTTGCAGACACCTTCTACTCCAATAAGGAGATTTTCCTTCGGGAGCTGATCTCCAACTGTTCCGATGCGATCGATAAAATTCGTTACGCATCGCTAACCGATCCCTCGGTGCTCGACACCGAGAAAGAGCTTTACATCCGTATCACCCCCGACAAGGAGAACAAGATCCTCCGCATCCGCGACACTGGTATTGGTATGACCAAGGCTGACCTTGTTAACAACCTTGGCACCATTGCCAGGTCCGGTACTAAGGTACGTAGATTACTCGCGCGTGCTTTGTCTCGGCATTCCTGACGTATCTCCATTTAGGGTTTCATGGAGGCCCTTAACGCCGGTGCTGATATTTCTATGATCGGTCAATTTGGCGTCGGCTTTTACTCTGCATACCTCGTCGCTGAGCGCGTGCAGGTTATCTCGAAGCACAACGATGACGAGCAGTACATCTGGGAGTCTTCTGCTGGTGGCACCTTTACCATCACCCTCGATACCGTCAATCCTCCTCTCGGCCGTGGCACTGAGATCCGCCTCTTCTTGAAGGAGGATCAATATGAATATCTCGAGGAGAAGAGGATCAAGGATATCGTCAAGAAGCACTCCGAGTTCATCTCGTACCCCATCCAGCTCGCCGTGACAAAGGAGGTTGAGAAGGTGTGTTTCTCTTAATTATCCATCATCGTTCGGCGCTGACTTGCAATTCAGGAAGTTGAAGACGATGAGGAGGTCAAGGAAGAGGAAGAGGGCGAGAAACCCAAGATTGAGGAGGTCGAGGAGGACGAGGACAAGGAAAAGAAGAAGAAGAAGATCAAGGAGAAGCAGGTTACCAACGAGGAGCTTAACAAGACCAAGCCCATCTGGACCCGCAATCCTCAGGATATCACTACCGAGGAGTATGCTTCCTTCTACAAGAGCTTGACCAACGACTGGGAGGACCATCTCGCTGTCAAGCACTTCTCCGTCGAGGGTCAACTCGAGTTCAAGGCTATCCTGTTCATCCCTAAGCGGTGAGTAAATCTGTGCTTGGTCAAAATGTATGTACTGATAAGTGCTCACAGTGCTCCCTTCGATCTCTTTGAGTCGAAGAAGAAGCGCAACAACATCAAGCTCTATGTCCGCCGCGTCTTCATCATGGATGACTGCGAGGAGCTCATTCCCGAGTATCTCAACTTCGTCAAGGGTATCGTCGACTCTGAGGATCTTCCTCTCAACATCTCTCGTGAGACTCTCCAGCAGAACAGGATTCTCAAAGTCATCCGCAAGAACATTGTCAAGAAGACCCTCGATCTTATCACCGAGATTTCTGAGGACAAGGACAATTTTGCCAAGTTCTACGAGGCCTTCGGCAAGAACATCAAGCTCGGTATCCACGAGGACGCCCAGAACCGCAGCAAACTCGCCGAGTTCCTTCGCTTCTACTCGACCAAGTCCCTCGATGAGCAGATTTCGCTCAAAGGTGCGTTTTTCTCTCCTGCAAACTCTGCCAGACGAACTGATTTAGGTTTTTAGACTACATCACCCGCATGCCTGAGGTGCAGAAGTCGATCTACTACCTCACTGGTGAATCGCTTGCTGCTACCAAGGACTCACCCTTCCTTGAGGTTCTCAAGAAGAAGGGCTTCGAGGTCCTCTTGCTCGTTGATCCCATCGACGAGTATGCCATTACACAACTGAAGGAGTTCGAGGGCAAGAAGCTCGTTTGCGTATCGAAGGAGGGCCTTGAGCTTGAAGAAACTGAGGAGGAAAAGAAGGCTCGCGAGGCTGAGGTGCAGGAGTACAGTGAGCTCTGCTCAACTGTCAAGGATGCCCTTGGCGACCGCGTCGAGAAAGTTGTCGTGTCGAACCGTATCGCCGACTCTCCCTGTGTTCTCGTCACTGGCCAATTCGGCTGGTCGTCGAACATGGTAAGCCCCTGAACGTTAACTTGTAAAGTGAGTCTGTTCGCTGACATGCCATAACAGGAGCGTATCATGAAGGCACAGGCTCTTCGTGACTCCTCGATGTCGTCGTACATGGCTTCGAAGAAGACACTCGAGCTGAACCCCAACAACGCCATCGTCAAGGAGCTCAAGAAGAAGGTCAAGGAAGACAAGGCTGACAAGTCTGTCCGCGATCTTACCTTCTTGCTCTTTGAGACAGCCCTTCTCACCTCTGGCTTCTCCCTTGATGATCCGACATCGTTCGCGAAACGTATCTACCGCATGATCTCTCTTGGTCTTGATGTTGATGAGGACGAACCCGCTCCTGCCCCCGAGGCAACGACTGAAGCTCCGGCTGCTGCGGAAGGTGCTTCGACATCGGCCATGGAGGAAATTGACTAGAGGTCTGTTTTTGTGGTAGATTGGTTTCTTGTTGCTTGCTTCGTCTCATGTTTTTCTTTTGCATTGTTGTCATCATTTACTGCAGTCATCACATGTATTAGTCTAAAATCACTATCATTTCATTGATTCTCGCTAAAGTGTGATTGTAAGAAAGGGGTTTACTAGAATAGGAGGTGACAAGAGAAGCTACAGATCGATGGGTCAGGGATCTGGCATCCCACACTTGGGTATGGGAAGACGGGGGACTGGAGCTTCGTGTGAGCCTCGTGTCAGGCATACTAGTGGATGTCATGTAGGGGCCAAAAGGAGTGATGTCCTCATGGAAGGTGTCGTGTGATGCGTGTGATGCGGGACGCACGTTCAGTGGCCTGACTCTGCAAGAGACGGAAAAGGGGAAGTGATTCAATGAATTTGTTTGGAAAGGAAAAAGCAGGGATCCTTCATCGACAGCTATGATATCATGAGGACAGACAGAGATGGGCCAAGAATAGGACCACCGGTTGCTCGTCGTTGGCCAAGAGGGGCGGGTATATGAGACGAAGGGACGGGGCGTCGGTTACCGGAGGCGACAGAAAGGAGGACGACGATGGGTAGAGTGGTCGCAACATACGGGGTCGAGTTGGAGGGGAACACCTGGTGTCGCAGAAACTCGGGGAAGGACCGGATATGGTAAGCTGGGGCGTGGAGACAAAGAGAGCATTACGTAATGGAGAAAGAGAGGAGAAGAGTTTGGAAGAGGTCGAGAGCGTCTGCAGTGTACAAGTACCTTACCCTACCATGTTCTCCACTTAGTTTGTTTTCCGCTATCCTTCCCTCCCCTCCCCTCCTCCACCTCCTCTGCCATGCCTGCCCTGTTGTCGCCACTCCCTCTGCTCCCCCCCTTTGATCTCCCCGAACCCTCCCCCATACCCATACCCATTCTCTCTCCTCCCCCTATTTATTGCGCCAACAACAAGGAACCCCCCGTCGTGCGTCACAATCCCTTTCCCTGATTTCTCCCATCAGCTCACCTGCATGGCCCCCGTCCAGTCCTACAACCGCCTTCGATCCCCGTCTCTCCCTCCAGAGCCCTTTTCACGACCTCCTTCCGCAGTACGTGGCCCCTTTCTTAACACCGCCTCTTCTAACCGCTCCCCGTTCTCGATAGATGATGTCCAAGCAGCCATCATGCACCTCTACCCCGCGTCGCCGCTCAAAGGCTCCCTCACACTCTCTCCGCCGTCGCCGCCTTGCATCACGCGTCGATTACTCCAGGGAACATTCACCATTGCATGCTTTTGACAAGCTACCATGGATAGCTTCCCTTGATGTTCCTCCCGGCCATGACCATCCATGGGATATCGCTGATCTCTCTCTTATCCCTGATCCCGAACCTTCCCATATTCGACCATCGGGCCCTGGGCCGGTACGTCGTCGCAAGGGATCACCCAGGTCCAGCCCCATGGTTTCGTCATTGGACTTGGGTGTCCGCCCCGAAGACTACTCAAGCTATAATTTATTTCCTCGTGATACCCCCTCACGTCCCTCCACACCTGCATCTCGATTCGACCCCACACGTGTAACGTTTCGCCATCTCATGCCCGTGACTGATGATGAAGTGTAATCTGCTTGTACCATTAACCCCTTGGGCGACCCAAATTTCCGACTCATGCTGTAACTGCTACTGTTTCTTTTTACCCGCGCTGGCACCCATGTGTTTGCTTTCTGCTGCGCATTGTTATGATCTGCTTACTCCTCTCTCCCACAATCGCATTGAACCACTTGGCATCGCTTACCCAGCCACCCACTCGCATCACTGCACATATTCCACTATGATTAGTTCAATTATCTATTCAACACAAACCCTAGAACAACCGCCACTGCTGTTGCTTATAATACTTGCTGTTTATAACCCCTTCTTTTGTTCGTTTCATCTTTTTCCCCGATTTATTGTCCTTATATATGCTCTGTATCTACCCTTTGCATTAACCCCTTGTATCCTGCTTCTCGACTTGTCCTTTTCTTTCTGCCTCTGACTCGGCCTCTTCGTTCTTAGCATACTTCCCATCTTAACGATTGACAATTTTCCGCGGACCTACTTCCGTTCATTGTGTTGTTCGCACGATTTATAATGACTTGTCTGTTGCTCCGTATATCACCCGCAGATCATCGCATGTTTTCATGTACATACACGCATGTACCTCGTTCCCATAATACACACGTATTTATGACTCGACAAGGAACGAGAGTTGGTCGAGATCAGTTGTCTTCACAAGATACGCATCTCATCATCATTGGTGCAAAATGACTAAGTCCATTGTTCGCTTGAAATAGATATATGACTGCATGATCAGCAACCTACGACCTTCAACCCAAATGTCGACATCGTCGCGAGTCATCAACTTCGGTGCTGGCCCCTCGGCATTGCCTGACTCCGTCTTGGAAGAAGCAACCAAGGGCCTCCTAAACTTTGAAAATACTGGCATCGGGATCGCCGAGATTTCCCACCGCTCGCCAGAATTTACATCTTATCTTTCCAACGTCGAGACGCTCATCAGACAACAACTCGACGTCCCACCCACCCACTCCATCTTCTTCACACAAGGCGGCGGTACTGGTCAATTCTCCGCCGTCGTTCTCAACCTCCTCGCGCGTCATAGGTTGCTTTATCCGGACATTAAAGAAGAAGAACGCGGGTTGGATTATGTTCTTACAGGCTCGTGGAGCAAAGCCGCATATACCGAAGCACTGAGGCTCGGTGGTGGAAAGGTCAACGTTGCGGCCGATGGGAGGGTTCATTCAAAGGACTCCAAGTCCTTTGATAACATCCCGCCTCACGAAGCGTACAAGTTTTCAGCGAACCCAGCGCTCATATATTACTGCGAAAACGAAACTGTGAATGGTGTCCAGTTCAACCACGCAGCGGAATCGGTCGATAAAGACGGCAAATCCGTCCAAGGGACATTCCCGTTCCATCTTCTTCCACAACAGGGCCAGAAACTCTTGCCTTTGGTGGCTGATTATTCGTCTAGCTTCATGTCGCGCCCCATCCCGAGGCTCGCGGACCATGCGGTGATTTATGCGGGCGCACAGAAAAATATAGGTCCTGCCGGATTGACCATTTTGATTGTGCGGAATGATTGTATTGTCGATGTGGATGCTGCTGCCAAACTCGGTGCCCAACCCGTCCCCATCACCCTTTCGTACAAGACATTGGCAGATGGGAAGAGCGTTTATAATACGCCACCCGTGTTGTCTATTTATATCGCAGGGTTGGTGTTGAAGAGGAATCAGGCGTTGGGCGGGTTGAAGTATTATGAGGATGTGAATAGGCGGAAGGCGGATAAGGTGTATGCGGCCTTGGAGAAGGGGGAGGAGAAAGGGGTGTTTAGGGGTCATGTGCAGAAGGGATCAAGGAGTTGGATGAATGTTGTTTTTGTGGTGCTTGGAGAAGGGAAGGAGAAGGCCTTCTTGCAGGGTGCTGAGGGGAGGGGTATGGCAGGGTTGAAAGGTCATCGGTGAGCTTTTTTTTTGGTTGTTGTTGACCCTTTTCGCCAAATTCGCTGACCCTTTTCGATTTGTGCCCTGAATATAGTTCTGTCGGAGGTAGGCTGGTCTCTTGACATTCAGCTGTAGTTTCTTTTTTTCTGACAAGTCCCTTGTATTTACAGGCATCCGCATCTCGCTGTATAACGCCATTACTGAGGAGCAGACGGACAAACTCGTCGCGTACATGCACGAGTTTTTGGATTCTCGGTAAATTATACTAAAAATACGTGCAAATCAGGATGGCGAACAGCCTCCTTGAATATACGCCTTGCTTATCGTGTAAAATATACTGAAAACCTGCAGGAGTCAGTATACATACATATCTAAGCTTGGGACAGAGTAGTGGGAATTTGAGGGACTGTGATATATCGATTTTTCTCCGCTGTTCAGTAAGTCACTTTGCCGGAGTGGTTAACGGGATCGCCTGCTACCACGGTAGCTGCTAGCGGTTGGTCTTTGACCGCGAGTGTTCGAATCGCTCAGGTGACGCTAATTTTTGGCGCTCGACGGACCTTTCTTTTCTTTTCCGGCGTGGCTACTTCCAAAACCAGTATGACCTTCCACTTGGCTAAAATACATGGGACACATTATAGTTGTCACAACTTGGAGCCTTATGGAATTGCCTTGTCCGTTGTTAGCAACATGCACCACATGAATGAAGCCCGTGTATATGATTCTGTCGGAGGAGTGCTGGACAGGTGTATCAGAGATGCAATCAGGGTCAAATTTTCAGATCATCTTCACCGTACACCTCCAGCTCAAAACAACCGCGCAAGATGTAAAAATGACGTCACCTGAGCGATTCGAACACTCGCGGTCAAAGACCAACCGCTAGCAGCTACCGTGGTAGCAGGCGATCCCGTTAACCACTCCGGCAAGGTGACCTAGAGATCTTTTTTGCATGTAAGACACATATAGTCATGTATAGATCGTATGATCAGCCTATTAGGCTTCCGACACAACCTTTCAATGTCTGACCATCATGGCAAGCATGTTACAATTGAAAGATATTCCGACTAGCACAATTTCAACTCTTGATATGCCCTCTGGGATCCCCAATGCTCATTGTGGTGGGGTTGAAGAAAATGTATACATTAGGTTTTATGGGTCCAGTAACTTCTTAGATACATATACTGTTTGTATTGTTTTTCCTTAATAGCTGCTAATCACTGGTCCTAATTTCCTTTATTTGGGGATTCATCTTGGGTGGTGGTTGTGCTGGGCAATGGTGATGTACCATGGCAAACTGTGTCCCATATGCAATAACATGAGTACTACTATTACCCATTTAAGCAAGTGCCCCATGGCTGAGTTGGTTACAGCGTCCGACTGTTATCTTACATAATGCAATCGGAAGGTCGTGAGTTCGAGCCTCACTGGGGCAGTTCGTTTAGTATGGACGTCTTTTTGTTCTTTCCATTTCTTTTTCGATCCGACGTAGCTCATATATGACGACGGGATTGCATTGAAGCTCCGGAAGAAAACATATTGCAGAAACCGTAGTCAAAGGCTACAATCATGTTGACCCCATCCCCACAATAAATGTACTTCTACCTCCGCGAGGAAGTATCAATAACCTTTCAGCACCATGGACTTGAAAGACCTCCGTAGTCGGTACAGCCATAGAACTCATCGTTGTCTCCCCCGTCACAGGGAGTGCCGAAACGTGGACCTTGGGCAGTGCGAGCTCCCCGTGGTGTAGTGCCAGCAAAGTGATTTGTGTTGTGAACGAACCATTGTCCTAGAAGAACCGGATCAGTTCAGCCTACATTCCACGGGATACACCAAACCCACCTTCGCAACAAACTCGCCCCGCTTCGGACCGCTAATGAGCCAATCTCGGATTATTTCTTCCACATTGTATCGCATGACGAATTTTTGATCCTCGTTATTCGCACTAGGACCCCAATGGAAAGAGGTGTCAATCCTGAGCTCTGCAGAAATAGGCTGTCCTGCATATAGAGAGGTAGATCCAGAAGCTGTAACACTGCCAAATGGCGTTGCTAAGATGTTGACGCGCGCTGCGGCTACAATCTACGATTATAGAAGTAAGAATGGAGAGGCAGTTAGACAGGTTGTGGCAACATCAGAACACGGTGCACGTACATGCATCTGGGGTACATCAACTGGTATTCTGATCTCCCGCCAATTCCCCTCAATGCCGTCAGAATGTTGATGCTGCGCCAACACCTAAATGAGAAGTCCCCACCTTAATTAGTCAGAAGTATGTTTTAAAGGGAAAATGACTCGCCTTTTTCACAATAGCTAGCTTCTCCCCGAATTCTGCATCTTGCGGCATCTCAGGGACAATGAGCTCGCCCGTCACGCCATATAATTCAACCCAAGAAGCATCATTCCCAAGCGCTTCGACGAGGTGGCTGACCAAAGGCGCATATAGGGTCTTTGACTCATTCTGATCCAAAATGGCTTTGACTTCTTGCTCGATAAGATTTTTCACCTCTGCCAGGACGTCAGGAGATAGAAGCCAAAACATCAGGTGTCACGTACCAGTGCGTAAAAGGCGGTACTTGATCACGAGTGTTAGGGATTCTTGCACTGCAAGAGGTAAGTGGCTCGATCACGGACGAACAAGAAGCATTACATACCAGGACCCAAGCAAGAGTCTATAGAAAAGAGGAAGCTCGCGGGTTGCAGTGGCGTTACAGTCTGTGTCAAGTCAACTTTTGTGTTTGTTGGCAGCGATAGATACTACCCACAACAATTTTTGAATTTGGTGACGGGGAGGTGATCACAACATTGTCGATACCGTTCGATGGCACTTCTAATTCTGCCGACGCGATCCGGATGTGTTGGTGACTCGTCGTGGAAACTGTAAACTTCGATATCAATCTACCGCAGAGTTCAGTTAAAGTGAATCGCCTCGTAAACAGGGTCATTTTCTAACCTTGGCCCTCTAAAGAAATCTTGTACATTGACTGAGATAGGTAACGTGGTGAACAATACCCGAGTCAAAAAGAGTTTGCGTTCAAGCGATGGTTGCTCTTTCGTCGTCCATTCCACTTCAATGTTAATTTTCTGCTCGTTTCGTATGAGGTCAGCACCCAGCACGAGTTATGCAAGATCAAGTCATACCAAGTCATGTGATGCAGAGGAGTCGGAGTGAGGAAGAATGAGGGAATACTCCTCATCCTCCTCAAGGCCGCGCAGTACGAGACTATCGTCCTCAGGTTCCAGTTTGATGTCCTCGCCTTGGAGAGGTGCCGATCAGGCCAGAATTCCGCAAGGGTTCAAAGATCAGAACATACCTTCCGCATGTGCCTCAGTGTACCCCCAAGTTGTGTTTGGGCAGACTAGGCGCAGCTTCAGACGATCAACACTGTTCCTCCCAGTCGAGACTGTGACTAGTATAGTAGGGGGCTTGCCGAGCTCGACTGGTTTAAACATCAATGATCAGTTGAGGAAATAGCATGAGCACCTACTTCGTGTTGACTGGTCAACCGTAACATCTAATGCATGAATGTCTTGGGGTACGCGGACAATTGCATTGGACCGTTTACTTGATGTTGACGACTTAGCATGAGTCCTTCGGTGATCCCAATGGAATACAAGATTTCCGACGCGGATTTCAGTGGCTTGAATCAGGTACTTGCCCATTGCAATAGCCTGAGTAGATTCAGAATATGTTTCACCTTGGGATGAACTGATGAACTCACAGAGCAGAAGGGCCGCAGCGTGTTCCTGCCGGGGACAAGGTCGAATGCAGGAGCTGTAAATTTATACTTCTCCGATTCGCGGCCGGTAACAGTCACTGCCATACCGCTAATGGACAAGTTCTAGCTATAGTATAAGCTGAGTTGCAACCTCCACTGGTGTAATGACACTCACACACGGTAGCCTGTTTAGAATGCGTAGATTGATGTATACCCCGTCTTCTGTCCCCGCCAACTCCGCATCGGGACCTATTTCTAGTGACAGGATTTGGTGTTCAGGCAGAACGATTTCTGCAATGGGTCAGACTATAGCTAAAAGTTCTATCTATATAGACCCACCTGACTCTAAACCATTAGCAGCATCTGTCAAGGAGGACACCAGTCGTGAGATATATTCAATCTTGTCGTCCTCGTGTATGAGCAGTTCGCTGCCCTGGTGCTCGATGAAGCTTTTGAGGTACGAGAGCAAATTATGCATCCATTCGTTGTCCCTCGGCTGCTTCATCTCAGTGTGTGTATCCAGCGCTCGCGAGAGCATGTATAATTCGAGTGCAGTCCACGTATGCGGGGCATAATGGGCGGGCAGAGAGCTGTATGTCGTGAGTGCCGCAGTATATTGTCCTCGACACCTGTATTGGGGGTGCATTAGTTAAGGCTATCAGATGAGGGACGGACATACAGATCAAGGGCAGCTAGACTTCCGTGAAGCTTGAGAGCTGACTTTCGCCGACCAGCTTTGGTATACATAGAAATGGCACGGTTGGTCACGTCAACGTAAATCTTGTAAAAAGTTTCCCGGTCTCGAACGGCTTCTAGCAGTTCTTTGTTGCTGATGGACGACTTCAAGTTGGCTTTGGGTGAACTGGATTGAGATGACGGGCCCATAGAAAAGGGTGGCTTTGCCGGTAAGTGTCCGACGTGAACGCCGATTGCATCAAGCTGAAGACGCTCTGAGCGTTTAGCAGGCAGCACATTTCAAAGTACAACTCACCTGACGCCGAGCCAGCTCATATAACTCTCCTTTGCTTGCATATAGTGAGTTTGGTTTACTGCCATCCGCCGAAGAAGGGATCCAGAGGTCGTATTGTTGAACAACGCTCAGGGAAGAAGAGTAGATCCAGGACTCGATGAAGAACAGTGGGAGAGTGTCCTAGAAATATGGTTGGGAGTCGGACATCGCGAAACGGAGAACCATCATTGACGTACAGCTACTACACGGAGCCGCTGACTGAACTTCGCAAGGAAGCTCGACGCGTTGGCGGCAATATCATTGATGCGTCCCAACTTGGCTAGGAGCTCGCATCGGCGGCCGAGGAGGAAGGTTCGGAAATCGAACACAGAAATTGTATTCGCAAGAATGAGGTCACGGTAGGGTTTCTTTGTCACCGATAGCAGAGGCAGGGTGTCATCTTCCGGACCGACATTGATAAGTGTTCCGAACCAGGAGAAATTCTTCGCCCTCCAAACTTGATTGAACGTTTCTTCCAGTTCGTCGAATTGTAGCAATGCTTCCTCAAGGAGATTCATTCCTTCAAATGAACTCGCCAAGCTTTCCTAGTATTAGTAAGTCAAAGGCGCTCCAAAACGGCCAGGAAACCTACTTTGAGGATGAAGAATGTACAGAAATTCCACCCTGGCATTTGTTGTTGGGCCTCCGACCGTCGAACTTCCTCTGCTCTATGACTGACAGCTACGTCAAACGCAGCCATGAGACCATCTTTGACTTTGTTTCCAAACTCGCCCCATGCCAAAGGGCTGTCATTCGCGGTCGACCATGTAACCTGTATGCATCTGATAATCCCCCGTTTAATACTATTTGAATGAAAGGACCGTATACGCGCACCGATCACGTTTATCTTGATTGAAATCTGTTCTGAGCTTATCCAGAACCGATCCCTTGAGTTGGAAGAGCTTTCCACTGTGAGAAGCAGGTGTGTCGCCTTTCACAAGATGCAAGATGAGCCATTCCTGATTCCTGCGGGACACGACCGCGTTGTGCCACTCCTTCACCTGCTTTTTTACAGTATTTTTGTACGTCTCCAGGTCCCCAGGCTACAATCCGTATCAGCAAATTGAGCATACGTGCCAACGGCCCCAAGGCAATACCTCGCAGGTGACAACATAGATATGTAGCAGCGGTTTCTCCAGTAAAGTCATGGGTATCTGAGAAGCATGTTCGTCCCGGACGCTTTCGAATGGTACAAATTTGACGTCAAGCTCTTGGATTGTCAAAACTGACGACCGAGAAGGCGGTTTCCAGTGGATGTTACGGAGGGGGAATTGTGCCTTGAGGGCAGCCTGGATTTGCTTCCATGCTCCGGTCAGCAGGAAAGTGGGCGCCGTCGTATATGTCACAATGGCACGGTTTTCTGCCATTATGCCTGCAAGGTCAAGGTCAAGGCTTGTTAGGGAACAGGCTGATCCCAAGTCGTCATTATATTGATCGTGGGAAACCTGATATCAAAAAATCTGGTCCCGTCTTTCCAGCCCACAGAAAAGTATCTTTGGTGCTCCAGTAATAATGCCGTCGCCCGAAGAAGCCAGCACATCTACATCTCCAGCGCCTCCAGTCACGTTCAAATCTCTGGGACTGATAAATCCGCTTCTCGAGGCACTAGAGCAACTCAACTTCAAAACACCGACCGAAATCCAAACCGAGGCCTTGCCACATGCACTAGAGGGACGAGACATCATTGGAGTTGCTGCCACAGGTTCAGGAAAAACGGCAGCCTTTGCGTTGCCTATTTTACAAAAGCTATGGGAAGAACCAAAAGGTCTCTTTGCGTGCGTGCTTGCTCCTACTCGCGAGCTTGCATACCAAATAGCGCAGCAGTTTGAATCCTTGGGATCGACTATGGGCGTCCGATGTGCTGTTATTGTCGGAGGAATGGATATGCCCACGCAAGCTATTGCTTTGGCGAAACGACCCCATATCGTTGTGGCTACGCCTGGACGCTTGATGGATCACCTGGAGAAAACTAAGGGATTCAACCTGCGGAATATTAAATTCCTGGTATGTACTCTCAGCTCAGGGGCTTTCCAGTACTGACTTAGTTCAGGTTCTAGACGAAGCAGACCGTTTGTTGGACATGGATTTTGGTCCAAGTATTGACAAGATCCTCAAGCTCATACCCAAAGAGCGAACCACCTACCTTTTCTCTGCGACCATGACAACAAAAGTGGCCAAACTCCAACGGGCTAGTTTGTCAAATCCTGTTCGTGTCGAAGTTTCTACAAAGTAGGTTACCTTTCCTCCTATGCTGAGGTTTGATTTACGTGCCACCTCTAGATATCAAACCGTCTCCACCCTCCTTCAATATTATCTCCTCATGCCACTCAAAGACAAGGATGCTTACCTTGTATACTTGGCCAACACCTTAGCGCAAAACTCTATCATTATTTTTACCCGTACCGTCAACGATGCATCTCGGTATGTTTATGCACTCTAAAGGAGTTCATCTCTCATCCCTTGATAGACTGTCAATAATTCTACGGACGCTAGGATTCCCCGCAGTGCCCTTACATGGTCAATTATCCCAGAGTCAACGGTTAGGTGCTCTCGGAAAATTTAAAAGCGGAGGCCGAAAAGTGCTAGTAGCAACCGACGTCGCAAGTCGGTACGTCGCAATCGCTTGCACCTATATACTCCCTATATCACAATAACTATGAACTACATACAGAGGTCTCGACATTCCCTCCGTCGACGTCGTAATCAATTTCGATATCCCAACACACTCGAAAGACTACATCCACCGTGTAGGCCGAACAGCCCGTGCCGGGCGGGCAGGAAAATCGATAACACTCGTGACGCAGTACGACGTCGAACTTGTGCAACGGATAGAACAGGTTATCGGGAAAAAGATGGAATTATGGCCAACGGATGATCAGGAAATTGCGCTGTTGAAGGAGCGTGTGAATGAGGCTGGTCGTGTGGCTATTGCTGAGTTGAGGGAACAGGCTGCAGGCGGGAATAAAGGGCGAAAGCGAAGAAGGGAGGGCGGAGGTGGAAAGGATGACCAGGATAGGGACGATGATGTCGTGGAAGCGGGGATGCCGGTGAAGAGGAAAAAGTCAAAGGGAGGGAGGTGATATACTATATGTTTCTCGTGTGCTGGTTTGTTGCTGTCCAGCGTCATACGAGAAACACTGAATTATCGCATAAACATCAAGTCAGATCGGAGTACGTATTTCGTGCCGCTTTTGACGGGGGACCCTTCATGCAACATGCATTCTTGACCATGTCTGAATAGCATCTCGTGAATCTAAGAACAACGTTCCCGAAGTGAGAAAACCCACCGATGGAGAAGTGCTGTACCGCGAGTTAGTGGGGCAACAATTTCTTCTCGAGGCTTCCCTCTTGCTTCTTTGTAAAAGATCGTCTGTATAGCATCAGCACGATGCAACACACGCAAGCGTGGCGGGACAAACCTCGCCGCCCTCGACGCCATCTTCGACGCCAGTCAAATAGATTAACAACGTCCATTCTGACTTGGCTCCTGTCAATGGATCGCGGACAGAATCATCGTAATGCGGGCTAATAGTAGGACCCAACATCAACGGACCAGTCCAGAATGGCACTGGCAAAGACAAGATAACTCACCAAAAATACTGTCCGGGTTCATATTTATACACCCTAATATTCGAGTTGAACGAGTGTGGATGTCGCGGTCCATCCGTGTTCACTTTCTTTGCCGATGTAGGGTACGGAAACGATGGAAGATGTGGTGTGAGGAGGCTATGTAGGTTCTTGGCGAAATCTAGGGATGTTACAGAAAATCTGCCTGTTGCTATCAACAATGTCGTCCATCGCGATACGTGGATAGAACGACATACGATTAACTCGCTCAGCTTCTCCTTTCTTCTTCGGTTGTGTGAGCTCGAGTGGGAGACCGTCAATGAACCTGACAAAGGCCTTGCATTCTGCTGGAGAGAAGAATTCCTGACATTGCGCTGAGTATTAATAGTGAATCTTCGAGCAAGGGCGACTTTGGCATACATCTATGACCAATATCTGGTCTTCAAGGACTGTTCGACATTCAAGTTGTTCCTTCGGAGACAACTTAGGGAAAATGACTGATGTCGATTTCGAAACTGGTGTTTCGGTAATGGAAGCAGTAGCAGTGGTGGTGGTGGTGGTGGCAGCGGTTGCCTTCTTCGCTGCTTTATTCCTGGCCATGATGAACACCCGACAGAGTTATGGATCTTGTGAACAGTACAACAGTGCGATGGGAGTTAGACGTAACGATCATCTCCGCCCTAAACAGGAAACCAATCATGCTCCAACGTCATCAATCGCAGTGAAAGGTCATGATATACCAGTCAATAATGATACAGATATGTCTATATTAACGAAACTTAGCCATTGCTAAACCTGTAAATAAGCTTGCAAGGAGTCACAGACAATAGAGTGCCATGGATTTGCTGTAACTGAACATGTAGTGCTCGATGATGATGCCTCATGGTTTTCGACTGATGCAGAACGTGCCGATGTTCGACGGGAATCAAACACAGCACGCACAATGAGCGAGGACAATCGTTCACCCTCTCGCGCGGCAAGTTATCTACCTGTTTCGGATGCAATACATGGGTTCGTAGTCGAGCAATCTATCACACTTCCTTGACCGGGGCAAAAGCTGCGACTACTAATCGCGCTCTGCTGCATGTTTTCAAGATTGTATGATGGCGTGTCGCCACATACTTTGCAAGAATAGTACAACACAATTTAAATGCGCCATCGAAGGTGTACTATTTACGGCCTTTACACGCAACTATTCTGGGACAACTGGGATATCCCGAGTTGAGAGCCGATAGATCGTCCGCGAGGAATTCAGATTTTAGTCGTTCATCTGGGTCCCCGTAGGCCTGCAACGATCATGATTTCCCATATCTTCTTTTGATCAAGATCCTCCCATTACTGTCGCCTACATACATGATGTGCAGGACATCTTATTCGGCCTCCATCTGACACCAGAGTTTCTTCGATGGCGTCCCAAAAGATGTCAGACGCTCTCAAGGCGAGCATGCCATTTTCTTCCGTTGCCCTTCCTTCACCCGCAACTCGTGCGTTTGCCGTACACCCACCTCAGTCGGTAGGGATCCAACTGTCGCGGCCCTTCAAGCTGCCACCGAATGACACGAGGCAAGTTGAGCAGCATCTCGCTCATGTACGAAAACTAACACACCATAAAAGCGTTTCAGTCCGGCTTCATATAATCCATATCACACCGGCAGACACACTTTCCCCCTTCACAACGTCACCAACGTCACCAACTTCACCGTAAGTGAACACTTCCAGTGTTTCGAACGCATGGACTAACGCAGTGTAAAATGCTACAGTCCGCCCCAGTCGAGTCCACGTATTTCTTCGTGTGTAGCCAGCATTGACCCCCATTGCAGAAGCTCGAGCGCCGCATCAATGTCACTTATACCGCAAGTTGCCGCCTTGGGTGCTCCAAACTACGTGTGCTAAGCTGTTACAGAACAGATGAACCAATCACAAGGCAATCGAGTCAACGCGTCTTGTCCGCGCACGTATATTGATATAGTTTCTCAAGGTCTGGTTCAAGTGCGTTTCAGATAGTGTCAGTACTACTAGTTGTCGTACTTGGCACTTTGTTCACAACTGAATGCGTCCGTTGCGCAGCCATGACCCAGGTTGGCAAGCAACAAATGCCTCGTCACCGACACCGTCGTAAGTGCCAGCGCCTCGCGTTTACATGTGAAACTGATCCTGTGTAGCAGCTTAAATCACTCTTCATCTATAAGCCGGGCGGCTCCATCTTCAACGACATCGTCAGTACCAATATCCCTCGTTTTTGTGTGAGACTGATCTATTATAAAAGTCAAGATTCAATTTCAACACTAACTGGGACGGTGTCAGCATCGTGAGTTCGTGCGATGTCATTCAGGCAAAGTCTGATTTGTTGCAGCGCCGAGGTCTGAGTCCGCTTACAACCCCGGTGTCGTCAATATCGTAGGTTTGCCTTTGAACACTCTTTTACTGCAAATACACACTCAAATACCCTGTAGAGTCTCCGTTCTACTTCCGGTCTCCCAAGACACAGGTGGAACATCAGCGACTGGCAGAACCTTCCAAACTACCCCTGTCCTTACACGGAATTCGCATACCAGTTCAACAGGCAAACCGCAACAGAGCACATCTAAGGCAATTCCTCCTGGCGAGTATGTTCGCCACCAACTCTGAAGGACTTCCTTTGCTGATACATATATCATCTCTTTCTCGGAACCGTTAGCAAACCAGCGCCTCCAACACCGGTACTGCAGAAAATCGTAACCGGAAGCGTCGTTGGCGGGTTCTTGGCTGCTGTTCTTGCAGTCGTAATAATTTTTTTGGTTTGGCGGCAGCGCCACACTGCTTCCCGACGGCTCATGGATCCAGAAAACTCGGTGCCTAACACCGTGCGAACTCCTTGGATTAGCCCTTATGCGCAAGGAATCATTGGCCTCTATCAAGCGGCGAGTTGCTAAAAGGAATGGGCCAAGGCTCTCATCTAGGATTTTGGGATGCTTAACTCCGAGCGCGGCGAGTTCGTTGGAGCCTATAATCGACTAACATCGCAGCTTGAACAGAGAAACAGGGCTATCCCTTACTGGCCATGCCCACTTGGTTGGGGCCAAGAGTCCGTTGGAGCTTCCAATGTCTGTCAATGCAGATAATGGCAATCTTGCGAGAATGAACACACCCACCAACGTGAACAGTTCAAAGAGCTCCGCTCCGGAGCAAATGATTCAGGGCGTGCGGAGTAGTGGAACGGGACGGCATCAGATGCGCAAAACACCCCCGCCATTATACCAGGAGTAACACGTCGTGGTTTTGGGTTAGAGTGGAAGGACATATTGATACCCATGTTTATTTCTGGGACATTGCTGGGGGAAACATGTATATTACACACATACTAGTGCAATTACAGGTTCATTGCGTTTTTGCAAGAGTATTGCTCGCAGGGAACCCATTTGAATTGCCGAGCCACACGCCAGCCAATAACAATGCGTTACTAGCTAAAAGAACACTGGAAGACAAGTTTGTAGAAGGATACACATTCCATGCATACTCAATCGCCAGACGAATGGCGAGTCTTTCGATTTCATCAGAAACTGGCACGTAAATCTGGAGCCCAGTACTCACTTGACGATAACTGGATATCGGGTTCTCCAAGTCAGGAAAGGTATCTGCATGGCGTACCACGAGTAGAACTGATAGTGCAACGACCGTGCAAAGAGCATGCCAATCAGGTTTGATGTGAATAGCACAGTGGCCACGTCTGAGATCAAATAATAAGGATAGTGAAAGCGGAACACTGAAGAATAAAAGCTCACAATCGGAAGTAACGGGTGCGAGACCGGCTGGCTGGAGTGGTCGTCGAAGACCGCGATCCAGTACCTTCCAAACCCCTCCATCCGCTTCGCACCACTTGAATAATCCGAACGCTATCAGGACAGAAATATGTCCTATAAGCAAGCTAAGCGCGAAAGTTGGACTGAGGAACGTATTCTCATCAACGAATCTCCAATTGACTGTCCATTTGTACAAAAACACGCGGCCAAGGTCAAAAGCTCCTTTGAGGTAGCCCCATGGATCTTCGGAGAGGAAAGGCTGTGCGAGGAGTGCTTGGATCGCCACGAGCGTGAGCAAGTAGCGGAATGTTGTAGCAAGACCTTTGCGTTTGAGGGTTATAACCAGAATTCCAGGGAGATACAGTAAAATTGACATTTTGACGGACAGTGCACCACTATAAACGAGCGTCAGCCGAAGTTCAGAATACGCCAAGTAAAACATCGCACCTGTATAAGAGAATCGCAGTATCGTCGATGTTATTCTGGAGTGCTAGTACCGCCAAGCTCATCAAGAACACGGCCCAGCAGTCATTGAAGAGCCGAAGCACGAAGATGGAATGCAGACGCTTGCTGAGCGGTAGCAGCAAAACAACCCAGTTCGGAATATTTCCTGCCTTGCGGTAAATTCCACAGGTTGTCGCCAGCGTAAGAATGTACAAGACGCCATAGGTATGTTGTGCAAGTCGAATATTGCGCCCTGCATCCGTGAGGTTGTACAACCATTCGTGAATCCGGACGTGCCCCGCGGGATACCTAAACACGTATAAGGCAAGATTTGGGTCGTGAAGGACGGCGCGTACACCAAAGGCCCAGTTGGACCAGATATTAGGGTATAGTTGTGTTGTCCCTTGATATATAGCTGTGTCTGAACCATGTAGGTTTCCCAGTCGATTTCTGTGTCTGCCAGGTCGATACAATGAATAGGCCGTAAGATTACAGGCGCGCAGATGCTTACAAGGAATGACTCTGATGATGAGCTCCGTGAGGACTGCATCTCCAATGATAACCAAGACTGCTAAGGTCCAGAAATACCGCTGGTCATAAAGGAGAGATCGAACGAGACCAAAAACATTCTGGATGGCGGTGGACGTGTTGCGAGCCATACGTGGGAATTTGCATTCTGGGCTTCTTTCCTTTGACATCACAATTGATTTACCCCTATTTCAATGTCCAAATCTAATCATCGTCGTAATATGCGGGATTAAGAAGTATCAGCTACTACGTTTTTATATGTCAAACTCGAAGTCTGAATCTGGATCGTTTCTTGAAGATCTAATGTTCTTGCCCGTGCTGGCATTGGTCTTCGTTACTTTTGACCTCATCCTTGAAGAGGCATCGTCATCTTCGTCCTCGCTTTCGCTATCATCTCCATGCCGCCCACCCGGAGGGGGCCGTTCAGGGGGATCCACCGCACCTGACATTATGAACATTGCTTCAAGTTCTAAGTAGCAAGCTTTCAGGGTGATAATTCAACCAGATATACGATTGTCATACCTTCAAGCGAGCGTTCTCGGTCAGCACCCCACGCAATAATTTGATTTCTGATGTCTCCCTTGCGGTAGATAATGAACATCGGGATTCGTGAGTCCGGTAGATTGGGTATACATTTGTCCCCGACGATCGAAACGAACTTGGTTCGCGGATACTTCTGAGCTAGTGTCCGGATTTGCTGAAATGCTCGATCACTCCTCGGAAGCCTGTGTAAGATCGTAAGACGCTATCCCCAAAAAAACCAAGCAGACGTACTCACCCATCCTTGTAAAGAAAGCAGACAACACCGGTTCCCCGTTCCTCATCATCGCCTGATTCATTGACTTTACTAGCGTCGGTGACTTCTCGAGTGTAATCATCGCGCCCTATAGGGTACACTCGACCGAAGCGAGCGCGTTGGGCCACTTTCCTTTGGTCCTCTAAGCGTTTCTCGTGGTACTCCCGGATGCGACGTTCTGTCTCATCGTCTTTTGCTTCTTCCTCGAGCTCCAGAAGTTCAACATCGTCGAGGTCGTCCAGTCGTTCCTCAAGGGTAAGCGATGGGGGAGGCGACGGAGAAGGTGGTGCCTCTGGCCGTGGAGGTAGGATTCCATGCTTCCGTAGGGCATCATTACTGGCATCGAGTCAATCGCCACACGCAATAGATAGGTGAGGAGACCTTACAATTCAGTGTCTTCATTGGGATTAATCGCCATGGCTGATTAACTAACGTCAGCGGTCAAGTACTTCCTGGAATGCGGGAAGGTCAGCGGGGGCGGGCAAGTGGTACGATGAAATTCTGACTTGACTGAGTTTTTCTGTTGGACTATAAGTAGTTTGCGACATCGCCTGCGCAACCTGCGGATTGATTCATTGATTCACCAGGTGGGCTCCACACGTGATGCTACGCGACTGATTAAACGCGGTTGTATTCTGTAACAATAACTTGACTAACGCTTCTCGTCGTCTAGTATCATCTGCAGTTTCCACAAGGCAGCCAGTACTTCTCTGTAATGCGATGCTAGCTATCCTCTGACTCACCACCGTGATTAAATTCCACACAAATGACCACCGGTTCCGACATCAACACCACACACGACCTCCGACCCCGGAAGTACCAAGAGGAGATCTTTGAACGCGCTCAAAAAGGTACTGGTGCACTCAACCACTCGAACATAGGTTAAACCTGGGTGAAAATAGAGAATGTGATCGCTGCTCTCAACACGGGCTCTGGAAAGACTCTCATCGGAGTGTTGCTCATCAAATGGATTTCGACCCTCGAGAACTCAAGGGACAAGCTGATTATCTTCCTCGTTCCCCGGGTTACGTTGGTCGAACAACAAGCCAAATATCTCAGTGATAGCACACCCCTGCGCGTCTCCAGGCTCTATGGGGCTCTTGATATCGAACTCAGCGATCGGACACGGTGGAAGAGGCGGTTGGAGCAATGTGATGTGATTGTGATGACGCGTATGTCTATCGAAACTAAGATATCGTCTCGTACACCTGATATATCGATTTATCCGGCAGCACAGATCCTCGTCAATCTGATTACCCACTCCCTCTGGAGTTTACAGCGAGTTTCGCTGTTGGTCTTTGACGAATGCCACCACACCCGTAAAAACCATCCATACAACACAATCATGCGCGAATATTTTCATATCAAAGCAGTTGAGCAAAGACCAAGAATCTTCGGGATGACTGCATCCCCTATCTGGAACACAAAGGATCCCGCCGGGTCTCTGTGGACGTTGGAGACAAACATGGATTCCACTATCATAAGCGTTCGTGAGCACATTGAAGAACTAGCAGCACATGCTCCTAGACCTGCTGAGGCGAGGATCCACATTCTTACGATATAGCATGTAGTCTCACATTTACGTCTGAACAGATGGTCAAGATATACCCTGCTCCTCCGGAGACATATAACTTTCATGAACCCACTTTATTTCAATGTCTATCTGTGGTGTCCTACGCAACATGGGATCGCCTTGATGTGCCATGGTCCAACTTGGTGATGAGGCATGACATGACCCTCTATAATCTGGGACCGTACTGCGCGTCTCTCTATCTCTTCCTTGAAGTCCGCCACGCCCTTAAGCGTATACAGTCCGAACTGCGCGCGCACGTAGCGGGTGGCACAGAGATGGAAACGGTAGGACGCGTATCCACGTTGGAATCGTCCAAGAAGCTTTTGCCAGAAGGCGTGTTTCTCGCGCGAGATATTATCTCGGATTTTGAAGGATTCTTTTGGGATCCAGAAGACCCTAATACTGTCCCTGTCCCGGTTCCTGCAGCATGGTGTACTCCCAAACTTGAAGCTCTCAGGGATGTTTTACTCGAATTTCACACTACCAACTTTCAAGCTATCATCTTCGTGGAACAACGTCAGGTCGCCTCGTGCCTCTCCAAGGTTCTGCCAGCTATGCCAGAACTGAAGGACAAAATACGGTCTGCGCATCTTGTTGGTCAAGGTGTCAACAGCGAAGGTGTGTCGAAGACGACGGACATGTTCCATGGTGATGCTGTTCAGGCTTTCAGGAGAGGGGAAGTCAACGTTCGTGCGTGTTTTAGGTGTTCTTTTATTGGCCTCGTATGTTGAGTCAGATTTGAGGGATAAGTCATCGCAACGTCAGTCGCCGAGGAAGGTCTGGATTTCCCCGTACGTACCCTTTGATCGTTCACGTCTGGTACTCCTGTCACTGAGGTAGCTGGTACTAGGCTTGCGATCTTGTGGTACGATTCGACCCGTTCCGACATATGGTTGGGTACGTCCAGTCGCGTGGGCGAGCCCGAAACGCTGCCTCTCGATTCGTTGTCATGATACGGGAGGATGACCAAGACGGCTTCAACCTTTACCGATCCCTTTATGCCCAAGAGCCCGAGATGAACAAAGTCTATCAAGCCCGCCAGCGCTTGCAAACAGCCCCTGCTGTGCAGGAAGGCGATGATGACGATGAAGATGAACTAGATCCGTCCGACTTGGTGGGGCGAGAACGATATGTCGTTCCCTCAACCAACGCAGTCCTCACGTATGACAATGCTATCGGCCTATTGTGCTATCTATGTGCTCTTATACCCTGCGACGCTTATACGCCTGTGCACAAACCGAGATTCACTGACGACTTTCAATCTACAGTTAAACTCCCCCTAAGCATCCCTTTGCCTCCGGAACAACTCACGTATACTGGCCCTCCCAAGCACTCAAAGAAAGAGGCAAAACGAGCCGTGGCGTTTATCGCTGTAAAGCGCCTCCACGAATTGGATATTTTCGATGATTATCTTCTGCCAACGCCTGAAAAGACTTTGGGAGAGGAAGAGATTCTTCACGCTCAACAACACCACCAAATGCAAAGCACACCGGTGACGATCAATGTTGACGTCAAATTTCCTTGGACGATCGGGGATCGACTTTGGCTGCACCCTGTGTACATCAAGGGCGATCCTGTTGCTGGCTTGGTTGCGGGAATGCCCCTTCCGTTCGTTGAGCTTCGATCGGACGTCCTACTTCGGCTTGGCCAACCACAGCCTTTATGTTTGGGAGAGGAAGAGGAGACAATACAGAGGAATATGATGCACGAGTACACGAAGTTGGGCATCTTTTACCGCGTTACAGGGAGTCCTTTGGCCAACCGATTGAGCGTGCTCCTTGTGCCCCTTACAAATGACCTCGGAATCGACTTTGCGAAGATTCGACGCGTCGTGGACAATCCGAAAGGCATCATGGACTGGGATGGTATTGGTGAAGAACACTATGAAAAACTTCTCGTCCTTAACAAGTGGGAGTACGGTCGGACGAGAATTTTGCAGAGGATTAGGAACGATCTTTCACCGATGTCCACTCCCCCACTTGGGACCCGAGAGGCTACCGCTTCAACATACCATGAGTACTGGACAAATAGATGGGTTCGGAAAAAGCCGCAGTTCGAGGTATCAGCGGATGGCCCATTGCTAGCGGCTCCGCGGCTTGTCAAGTGTGCTGCGAGTAGATATTCCCTTGACCCAGGCTACCGTATCCCTCCCGTTCTCCCAGACACAGAAGTTTCGCCAGTCGTTCCCATGAACTCTTGTAGTTGGATTGAGATGTCACCTGAAATCTGCAGGGCGTTCGAACTCCTCCCAGCGCTATGCCATAAGGTCACCGATGCTTATCGCGCCCAGTCTGCTCGTACATACATTGGTCTTCCCCTCGTGCCAGACGACCTACTCATGGAAGCAATGACTCTCCCGAGCGTCGACGCGGATTTCAATAACCAACGATTGGAAACTCTGGGAGATGCAGTGCTCGATATCTGCACAACAGTGCATTTGATGATCAAATACCCAAGAAGACATGAAGGACAGTTATCACTCCTCCGACAACGGGTTATTTCGAACCGGTTCTTGGTGTCATGCGCAAGGATGGTCGGATTGGAAAAGTTTATATCTTCTGAACGAGGTGGGGTGACGAAGTGGCCTTACGTCGAGCAGGAAGGCTACGCTGATAAAGAGATTAGGGAGAGGAAAACGGTCCGAAGACAGATTCCTCGTCGTGGATTGCAGGATTGCGTTGAGGCATTGCTTGGTGCGAGTTTTCTTGCTGGGGGTATTCCCATGGCGCTACAAACGGGTGCCGCACTCGGGCTATCATTTGGCGGACTGGAGCCTTGGAGAGAGAGGGTCAAGAGTAAAGTGGGGAATGTCGAAGTACCAGTTTTGGTCGCGAGCTTGCAGAAAGAGCTAGGGTACACGTTTGAGGACCCGGAGTTGTTGGTGGAAGCTGTCACGCATCCGTCATTCGAGTTTTCGACGACGCCGTCGTACCAACGACTGGAATTTTTAGGCGATTGTGAGTTCTTATTCCTCTGGTTCTGACGACTTACAATGGCTAAGTATACTTTTAGCGGTTATCAAGATGGTCGTAACAATCTACCTCTTCTACAAATTCCCCAAAGCAACTTCTCACCAACTCGCCCTGCCACGCACAAAAGCAATCTGCTCACCCGCGCTCGCGTCTCTTGGTGTCCGCAAACTCAGAATCCACAAATACCTCCTCCACAATAGTATTGATTTGAATCACGCCATTAACCTCTACCTTCCCATACTCGAGGACACGACTGCGGACGAAATTGTGAGGAGGGGTTGGAGGTATGATCCTCCGAAAGCGCTGAGCGATGCGTTTGAAAGTGTTGTTGGCGCAATGTTTGTGGATTCGGGGTATGACCTGGATAGGACTGTAGGCTTGGTAGGGTGGTTGATGGAGGACGTACTTGAGGCGTTGAGTCCAGTGATTCCGAAGGACCCGGTGTCAGAATTATTGGAGTGGCTTGGGAGTGTGGGATGTAGGAGCGGGAACATGAAATTCAGGTATGTAGCAATTTACATCTTGTGGCTTATGTACTGGGTTAACGTCGCGTTTTGCCTGTAGGAAATCGACTGGACAGAAGGACGGCGTGGCTGCGGAGGGTGTCAGTGCCGTTTTTCATGGTACGGTTGTTGCGGGACCGATTGTGAGTAATAGTAAGAATGTGGCCAAATTTGCTGCGGCAGAGAAGGCGCTTGTGGTCTTGAGGGACTCGGATGAAGGGGAGTTGTTGAAGGAATTGTGTGACTGTAAACAGAGGATGGTCGTGGACGGGGAGAAGGCTGAATCAGGGGCAGATCAGAGAAGTGATGATGAGGACAGTGCTTTGGACGAACAGGAGGAGACGGAAGTGGCCGCAATGTTGGTTGAGGATGAACATTGATTGGATCGAAAAAATGTATGAAGGTCATCTTGGACAATGTTTTGTGTACCCCCGATAACATATGTAGTATCTTTCTCTCATACATGTCTAGTTACTTGAGATCTCCTAGTGCGTTCTACACCGTGATTATTCGGAGGGGTGGAATACGCCGTGCTTCATTGAAGGAAAAAAGAAAAGGGTCCAGCGCTAGATGCGCGGAAATGACGCGATCAATGAGGTGAGCGCTAAGTTCGGGGCATCGTAAAAACGCGTTGTAAACAACGCTTTGATCCTATGGGAGGAAGATCCCGCGGGGACCATGCGAAGGCTACACGCCTTCGAGACGGTTGGCAACACACAACATGACCGCACTTGCGCCCACAAGTTTCCTCTCGCATCTCAAGTCACTTTATCCATTGGGAAGGTCTTCAGGGGGTAAATCGTTATCTATTCCTTGCACGTGTGCTGATTGGCGGCGACACGTATGTACACGATACATACAGCCTTGCCGAATCCATGGTATATTGTCGCAGCCGTTGCGTATAGCGCGAGCAATAAGCCGGAAGCTGTCCCTGAGGTCTTTCAGTATGCATTGCAGGAGCTCAAGGCGAGCAAGGGTGCGGAGTCTGAGCAGTTTTTGCTTGCGCAAAAGATTAGGGAGGCGCTATTCAAGTCCGGATTGATCAGTGGATATCCTAAAGTGAGGGGATGTTATTTATTGAATGGCTGGCTATATGACATTGGGATTATACAGGCTATCAACAGCTTAAAAGCGCTGCACGAGGTTATGCCTGATGAACTGCGGGAGAAGAAAACTCAAAGGTATGGGCTTTAATTTTGTTGTTGAGATGAAGAGTCTGGAATGATGAATATCGTATTCCAATAGGAATATTCACGCGTCATTGGCGGAATACGAGCGAGTTGGGATGAGCTTATGGCGGTCTGTTTATGGTGACACGTCTGATGGTGTGCAGAAGCTGTTGGACGACATATATCCAGATATGGGTGAGCCATGTGCATGAGCTTTGATTTACTCCCGGCCGAATTAACGTCGTAATGTCAGGATACTTCTCACGGACCATTGGGTATGGGTTCACCTACGGACACACCGACATACTATCAGCATTGGAGACATCTTACACGTTAGTGGCAGCACTGATCGCTGGTGACACTCCGCAGCAAATCTTTTGGCATCTGAATGGTGCGAGAAGGGGAGGAGCGACGCTTCCAGAAGTGAAGGCTGTGAGACAGATTTCAATTGAAGTCGCGAGTAGGTGCGGACTTAGTTGGAGTGATGGTGTTCCGGAGGTGCCGGAGAAGCTGCCTGAGGAGCAGTAGGTTTATTACTGATAGTGATGTGACAAGTATGTGTACACGCGGATCTATCAGCGACGTGGCTAGACAGAGTTGGAAAGCATCTCTGAGACCCTGTTCTTGGGCAGTTGATCAGTGATATCGCATGGTGCGATGTTCACGGCTAGAGGAAGGCCGGTTAGTGTGCTTTACAATTTCCCCTAGCAATGCTAGCACGAAGCGGAATTGTGTACCATTAATGGAATTGGGATGGAAGCGACTTTGAACGAGGATCGGGCACGCCATCGCATCAGCACATCAGCAGACCTTCTGCATTTGGTGGAGTAGGAACGGCTGGCAACATGGACAATCAGCTCGATTTCACTATGACTTTTCTATTTTTCCTTTCTGTCGCCGTGGACCATTGCACCCGTTTTCCTCCGGACGGGCTTCACCTCTGGCCTGTCACCAAAACTTGAACTTTTTGGATTGAAACATGATTCTTCCGTACAAATTCCAAGACGTTGTGGGTGCAACAAATGGGCAAAGGCTATTACACCCATATTCCATGTACAGAGATACCCATACGGAGAAACGAAATCAGTGAAGTACAGTGAAGAGCAAAGGGCGTACCAGAACGGACGGAAATTTCACAACGTAGACCACGGGTGCTGAATGACGTCCTGTAAACGAATTCTCTCCTCCGGCCCATACATCAACACCTTCTCCAAAAGATCCACCAACATATCAACTTCTTCCTCAGGCAGTCGCACCCCGGGTTTTTCTATCATTGGTCCTTCTCCCGCGGGCGGTGGATTGTCCTGTTCGCCTATCTGGAGCAACTTCGCTCTAATAGAAGTTTTGTAAGCTTTTAGGAGGTGCCGGCACATTCTTGATCCTGCTTGCTCTTCGGTTGCCCATCCTCGAACCATAGCGCACGCTGTTTAACGGCACCCCACCAAGGGTCGGGTAGTCTTCCAAGCGTCTCGACCGTCTGTATGAGAACGTCGACACCACTCCCCATGAGCGATTCAAAGAGGGAAAAGCCCGCAACGATCGCACATCCGAGAGACCAGACACCCGTCTCGAAGCCCCCACGCCACGCAAAGCGCGCCTCCGGCGACTGGTAATTCAACATTGTTCCTGGCTCATAGGATGGCGGCGGAGAGGCAACGACGTAGAACTGGCCAAAGTCACTAACGATGGTACTTTCCCGAAGAAGTGATGCGTCTGACATTTCGGAGTTCTGGATAGGCGTGACGAGCATAGCTCGTGCATGCGGGCCCGGGGGTTGTCCATTACGAATTCTGACACTCTCCGTCTGGGGATCCCAATCAAATTTAAGTGCACAAATTATCGGCCTCCAAAGTGTTGACTTCACGTCTGCATGATTTGGAAAATGAGGAAAAATAGGCTAGAACCAATGACATTGAGACGTAGTAAACATTTTTTATCAACGGGCCTCTTCAGCATGCTAACTAGATCCTGAACTACATAAGTTAGTGCAATGTGACACAGATATAGAAAAGTGAGTGCCGCCGGAAATAGTGTAATCGTTATAACTGGGAAGCCATTGATAGGCTCCTGTCACACCATGGAGGTCCTGAACATCCCAAATGAGAACGTGGTATTTGAACAATAGTCGAGCAAGAAAGATCTGAACACGGCAGGTGGGACATACCTTTGATGATCATTGGGACGAGATTCGAGGCAAGGAAAACCTACATTGGTTTCGGGTAGAACAACCACTTTATTCCTTCAGGAATGGGGACCAAGAAGCTGTGCATTCACTCAATAAATCCAAGTCTTCTACTCGAAGTACTCCGTACTACTCGGGTCTCCAAGTTGTAAGCATCAGATACACTTGTCGATACTAGCGTTAGAATAACCGCTGTGTATGAAGTGCTCTTGTGTGCACTCAGGCTGCAATCATATTGTCATCACAGAGTCACACATCGACTATCTCATACATCTACAATTGAGTATGTCCCACTGTAATACAACACATCTCATGCTCGCCTTAATTAATACTCTGTACACCCAGTTGCACGTTCCTCAACTCATTTCCACATCCCTTTCATACGGTCTGATGCACTGAGTTTCCCGCATTATGTCTTTTCCTCGCTGGAAGAACAAGATCGGTACTTCTAGACATGTAAAAATGTTCTGTGAACAAAATTTTTGATCCCCTGGTAGGAAGATCCCGCAGAGACCACGCAAAGACTGCAGGCCTCCAAGATGGTTCACAACACACGATATGACTCCACTTACACCCATAGGTTTTCTCTTACATCTCAAGTCGCTTTATCCGTTGGGAGGGTCTTCGGGGGCGTTGAATCGGTGACATCTGACCCCTTGATTGGCACTGACGTGCATGTACGTGATACAGCCTTGGTGAATTCATGGCACATTATCGCAGCTGTCGTATATAGTGCGAGTAATAAGGCGGAGGCTGTCCCCAAGGTCTTTCAGTATGCTTTGCAGGAGCTCAAGATCTGAGCAGTTCCTACTTGCACAGAAGTTTAGGGAGGTGCTGTTCAAGTCCGGATTGACTAGTGGGTATCCTAAAGTGAGGGATGCTACTTATTGAATGGTTGGCTATATGTCATTGGGATTAAATAGGGTATCAACGGCTTAAAAGCGCTGCACGAGGTTATGCCCGATGAACTGCGGGAGAAGAAAACTCAAAGGTATGGGCTTTGACTTTGTTGTTGAGATGAGGAGTCTGTGGAGTGATGAACATCGTATTCCAATAGGAACATTCACGCGTCATTGGCGGGATACGAGCGAGTTGGGATGAGCTTTTGGCGGTCTGTTTATGGTGATGGTGTGTAGTAGCTGTTGGACGACATATATCCAGATATGGGTGAGCCATGAGCTTTGCTTTAGTCCCAGCCGAATCCATGGCTGAAATTCCCTCTTAATATCAGGATACTTCTCACGACCATTGGGTATGGATTCACGTACGACGCTAACAGCATTGGAGACATCTTACACATTGGTGTTGCTGTTGACACTCCACAGCAACTTTTGTGGCATCTAGATGGGGCGAGAAGGAGAGGAGCGACGCTTGATGAAGTGAAGGGTATGAGACAGATTTCTATTGAAGTCGCGAGTAGAAGTGGCATTCGTTGGAGTGATGGCGTTCCGGAGGTGCCGGAGGAATTGCCTGAGGAGCAGTAAGTTTATTACTTGACGGTGATATACCAAGTATGTGTATCACGGATCTATCAGCGACGTGAGTAGACAGAGGCATCTTTGAGGGCTCTGGTCAATGATATGGTATGGTGGGATCTTCACGGCCCTGAGAATAACACGCGCTTTACAATGTCCGCTAGCAACGGTAGTACGAGTGCAGATGAAGGGCCACTTCAAAGGGCTGAGCGAGTGTTCAAGGCTGAATGTGACTGATGTGGATCAACCATAAAAATAGGGTGGATAGTCACCGACTACCAGATGCACTCCGCTACAGACGGGTGCCATGCCTCACACGGAGTGAAGATGAAACAGGTTGGACGGGTGGAGGTCGCTTAGATAAGCACCAGGGGTGAGATGGTTTGTGAGTGTTTGTCTCCGTGGCACAGGCAAGCTTTGGTTTGATCAGGACGGTTGCAACGCACCTCCAGACCGTCAACGACAGTCAACGCCAACTCTCTGCCCTTAGACACACGTACGTCTCTCCTCTATTCCCTATCAATTCCTCCTCACTCCACCTTCTCACAGTCCCCGCCCTCCTTATACGCTCCTCTTCCCCCGCTTCGCGTGATTAGCCCCGCCCTCCTGCCCACTACTTCCGCCCAGCCTCCGTGAGTTTGTTTGCCACCTGCCTCCCCTGGCCCTTCGCCTCCCGTTTCATCGCCACGAGGCTTCCCTACAACTTCTCCATTTCTCTTGCCGCCTGCAGGCTGCCACAAGGCGATTGGCCCCGTCTCAGGACAACTCTTCATCAGGCCATTACTTATTTTTTTTTCCTCTCCTTAGTTATCTAGAACAACGTTCCCGTCTCTTTTTCTGTAACCCCTGTACAAAATGCAGACGATCAAATGCGTAGTTGTCGGTGACGGTGCCGTCGGAAAGGTCTGCATTACTTCCTTGGCTCTATTCTCGCTTTTCCTATTTCTCCGAGCTAATTTGGGTCCCCCGCAGACTTGTCTCTTGATCTCGTATACCACCAACAAGTTCCCGAGTGAATATGTCCCGACAGTATGTTCCAGATACCCTTCCGCCACAGCTGAATCATAGATGACCCGTTGTCTAGGTCTTTGACAACTATGCGGTCACGGTCATGATTGGTGAGGATCCCTACACGCTGGGTTTGTTTGATACCGCCGGTATGCTCTTTATGCTTTTACGCGGAATGCCCTCATTAATCCCTTAAATGCGCCCAATAGGTCAGGAGGATTACGACCGACTCCGTCCTCTATCGTACCCCCAGACCGATGTCTTTTTGGTCTGCTTCAGTGTCACATCTCCCGCCTCATTCGAGAACGTCAAGGAAAAATGGTTCCCCGAAGTCCACCATCATTGTCCTGGTGTCCCCTGCCTTATTGTGGGCACACAGATCGATTTGAGAGATGACGCTCAAGTAATAGAGAAACTCGCAAGGCAAAAACAGAGGCCCGTCTCCCCAGAACAGGGGGAGCGACTTGCTAGGGAACTTGGGGCGGTCAAATATGTAGAATGTTCGGCATTGACACAGAAGGGCTTGAAGAATGTTTTCGATGAGGTACGCGCATCCGCCTTTACCTTTCTCCTTGGGTCCTGAGATAATGTTCCAAAGGCTATCGTTGCCGCACTCGAGCCCCCTATCGTAAGAGGTGGCAAGAAGAAGTGCCGAATCCTCTAATTATTCGGGTCGTTTCATTGATGATAGGACTTCGCCCGTTTACCTACTTCTTTACGCTTATTCTTACGACCCAAAGTCACGCCATCCCAATCTGGTCATATATCCGTCATTGCCTTATATTTCTCTTTTTCTCGTGCCCTTTGTTCCCATCCAATCTTCTTATTCCTTTCCTACTGGTCTCATTATCCGTTCTAACAGTTAACCCAGACGTCTCTTTTTCTAAATCATGTGTTTGAATTGTTTGGCAAAGCTGTTCAATAGGTATAGCTAAGTTGGGGAAATTCGCTCCCACAATTGCCTTGCCATTTCTAGCTATTCGGTTCATTTGTGGGAAAGGTTCGCCTTGACTCCGCTTCTATGTTACCGAGCTGTAGAAGAAACGGAAGTTCCGAGGCACCTACCTAGCGTGTTTAAATCATTTTAATTTGCTTGCTTTTTTGGATTATTTGTGGAGATTATTTAAGGGCTATGTTATAGATTTACTGGAGGGACCGGTGTGGACTTTGTGAGTATATGTTGCTCATTCGTAGTGTTAGACGGTATGTATACAGACCAGTGGCATAATTTGATACTCGCCTGCAACTGTGATAGGTGTCGTCGCTTGGTGATGCACCCTGTCTAGGTGGCAATTAAAAGAGTCTGAGGGATCTGATGGTGATTGCGAGTCCCGGACTTTCTCCGTGTTGGGTTTCAATCGGATAAACCAATCCGGACCAGAGACCGGAAAACAAACAGGCAATTTTGTCCTTATGCGAGTTAAGCGTGAATTGCTGGAGTTGACCAGGGATGACGGGATTTGATAAACGCTGGAACGGAGGAAGTGCGGCATCAGAACGGAGAGTCGGAGACGAAGAATGGATGGATGTCTATAAAAAGCAGACAAAAAGACTCTATGGGGATGTAAAAGTATAAAAACCAACGTAAACGCCGGACGAAACTACTTGTTCGAAAATGTAAATCATGAAATATAATGGTATCCGCAAAGGGAAGTCTATGTCAAGCAATTCAAAACGAGTGTCATAAAATCGTGAACGCCGTGTATGTCATTGTCCAAGTCCATGAGAAGGCAGGTACCAGACCGCCTTCAAGCTTCAAACTTTCAGAGGATTTGATTAGTAGCTTGAGTCGTATCCATGCGGTTTGGGCCAGCTGTATTTCGACGTCATTAACATTTATTTTGAGAGGAATGGAACCTTACCTCGAAGGCTTGGGATATTTAGGTGGCTTGTCCCCATCCCCTGGATTAGAACCGTCCTTACCCTCGCCATCGTTAGATTTCTTTGTCCTTGAGGGCCCCCGTTCCTCATCTCCACCCTTGTCCTCTTTAGTGTCATGGTCATTTCCATGACGAGCAGCAACGATGACAGGGGTAGGACGCTTAGGTTTGAAATGCTTGAGGGCACGACCAACGCGTTTGTCAACAACGCGTCCAGAGAGGTTGAACACGCTTCTATCTTCAGACTTGGGTGTTGGGATTGGTGCGGCGACGACTGCGAGGCCCTGCACCAGGAGGGTGAAGAAGAAAGTGAAGGAGGATGTGAATTGCATGATGAAAGTCTAGGCCAAGTTAAAACGCGTGAAAGAAGAGAAGCTTTTGGTACAAGGAATAACCGTGGATGAGTACGGAGAAGGCCAGTGGCGACCAACTTGAGGGGGGAGGGCAGTTCGTTGCATGTTATATCCCTCCTGATTTTTATATGCTATGGTTCGACCACCCCGAAGCTTGGTGATGATGTCGTAAAATTTGAGATGCCGTGACCAACCCAAACAAGGGCTGGATATGGCGTGGTTCATGATTAATTCTTGCGTCTGGTGGAAGAGTCCATTGTCAAGGCACTCTTTTCAACTGTTCAACCGCGGGAATGCTCGGTATTTGGGCAATGGCAAATTTCCTCCAGAGCCCCGAAGGCGAGGCGTAGTGTTTTCCTCGCCTGTTCATCTGTTGCCACCACCTTGAAGTGGTGCATAGATATGATGCACCTGCTATCTATGTGAGAATATTGCAGGGCTGCATGCACTCTACTTGACAATGTATAGATGACAAACATACCTATCTTTAGTTCAATGAACGCGGCAAGCAGACCGTGTCCAGGAATTTACACGCATATGTATAGCTGCCGAGGTGTCTGAGAGTAAGAATGGTCGCCAACGGACCTTCACCAGGAGGCACTTCGCCACAACGTGCTGATCGTGTGGTCCTAGTTAGGTATGTGGAGCGTGGAGCGAAAGCTGGGGATTATTGAATGGTTGTCTGGCTTCTTGCTGAGTATTCAACGTGTTCATGACTCCTGAAGATCTAAAAACAAAAACGTTGCTAGGTTGTAGGGTGGCCAGTCGAAATAGGAGCTTGTTGTGGTCGCCTAGTATCAGTGGTGACAAGGGTTAAACGTTAAGAAACGAATGATAACGCCTAGGAACAGTTATCATTAAGCAAGTTTGTGGCCAACTTGACTGCCGGAAGCTCTAGCTACGCTTATTAAGTTCAAATTTCTCCAGACCACATTCTCGGCACAAATCACGCTCATCTTCTTTCGAGGAAAACACAGGAGGCATGGAATTCCTGACCAACTTGTCGTGTTCATCTATTTTTATTCCGATCATGGTCCCAACTTAATGAGTTTGTTCACGCGGAGAGTAGAGAATACAGAAATGAGGTGAAGGCGGATGCGAACGAAAATGCTAGGTCAGAGAAAACACAAGGTCCATTTTAGAGATAACGTCGAAATGGCTTGAAGGACGAGTTCCAAGCCGGTCAAGCCAGACTACCTTGGGCCCAAGAAATAACCTACATGGTTGTAAGCATGGGCTCACATCAACACCGTGCTAACGTCATCACCGAAATAGGCAAACCGAACATATGCGATNTTTAATGCAACCGTGTACGGATTTTATTATAGGTATCCTTACTTTTTTCCACTGCATTTTATTTTTTTCCGTGGATGGGGAGGGGTGTAAGCATGGGCTTACATCAACACCGTGCTAACGTCATCACCGAAATAGGCAAACCGAACATATGCGATACCCGTACTGACCTCCCTCTCTTCTTTCCTACTTACGACATTCTTTATCATTGCTCGTCTGTATACGCGTATCTCAACTCGTACAATACACCGCCCGTGCCTGCTTACTTGGCTGTCATAGTGAGTGATGTCTGCATATACGCAGGCTTACAATGGTGTAAATATTCCAACGCCATTTGGGTTTGGGTTCTGGGAGTCGAGCCTTTCATAGTACCTAAATAACCCGTGAAAAATATAAAGTGAAAGTCCTCCGGTTATTGTTCCTAACTGATTTGATAGATGTCGAATGCACGACTATCGATGATGAAACTGGAAGCCCGACTGACCGACCCGACCCTGAATTTATGAGGATCCATGCTGCCTTGGCACAGGTTTTATCTCACAGTGGTGCTGCTGACCATATCGAAGGGGTTGAGATGCTGGTGGCCATGGAGCTTTGGCTCCGAGCGGCGAAACAGATATTGAATTGTTCCTTTCGAGTAAGTTGTCGGTCCTGGCGCATTAATTAACAGTGGCTAGGGACAAGACATGGCAACTTTTTGTAGCCTTTGAACCTAGCCATTCGTCCTCCTCAATCAGATATTTTTGCCCAGATGACCACTGTGTGGGGATGTCCATGTTAAGAGCGGGCATGCAAGGTTCGTTTACTTCAATGGCTTCAATGGTGGCGTAGGTGGATCAAGTGTGCGACTTTGCCAGAAACTTCGGAGATAAGCATAGCCAAATACATACAATCATCGCCCCTCTTCGTCATCACTAAGTTCTTTCAGCTGTTTCATTGGCAGTACTCAGTAATGTCGCGCCCCCAAGATGACAGAAACCAGGAGGCTACCGTCTATCTCGTATGTGTATGCTCAGATATAGGTATCACACTGACATTTTCACCTGATTTTCAGGGTAACCTCGACGAAAGGTGTACGGATGCGCTCATTTGGGAACTAATGCTCCAGGCAGGACCTGTCGGTGAGTTTTTTTATCTTCATGTCTGAGGTGATCGAAACTTATGTGTTTTTGCACCACATAGTTAACGTGCATCTACCAAAGGATCGTATCTCAATGGCGCATCAAGGTTACGGATTCTGTGAATTCTTGACGGAGGAGGACGCAGAATACGCATGTAAGATCATGAATCAAATTAAACTATGGGGCAAGCCCATCCGGGTTAACAAGGTTCGTTACAGGTTCCACATAACCCCCTCGCAAGGCGAAGGATGAAATTCCTCTTGTGGAACATACCTATACTATTCCGGACTTCGGTACTGAAGTTGTGCCTTCTTTTTGCAGGCATCTTCGGACAAAAAGCAGCTTGACGTTGGCGCAAACTTGTTCATTGGAAACCTGGACGAGAATGTGGATGAGAGACTGCTATATGATACGTTTAGTGCCTTTGGCATGATGGCGACGACGGCGAAGGCAAGTTCTGGTGTTTGTTCTCTGCTCTTGATTTGCTGAAGCCTTCCCTCTTCGGTTAGATTGCTCGAGACCCCTCTACCGGAATCTCCAAGGGCTATGGGTTCGTCTCATACACGGACTTCGAATCTTCCGATGCTGCGATTGAATCCATGAACGGTCAATTCCTCATGAATAAACCCATCACAGTGCAATACGCTTTCAAAAAGGATGGCAAGGGCGAACGCCATGGTACATCAGCTGAGCGTCTTCTTGCAGCTCAAGCCCGTAAGAACAATGCACTTCCAGTCGCCGCTAGACCGCCTCCCGCCCCCATGGGTTTCGGTGCCCGACCACCCATGCCAGGTTTCCAAGGACCATATCAAGGACAATTTGCTGGTGCACTTGCACAACCTCCGCCGCCGCCTGGTTTCACACCACAACAAACTGTCGTGCCGCCAGTACAGATGGGCATGGCTCCGCCTGTAATGGGTATGCCTGGTGTGCCTCCTCCGCCTCCGCCGGGTATGCCCGTTTATGGTGGTTATGCACCACCACCCCCGCCGCCTCCAGGATTTGGTTCACCTTTCCCTCCTACTCAACCTCCCGCTTAGTCGATAAATACCAGCTACTTGATGTAATCGTTGTCTAGAATCTGTTGTATGAATTCGTTGCTTTCTTCGTAAACTGAACAGATAGGAAGACAGTATTTTACCACTGCTCAGGAGGAGAAACTTGAACATTTCCGAAGAGTCTACGTTCGCGGCTTATCCTTGTAACATACCCTCACGTGATCAGACTGGAATTCCAGCGGGTCGTTGTTAGTGTCTCTCCCGCTTCTCATCTCCCCAACATTACCAGTACAATGTCCACCACAACTCTAGACTACTCAACTTTGGAAGGCTCGTCAAAGTAAGTAAGTTAACTCACATTAAGCACTCAGGAAGTTGACACATTCTCAGGTGGAGGCATTTGCCGCCTCCCCCAGGATTTACCAAGCAATGGAATACTTCTGTGGGTCCGTTTGTTTCCAGAGGACACACTATCGGGACTTACTGTGATTTCCAGTCAAAAAACAAGACTGAAGGCGCTGTTACGAAGTCACTTGATTCGCTGAAGGCTTCGAGAGCATGGGGTGTCGCTACACAGCCTGCAAAGCAAATACCTATGAACCTCATCATGCTATACATGTCCGGGTCGCAAGTGCAGATATTCAGTATGGGTGTAATAGTGATGCTTCTATGGGGTCCGTTTGTGAACTTCTTTAAGGTTAACAACAGTGCGTACGCATCTGCATCTTCAAAAAGCATTTTGTCCAATTCTCTTTTCCAAGCTTTTGCCCAGTATGCGCCTGAAGGGAAAGATCCCAAAGCATTCACGACGCTGTTCCTTCAGAAAGCTGTGTTTCTCCTCTTCCATCTTGTGGGATTGGCGATAGGGCTATGGAAGTGTCAGCAAATGGGCCTCCTACCAACGGGTACTGGAGATTGGTTGGCTTTCGAGACGAGAGGGCCGGTATGTTATCCAGTGTCCGTTCTCCATAGATTCTAAAATGGATACTTTAGGCCCCTGAAGTCTCACTTTTTTCATGACCTGGATTTTGCTCCAACAGTATCACACCCCCTGGTTCTCCTCGCGGGTGTTGTTTTGAGCCAGTAACAGTTTCGTTGAGATACGTAGTTGCCATCAGATCCGAAATGCAGCGCATGTGCAATGTACATATCAGGAATGGCGGGGAAAACTCGGAATAAGCATTTCAGGGGTTGGAATAGGTATATGGGGAACGATTCCGCTCACGAAGCACATTCCAACCTCTTACCATTATGTCCTCGAAGTCGGGATCCGAGGATGATGCAGCTCTCCTGCTACCAGGCTTCGCCAAACCGTCAAGAAAGAATAGGTCCCGTTTGCGGCTTGTCTCGTATCTCGCTCTTGTCTCTGTAGCAGTGACGCTTTCCACGGTCTTCCCTACACCCTGGTCGCTTGTTCGGAACACACTCATAAGGCCTGTGTCATTCAAGCAAGCTGACCCAGCTTCAGAATGGCAGGACAATATCTGGCCCATCCGAGAGCAAACGCCTTGGGATATCTCGACAGACTACCAATACCCACGGTCGTTGGAATACGACGTTACAGAGGGAACATGGCTAAGACTGGATGTACACCCGGTTTCCGGTGATATCATCTTCGACATGGTTGGCGATATCTATTGTCTTCCTGGAATCGAGGCGTTGCGGGCCCAAGCTTATGACGAGAGAATAAGAGCGCGTCCTGTGCTTTTGGGTGTCCCTCACGACTCGGACCCCCACTTCTCTCCAGAGGGTGACCGGTTCGTGTTTAGGAGCGACGCTGGATTGGGAGTTGAGAATATTTGGGTAGCGGAATGGAAGGGATGTGATGCCATGGATATACGCGCTACTAATCCGGAGAATGAGGAACTTAGGTTTGCGTTACGCGCCAAGACGGAAGAAGAGGAATTGCTGAGGAAGGGTGTTTCTGAGACGAGGGAAAGGAAGTACAATCGGTTGATTCGGGAAGGCCGAGCAGCAGGTGCACTCACTCTCTTCAACACCCTCTGTGTTGCACTAAACTCGTGACCCGACTGTAGCCCATAGGGTCACAAACGAAACTTACAGATGGGTATCTGACGCCAGATTCCACCCGTCTGGGACCAAGGTCATCGCTACAAAGTGGTATACAACCACTCGCGCATTAGGAGCCGGCGAAGGCTGGGAGTATGAGGTCCCACCTTTGAAGGACCTACATCACCATCGGGAACCAATTGCAGCTGGTAGTGGCTCTCGTGTTCTTGGTCGTACTCTGCCGCCTGGTTGGACTGTTGATGACTATGGAGAACAACAAATTGGGCCAGAGCAGTTCGTTTATCTTGGAGAGGATGCCATTATCTTCTCTAAAAATGTTCGCGATGCCAACACCTTCACATACAGCAAAGGTATGCACATATAACCTGGCATACCTTTACTTCTCCGCATGCTGATGCTCATGTGTTTAGATGTCCACAGTGGCATATACTCCATCTTCCAGAAGAACCTGACCACGGGCAAGACTGAGACCCTGGTGAATGCGTACCCAGGCGGTGCAAGTAGACCAGAACTCTCGCGTGATGGGCGCACACTGGCATTCGTTCGTCGCGTTCGGGACAAAGAAGCACTGGTGCTTAAGTGCGTCCTTCCTCCCTCCATGGAACGTTTCTGACCGATATCGGCAGGGATCTTCAGTCCGGTACCCTACACCACGTCTGGCACGGCCTGACTTACGACTTAACTACTATATCCGCACCGATGGGTACATACCCTTCCTTCGCCTTTACTCCGTCGGACGATGCGGTTATCATTTGGGCAGCTGGTCAGATCTACCGTGTTCCTCTCAAGATTAACGACCAAGGGGAAAAGGTCGCCGCTGACCAACTACCTTCACTAATACCCTTCACTGCGCATATCGAGAAGAGCATTGCCAAGACTCTTCGTGGAGGTGCCGATATCCTTGCTCAAGAAACTGCAAAGACGCAACGTGTCCGTTCCCTCAAAAACCTTCGTGTAGATGAAGATGGAGGACGTGTTGTGTTCGAAGGTGCTGGATTGACATACATCCATGACGTCCAATCCAAGCAGACACGTCAAACTCCTGTGGCAGACAAAAGTGCATCGTACTACTCACCCAATTTCGTGTATAGGAGGAAAGAGTTGATTCTCCATGCTCGTTGGTCTGATACTCACTTCACCTCATTTGAACTTGCCAACCTTGATACTGGTGCCATACACGAATTTGAGGGCCTTCCATTGGGAAGATACTTCTCACCTGTCATTTGTGAATGTCCAGGATCCTCGCGGAAGCTGGCATTCGTTAAGACATCGGGTGATACACTTACAGGTAGTGTTGTTGCCACCGCGAACCCTGGGCTTTACGTCGCCGATATCAAATTACCTTCGGAAGATGGGGAGAAGATCGCCGTTCGAAACCTCCGATTCATCCCATCTAATATTGATCCCGACAACCGCGTCAACATGAAATTCATCGAAGGCGCTAATAAACTCCTCGTCCAAAGTCCCCAAACGGCTTTCACTATCGACTTAAAGAAGGGTCCCAGCGAGAGCGGAGATTATGAACGGAAGACGATCGCTTCTGGACGTATGTCAGCTGAGCTGACAGTGTCACCCGCAAACAAGCAAGGTATTCCGGAGTACATTTCCTTTGTCGACTTTTTCCACGTGTATATTGCACCTGGAGATGCCGTCAAGGGTGGCGAGAGTGTTTGGTCGAAACCCGCGAATGCAACGAAAGGGTTGGCGAGGTTGAGCTTGGATGGTGGACATGACGTTACATGGAGCCGGGACGGGAAGAAAGTGTTCTGGCTGCTTGGTGCGTACCTCATCCACAAACGGGCCGTTAGGCAAATTTGACTGATTGAAACCTAGGACCTTTCTTGCATTCGTTGGAGGTGTCCAAGTTGAAGACGTGCGCTTCAGAGGTCGAAGAGGATCGTCTGAATTTCGGTATCTCCTGTGTGAATAAACTGGTGGATTATCAGGAAGTCTTTATCGAGCATCTCACCGACATCGCTCGCCTCAGACAAGAGGCAGCGTTGCTAAAGGGCGTTCACAAACAGTGGCTCGGTCTCCGGGATGACTCAGATGTTTTGGTCATCACCAATGCCACAATCCTCACAATGGCTACCGGCAACCCTCAGAATGATCTTATCGAGGATGGTGTTCTCATTACCAGAGGTGGTGTTATCGAATCTGTTGGGCCAGCTTCAGATGTTCGTGTTCCAGTTCACGCACAGACAATTGATGCCCAAAGGGGTGGGTTCTTCTACGACTCTAATTCCCGTGACTCCGGCTGACTTTGTTTTCTCCAAAGGATATGTTATTCCTGGATTCATCGACCTTCATGCCCACTGGGATGGCTTCAACGTCAGATACCCCGCCAAATCTTGGGAAATGCAGACCTTCCTCGCCTATGGTGTCACCACTTTGCACAAGTGAGCATGCATGCACCCTCCTCCCGCATTATTTCTAACCCTCGCACTAAGCCCTAGTGCAAGCAACGTTGACGGGTTCGTTGAACGAACTCGCATCGAACGCGGGCAACTTATCGGACCTCGTATATACACTGTCGGAGACGTTATCTATGCAGCCGGAGAGTACCCCATCCATCAGCCCATCGTTAACCAGGATGAGGCAAACTCGGCGTTATTGAGGATCAAGGCCGAAGGTGGACCTGCAAGTATTTCGTACAAAAACTACAATATTCCTTCTCGGTGAGTCACTAGAGGTTGAAGTAGGCGTCGAAAATGCCGGTTGACAAGTTATGCAGTGCTTCGAGACAGAGACTTTTGCTTGCTGCTACTAACTTATCCATGCTTTGCTTCCCGGAGGGTGGCATGAACTACGATTGGGATTTGACATACATTGTCGACGGTGAGTTGGAGTCCCTTGACAATGATATCGAGCCTCATCTTGATCGCCAGGAATGACTACGATCGAGCATGCGATTCCTGTGCCTGCATTGTACGATGATGTTCTTACACTCTACGCCTTGAGCGGAACGGGTTCCACCCCGACACACATCGTGAACTATGGTGGAGCTTTCGGCGAGCAGTTTGTGTGGGCTACTGAAGATGTACCGAATGACCCCAAGTAGTCGCTTCGCTCCATTCTCTGACCTAAATAACTAACCTTCATGCAGGCTGCGGAAGTTCACAAGACATGATATCCTGGAAGGCCTCTCAGAATCGACAGCCCGGCCAATCGAATGTGAGAACTCATTATGACCTTGAACCCAGCCTGCTTACACCCTTCTGCGTCTAGCATATGCTTTGTTCAATACTTCGCGGTCAGTAGCGAAGATGGTCGAGAAGGGCCTCCTAACGCATATCGGCGCGCATGGTGAACCCCCTCTCGGGCTCAACTACCATGCTGAGATGTGGTTCGCTAAGCAAGGAGGACTAAGCAACTACGAGGTGATTTCATCCTTCTACACCATTGCAAATGCCTAGCTTATGTAGAACCAGGTTATCCGTGCCGCTACTTCTTCTGGAGCCCAAACACTCGGAATGTTTTCTTCTTTGGGCTCACTATCTGGTGGAAAATTGGCGGACTACCTCATCTATCCGCTCGGAGTTGATCTTTTGAACGATGACATCAGCCGGACGAGGGAACTGGCGTACGTGGCACGTGGTGGTCGGGTATGGAATGCTTCCACGATGGAGGAGTTTTGGCCATTGAAGGGCAGGAAACAAGAGAACCCCCCCTTCAATGCCGAGTAGAGGGACGACAATGTGTATATCCCTTCTTTTTGCGAGGATTTACATCCATTTATTTTTATGCATACCGACCAACGCGGTTTCCGGCTGTCTGTTCTCGTATCTTATCTGGAAGCCGATGCCTTCATGTGATTCCTTACACTTCCTAGAGCTCTTACTTGTTCTCATGGAGGACTGGTCAAGAGGCTGCATCTGACTAATCCTCGTCAGGTGCGACGTGCTATCCTGATCCTAGTTCCCATAGTGGAGAGTCGGGACAAATGAAGTCGTGCCCATATATAATGACATATAATGACACATACTTTCCTCCTATTCCTGGCTACCACTATCTCACCCATCCCAAAGTCCGTCAGTCCACCCAACAGAACTACTTGAAAAGCTATTCAGAATGCCGTCACTTGAGCTTGTGACGAATGTCAAGGTGGGTTTCAGATTGTTCCTATATCCGAACCGAAGCTTGTGCAGGTGCTGATCGTTGGTAATTATTGAAATTGAATGTAGATTGCTGACCCCAAGGCTTTTGCCCTTGAGTTCTCGAAGGCGCGTTTCTTTCGGTGCGGTTGCCATTTATCTTTGATACTAAGATCCCTTTTAGTTCGGTGCCGAAGTCCTCGGCAAGCCGGAGAGCTACATCACAGTCCAGTACCATTACAACGAGACGATCACCTTTGCGGGTACCTTTGATCCAGCTTTTACTCTAAAAATTGTACGCTCCCTTGTGCCTTGCATCGGGAAGAGGTGTTTAGAGGTTGACACGACGTTATCAGGTTAGCTTGGGCAACCTTAATCCTGAGAAGAACGAGAAATATAGCAAGACAATTTCGGAGTGGCTGGGCAAGAAGTTGGGCCTTCCCAGCGATCGTGGTTATATTGTATTCCATGATCCCGGAAATGCTTATATCGGGTAGGTGTTCACCACAACTGGATTGCTCTGTCGGCGGTGTCAATGTTGATTTTCGACAGCTTCCAAGGAACAACCTTCGCGACCATCTTTGGCACGAAGTGAAACGGAGGGTAACTTCTTCAGGCACTTCGAGGGCAACATCGCGCGGGCACATGCACCAAACCAAGAAATACATTTTTGTATTTTGTATTTTATAAAGTGTAAAAATAAGTCAATGATCGTAGAGAGAACTGGAAATAAGGAAACAATTATGAAAAAGTGTCTATAGGATCCACCGCTAATCCCATTGATTCACGTGCTGATTACCGGACCCCGAGGCATCCAGGTTCTGCCAACTCCTTGAGCTGCCGGTGCTAGTCCATCCATTTTCGGATGGAGGGACCACGACCGATTCGTTCAGTCTTGCTTCCGTGTCTGAGCCTGCATCAGACCACGGGTCATCGTATTCTGGTTCCATAGTCCATGCAAGGACGTCGTCTGGGATGGGAGACATAGGGCGCGACGAGAATCTCGAGCTCGGAAGAGAAACCGACTCCATAGATGGGGAAGCTGGCAAAGAAGCGTCGAGCATGGAGGACGACAGGTCCAAAGTAGGCATGATGAAGGAAGAAGTGGGGTCAGGAGGTCCCGGATTCTTCGTCCCCGCAAGCTCAGCCGGGTCGACGGCAGAAGAAAACTCTGTCATATTATCAACTTCGTCGAGCCAAACCTCCTCCAGAGCACACCACCCAGTACCACCTTCACCAATTACAGCTCTAACTTCCCTCTCTGTCCAACCGACAAACTCAACCCTGAGGACGGTGCATACACCAACCCCATTGCTTCCTTGACCATAATGGGAACACTTGACACCTTTAGCCCATACGTCGGCTTGATTCAGGCGGCTGAATAGACTCGAAACTCGAGTCGCATGCATTTCGTAGGACGCATGATGTGGTCCAATGTATGATAAAGGTGGCAGGAGGCTAGGAGAGTTGCTCGAGACGACCGGATCCACTGGAAGGGGAACCCGGGAAGAAGGGGTGGGGGCGAGAGGGACGAAAAGATAAGTGGTAACAGGAGCAACTGTGTTGCGGAAGTATTGGGCGATCTCGTCCTCGGGTCGCTCCTGAGGGATTATCTCGATGACACTGCTCCTGGGCTGAAGCATCTCCTTGGTCTTTCCTTTGGTGGAGGACTTCTTTCCCCGCCTTGGTCTAGTTTGCCTAGAGCGACCACTCCTTAGGTCGAGATCGGCTTCATAGAAAGCTCGCCCTGCGACAGGAACGTTGTTGACGAGGTTCTGGAATATGGGTCGAGCAGTGGAGAAGTTCCTCGCAGTACCTAGGCCAACATTGGTAGCAACTCGGACACCAGGTGAAGGAGGACGGGGCAAGAAGATGTTGTGTCGCGGTCCTGAAGACAAGGCGACTCGAGCATGGAAGGAAAGGCCAGATCTGATGCTGGGAGTTGCTCCAGAGTGAAGGGAGCGGGCAGCTCCGGCACCGCCATTGTGAATGTGAGTAGGAACCCGTAAGCCGGGCGCAGTGAGATGGTTGAAAATGCGAGTCAGGAAGTTCCTAGATTGTGTGAAAAGCTTGTGTGAAGGATAGCGTGATGGCTTAGGTGGGCAAGGTCCTGGGCCGTGGGCGGATGGAGCAGCGGTAGAAGCATGTCGAGCTTGTGTGCCGCCATGGACTCTATGAACAACCGACTGGCCTGGCCCGTGATGCCCACCATGGTGAGTGATGGCATTGGCAGCCTTGCGCGCAGTTGAGCGCGCTACTGCTAATACCATCCTGGTGGTATGAGCGGCTGTTTGTTGCAAAACAAGAAGCAGGTGAAGATACGGATGGGAGAGGGTAGTGGTGGATAAAAACCAGGAGGAGGAATATGCAGCAATGAGTAATATACTCCATTTCCAAACTTGGAAGCCGACGTCTTGCGTGGTTCTGGTGCCGTAGTGGCTGTGCATCCAATTAGTGGCTATGCAATTTTTCAGCACTGTCGTCTTCGCGAACCCAGAAACTGGACTCACCTTTGGGATAATCTGGTATTCGAGAACCCACGATTTGAGGTTATCTATGGGTGCGCACGCTCGAACTCTGAAGAATTTAAGTCAGAACGTTGGCATTTGGCAGTCAAAGCACCGTGTCAATGCAACGTTAGTAGAGGAAGCATTTCTCATGTCCAACCGTTGCGTGTGCATTGTCCTTCGCTGGCACACGCATCGCTCCAGCTCAATCACCTATGAGAAAAGTCGAGGCACGGCTTCAACAAAGTGGCACCCAAGTGGCACCCTGCCACAATGGGGAACAAGGATGATTGGAACTCAAAGAGTCCGGATCAATCCACTCGTCACCGCGTCTCGGCTTCGAGTGTCTTGTCGTCCGTTCAAAATCCTCAAGGAAGCCATAAGAATGCTGTGGTTTACTCAAGAAAACAATCCGATCTACCTGGTTCGAACAGGTGGCCTTGAGGTTAAACTCTGAAAGTGTACATCCGATTGCAGTCTCACGCCCTTCCAACCGAGCTAAGATCGATCGGCTATTGGAAACACTTGCCAGCATAATCTGCCACCATCATGATGTCAGAGAAGTGGGATGCCGTTCCTTCTTCTGAGGCTTATAACATGTTACGCACGCGCGGTGGACTCTACACAACTGATGTAATCACTTCTGACACATACATCCTGTTACTATCCTTACACTGTGTCCTATGTATGGGTATTGGCGAGCCTTATTTCGTCATTCCGTTCGCCTTCCTCCTAATTTCAGGGTCAAGCGGGAATCGCTGTTCCTCAGGTCCAACGGAGTACAGTTTCTTCCAGATGGGCTGCAGATAGCTGGGAGTTTTCCATGCCAACTCATCATTCCTCAACCACAAACGAATCAAGTGTCGACTAAAGAAAAGTTAGTCAGGTATTCTGTCTCTCCTTTGGGCATGTCGATACACTCACGTATGCTCCGGACTGTCACGGAAGGCATCTCGAGCATGGAGCAAACCCATGCTGTTAATATATTGGATATCGCCCTTCTGGAAGTTTAAGCCCAAGGAATACTTCTCGGCAGTAAAGTGCAATGCATCCAAAGCTTCCGCCTGAGCCTCGGTTATAGGTGGAATGTGAGGGGAGCGTTTTTGCTCTCCGTATCCCGTAAAGTGGCGGCGCGAATATTGGATGACGATGTGTCCATCCTCGTTGTACAAAAGAGGTCGTTTGGTATACCCAGGATCGCCACCGAAGCTGTCAGAAGTCGCAATTAGATATTCACTTCGATCAATAAAATACAAGTCTACGAACCTATCTAACGGCCACTCTTCGGCCAAGGTATGTATAAGATCAGGACGAGTAGCGGCCAACTCATTATAAACCCTCGGCCCACTACTAATTCTTGAAGTTCCACCTTCAGCGGCATTGTCCAAGGCGAACAATGCAATCAAATCACCGACGTCTGTGTGGAAGACCTGTTTGTCGGTAGTATAGGCCGAATTACCAATACCGCCTCTCTCATGCGCATGGCTGATCGTCAAGTCTTTGATATGGGCAAGGATGGCACCAGTCCCATCCTGCTTTCCTCGAGCAGAACCCACATGGGACGAAACACCTTCAGGGTCGAAGCGTCAGATTGGCTTGACCATAGTGTAATGGTCCAAAAACCGACCTGCGTAAATAATGGCAAGTTGGGCGCGTGTGTACTTATCAACGGGGATTGTCCTCAGCACGAAGAATCCACGGCCCGTGTAGAGCTCCTTGGCCAAACCGTACAATACAGGGCTTAGTTTTGGAAGGGGGAAAGTCTCGCGGCTGATATAACCCATAGGTTTGTTAAGGCCTGCCAATGTACATTATATTAATATTTAGTATCCGTAACGCTGGCCATCACATACTTTCAAAGTGCTTCATGGCGTCGTCGATCTCTTGGAGTTCTTCATTGCTGAGCTTGTACACCCATTGATCTTCGCTAGTCCAATCCTTGCCTTCCCAGACAATTGGACCCTCGACCTTGGCAGGGAAACCGGGAGGTAGCGACATCTTGGGCAAATCAGGGTTTTCTGCCAGGCGACGCGCGGTACGCGCTTGATACTTGGCCAGATCTGGGTGATACTCGATGTCTGGTTGTTTCAACACAGCTACAGGCATTGCGTTACTAGTCTTTCGAAGGCGGTGAGACGGGGTGACTAGAGAATGATGAGGGGTCGGAAATATAAGTGTGACGAGAATGATTTCTCATAACACTCCTAAGTGGGGAAATATTTGGAGATACATTCGCTTATCGGACCTCTGCCAGAAACAGACGGCTTAGTTCAAGGGTCGATGCATCTAATCGGAAGCATTCACACCTTCGACCAGTACGGTACCGTCACACCCAGTATCTCAATATATCTCCTTTCTTTCCTGAGCTGCCGCTCCGCTCACTCACGACGACATTTGATTGTTCACGAACCAGAGTAACCGCAATCTACATCCCGTCGCATGGTCGTGGGACGAACAGTCGCTTTTTCGTACAACCTTGTCGTTCACGGAGCTAGTTACAGAGACGGTGTTGCAAGTCTCCAAGATGGTTCAATTCGAATCCCGTGCTCCTCATTCGCGTGCCAGGGCGCAAGCCAGAGCTATGGTTGCAGAACTGGCGTGGGTGTTTCTTTCGTTCAATCCGAGTAAATGGAGGTCACGAATCATAGAGTGTTTCGTGACGGGAGGCCGAGAAAGACGCATGAGAACAAAGTGTACATTGCTAGACCGGTTCCGTAGCTTATCTTCGCGTTTCTCGTGGTCCTTATGGATCTAGACACTGTTTTCAGTTCAACCGGAGTTATGGAAGATATAATTTTCTGGGAATCCGACACTAGGGAGACTAGTAGGCTGGCCAGGAAAGCAAAGCTCCAGCTTGGCACCACGGAGCTCATAGGCACATGAGACGTTGATGGACCATTCAAGGGAGGTTTTTCACAAGAAGTGACGAATTGGCCCAACAAGCAAGTGATAAACGGCGTGTTGGATGGTCATGGCCGAGTCCTGGTGGGTATGGGAGAACCAAAAAATTGGCGTGTGAATGCGTACCTCAGGAAGTGGATGAGCTATTTGTAGCTCCTCCCCCTGAACTCTCAGGTCAAGGACTCCGCTGTGGGTTCCGAGAACACGAACCACAACTCACTAAATGCTCCACCCAACTGCCAAGAATTTGACTATGATGCGTCCATTGGGCAGACTACACCGGTGAATTGGGTCGGGAACTCAGTCGTCATGCCCCTATTTTCTTGAAAGCACTCTCATCATCTTGAACCAGTGATAGGGAGTATGTTTGCCTTCTGCCGGGACTCCAAGGCGTGGGATATCACCTATTATTTGCTCCTTGGAGGTGATCACAAGTGAGCGATTTTAAGACAAGAAATATTCCTGGCGTCTCGGAAGAGTTAAGAGTTGATCACCGTTCACATCGCTCCTGCGATGTTTGGCAGAGTCATGCGGTCAGGATGAGAGCATTATCCCTGATTATTCCTTTGGGGCATAGCGAACGGTTTCAGACACATAATCCCATACATAGACTGCCTAAAAATGCTGTAGATACAAAGAACTATCGGAGCCACTAGTTAATGGACGTGGAAGCGGTAGGTGGGGGGATGGGGTTGTTATCTTTCTTCCTAACCTCAGGCTCTAACGGGAATCTTTGTTGGTCCGGTCCAACGGAGTAGAGTTTCCTCCAATTTGGCTGCAAGGGTGCCGGTGTTTTCCATGCTAACTCGTCATTGCGGAGCCACAAACGAATCAAGTGTCGACTACGAACATAAACGGCGCATTTCAGCCGATAGCCACAAGGACCACAACGCAAATGAGGGAGACTTATACTCACGTCTTCTCAGGGCTGTCTCGGAAAGCATCTCGCGCGTGCAGGAGACCAAGACTGTTGATGTATTGGATATCGCCTTTCTGGAAATTGAGAGCCAAAGAGAATTTCTCGGCCGTAAATTGCAAAGTATCGAGGGCTTCTGCCTGGGCCTCCGTGATAGCAGGGATGTGGGGTGTACGTTTCTGTTCTCCGTATCCAGTAAGCAACCTCCGTGTGTACTGGATGATAATGTGCCCGTCCTCCCAGTATAGGAGGGGCTTAAACGTATATCCCGGGTTCCCACCAAAGCTGCGAAAAGTGGTTGAACGCATTGTAATTATAGCGACCAAAGCATGAAGCGTACCTGTCAAGTGGCCAGGGCTCGGCGAGTACCCGAATCAAGTCCGGGCGTGTGGCGGCTATCTCGTTGTAGACGCGTGGACCACTGCAAAGCCGCGAGGTTCCACCTTCCTCTGAAGTAGAAAGGCAGATGAGGGCAATAAGATCGCCGATATCGGTGTGGAAAACCTGTTGATCGGTGGTATAAGCTGTGTTCGCTTTGTGTCCTTTCTCGTGCGCATGGGAAACACTGAGGTCCTTGATGTGAGCAATAACAGCTCCTGTAACATCCTGCTTTCCACGGGCGGACCCTACATAGGATGAAACACCTTGTCGAAAGCATCAGAAACGCATCACACTCAGATGATTGTGGAACGTACCGGCATAGATGATGGCAATTTCTTCGCGGTTGTAATTGTCCACGGGAATCCTTCTCAAGACAAAGAACCCCCTCCCAGAATAGAGCTCTTCCGCAAGCCCATGGAGGACGGAGGAGAGCTTCGGTAAAGGGAAAGTCTCGCGGCTGATATAGCCGAGAGGTTTGTTGAGACCTATGTAACGTGAGGTTCGTGCGGGCAGCTTCAGGGCGGTGGTGGCTTACTCTTAAAGTGTTTGAGGGCGTCGTCGATCTCTTGGAGTTGTTCCTCAGTCAACTTGACAACCCATTGATCTTCACTAGTGAAGTCTTTGCCCTCCCAGACGATGGGACCTTCAACCTTGGCAGGGAAGCCTTCGGGCAAAGGTTGGTTTGGCAAAGTAGGGTCTTCTGCAAGTCGACGTGCTGTGCGAGCCTTCCACTTGGCTTCATCTGGGTGGTAGGAAATGTCAGGTTGCTTTTCAGCGGTAGTAGCGGACAAGTCAATTGTCATGGTGAGCTTTCACGTTGAGTTGGGGTGGGCATTCCTCTTTCGCGTTTAAATGGAACAACTCTGGGAAAATGATCCTGGTTCTCCTGTACTCTAATGGCTAGGCGGCCCAATCCCAGTGGAGATGCAAACTTTGAAATTCAAGCCACGCACTGGACTTGCTGTAGGGTCTTATCAGAATCAGGTGGCGGATTCGGTGTGCCTTCGAATTCACGCCCATTTGAAGGCCGGCACTTCGCACGAAGGGTAAATCTGGCAAGGAGATCGGTCAACGCCAGCTTAGCCAACCAATGGACGTTGCACCAGAGGTGCACCAAACATTACCGTGTGGATGCACCAACTTTTTGTGGATTAAAACGTTGTGGGAATTGATTGGCCGCAGGACGAAAATACAAAGCAATGGGTTTGTGATGGAGGGATCTTGCGAAAAGAAGTCTAGAACGTAATAAAGTACCGATAGAGATGGTGCGAAGGGCCAGTCGGCCAGAGGTCTTCCGACTATTCGGGGGATGTAACTGGGCTGACCTCGTGAAGGGTAAACCATCCATCAAAAGGATTTGGGCATACGATCAATCTAAAGCTACATATCCTTTGGGTCTGGGAAACCAATCCGTGGCCAGCGGGGATCCATTGTTTCGGCGAATGTTGTGCGGACCGTCTCCCCGCTAGATATCCTCTTGTGCTTGTTCTGGTTCTTCGAATACCAAGATCTCTCGGTTCTCTGAAGGTTTCTTTCCCTGTGGTTTCGAGGGTTTGGACCTTGAGCCATCACCAGAGAGTTCTCGCCTTTTGCCGTTGTTCTCAGACTGGCCGTCGCCAATTCGGATGATCACATAGAGGGTTGATTTTCCCCGAGTCTTATATGTGATATCCTCATCCTCATCGTCAGGGATGACTTCATCCTGCAATTCCACAGTGCCAGTCGTAGTTTCGGTATGGATCTCATCCTTGGAAAACGGCAAGATCGGCGGGAGGGCACAAGATAGTTGTAAAAGGAGGGGTATGGCAGCGCCCATTGCATGCAGGTGCAGCGTTTTATACCTATGATGTCGATCATCAGATCGTACTCGAAAATAACTGGGAACAGCCGTACCCGTCGTTTATCACCAGATTTTTGCATCTGCGCATATATGCGCTCAGTGACGTTTTACGCGTCAAACAGATGTAATTTCTTCCTTCCTTATGTGCAGAACGCGGTCCAGTCGCAGGGGCAGAAGCAGCTACAGCAGGGAAAGGCCGCGGTGCTGCCAGCTTGTGAATTTTCGGGCGCTTTCTAGCCGGGTTGGACGATTCACGCGACTTGTGTTTCTGTTGCGTATTACCCTCGTCCTTAGCCGATAGTGCTTTGGCCAGGGACGCGGAGGCGACAATCGCAGTGGGTTCTTCATCTGTTGGATGTAGAGTATGAGTCGGAGGAGTATTGGTCGAAGCTAGCTTAACCCGCTTTCCTGGATTCTCCTCGAGGACAACGGGTGCGCTGCGCCGCTTCTTAGGGTTGGAGGCCATGGTTGTGGCTTCCGAAAAGGGAAGGCCCGAAACCCAAGATTAGAGGGTTAGCATCAACAACGGCAAATAGTGACCCTCGTTGTGCGCGTCGAAGAGATGTGCAAACTCGAGCTGACCGGCCTAGGGCACCACAATGCACGGAAGCGAGCACGGAAATGGCGAGAAAATGTGCCAGAAGACCGGCACATGAGGTGTCAGAAGGGGAGTGGACACTGGGCAGCCATCAGGATGGTAACACAAGTGCAAACAAGAAAATGTAAAAGACGCCTTGGCGATCTGATCAATCCTTCGTCTTTCTTCCTCTCGACTCCTTGTCCGTCGGCTGTAGGACCGTCTTTCGGCTGGTTTTCTACTTCAGGCACTAAAAACTCCCTTCGATCCGCCATCATGAGTACACCAGATGCCGCAGAGCAAAACATCCAGATGTGGAAGGTCAAGAAGCTCATCAAGAGCCTTGATTCTGCCAGAGGGTCAGCTAGGAGTCCCCTCAAAATCAATGATAGGATCCGACTGACAAACGCACAGTGCAGGCACTTCCATGATCAGTCTCATCATTCCGCCCAAGGTGCCTTACTTATGCCTGTTCCTCAAAGACCTCCATTGACCCCAGTTATCGCTCAGGATCAAATATCTCGTGCTTCCGCTATGTTGACTCAAGAATTCGGAACCGCCTCTAACATCAAGTCCCGCGTGAATCGTCTCTCCGTGCTTGCTGCCATTACGAGCACCCAACAACGGCTGAAGCTCTATAATCGCGTTCCGCCTAATGGACTAGTCTTGTTTGTTGGCACTATTCTCACAGATGAGGGCAAGGAAAAGAAAGTCTCGTTTGACTTTGAACCTCACAAACCCATCAACACGTAAATCGCCTTAGCCCCTTGTCTTCCTGCTATTACTGACACCCCAGTAGTTCCCTGTACCTCTGCGACAACAAATTCCATACCGAGGCACTCTCCGAACTTCTTGAATCAGATCAACGCTTCGGGTTCGTCGTTATGGATGGCAACGGCACCCTTTTCGGTGTCCTTGCAGGGAACACTCGTGAGGTGCTTCACAAGTTCTCTGTCGACCTTCCCAAGAAGCATGGGCGTGGTGGTCAATCTGCGCTTCGTTTCTCCCGTCTTCGTGATGAGAAGCGACACAACTACGTCCGCAAAGTCGCTGAGTTGGCGGTCCAACACTTCATTACCAACGACAAGGTCAATGTGACCGGTATCGTTCTGGCTGGTTCGGCCGATTTCAAGACCGAACTCAGTCAGAGTGACATGCTTGACCAACGTCTCGCTGCGAAGATCATCAAGGTTGTTGATGTCAGTTACGGTGGCGAAAACGGATTCAATCAGGTAATGATTCCCTTCCACCGCTGAAGTTCTGATGCTGACGCGATACTTCAGGCTATTGAACTTGCGGCAGAATCCCTCTCGAATGTCAAATTTGTACAGGAGAAGAAACTGATTCAAAGGTACTTTGACGAAATCAGTCAAGATACTGGCAAATATTGCTTTGGGGTTGATGATACCCTCAAGGCACTGGAGTTGGGTGCTGTCGAAACCTTGATTGTTTGGGAGAATCTTGACATCACCCGCCACGTCCTCCGTAACGCTGCTGGAGGTTAGTTTGGCATTGTACCAATACGTCACAGTGGTTGCTGATATCTGGGATAGAGGAGATCGTCGTTCATGCCAATAAAGAACAGGAGAAGGATCGTGAGAAGTTCATCGACAAATCTACGGGAAACGAAATGGAGCAAGTCGAAGAGCCTCAATCGCTGCTCGAATGGTTCGCCGAGAAATATAAAGAATTCGGTGCGGCTCTCGAGTTCGTCACCAACAAGTCACAGGAGGGCGCCCAGTTTGTCAAGGGATTCGGTGGCATCGGTGGACTTCTTCGCTACAAGGTTGACTTTACGAACCTTGCCTCGATAGATGATGATGGCGAAGACGAATTCTACTCTGACGACGACGATATCTGACGGTTCCGCAGGCTCTTCGGAGCCCCATCCAACGAGGGCACGCCAGGAGGGGTGGAAGGTGGGTGTTGCGAGAGTCTCGAATCAGGCCAGCCGGAAAACGTAAAGATCGGTCTTTGCGCGCTGATTCGGAATATCTATGGAAGGCGAGCATTTACCCAAGTTTCTAAGCTCTTCGCGATATCTATCATATGTGAGTCGCCGACTCTTGTGGTTGGTTAGCTGACTGATTGTGGCAGACCAGTGCAGCTGGTTCCCGCCCCATGAGATGAAATATATTTGAGCGTATTCCAATTTGTTGTACTTTTCCTCTCGTTTATTTGTAGTCCCTAATTCAATCGATGCTTACTCTTCCGAGCAATCCTTTGACGTCATTTGTAAAATTGATCCTCGTTGTATTGTCATGCCATTGCCCCGTTTGTGTTCTTGAGTAACGTCTTTACTGTCAAACCATCATGAACTTGGCACCGAGTGGTCTCTCGCTTCGTCACTGCATGTTCTGAGTTGCCTTGTTCGGGTTATAACCTCCTCCTCTCACTCTTGCGTTTCACCCATGCTTTTAACGCTTGTCAACCTGACAAGTAACTCGATCATAATCTCCCGCCCTCTCTCTGGTGGCTACCGCAGTCGACCGCAGCAAATTGACGACACTGCGGAGGTCAGCACCATTAGCCCTTCGGAAAACCAAGACGTGAGGATAGAGGGAAACTGGAACAAGCACATCTCGCTCAAGCCACTCGAGCAAATCGGGCAACAAACTCATGGTGACAGTCTTGGAGTATCGAAGGAATGGTCGATTAACCCCGAGAGTCTTCTGATCCGGGTATCCCTGGCATTTGGTGCTTCGTGGCAGATTCTGAATGTCTCGCAAGACTGTCCTTGGCGTATCTATTGCAGTAGGGTGCGTGATACCGTTACCGGCGCTCCTTGGAAGGAACTCACTCCATGAACACTGAAGATAACGAAAAATCACCATAAACTTTTGATTCTGCCGAAGCGAAACATGAGCTCATTTTTGGCCGAGTTACCGGACAGCCTACCTTTATCCGCGTTGGTGCTTCCGGGGACACATGATACGTGAGCGTTTCTGTATAGGAAATCATTACCAGGCGTGAAGGTTTCTTACAGTGTTCTAGGATGGCCTTCTACGGTTACCCAGTTTCTCAATGTCAATCTCCTTCCACCCCATTATCTACTCAGCTCCTCTTGGGTATTCGCGTGCTTGACATTCGGCTTTCCATTATCAAGGGTCAATTAATCGCATACCATGGCATCTATCCTCAGCGGACACCATTCTCCACCATCCTTGCCTCCGTTCATGCCTTCCTGGCGTCCCCTCAAGGAAATAGAGAAACCCTCATTATGTCAATCAAGCAAGAAGATTTTGCTGTCAACTCACATGTGACGTTCTCCAAGCTGGTCAAGGAATGCATGATGGTGAACCCTGGAGGATGGCAGGAGCCTAGAGGTGGATCAAGAGATAGAGGGATGTGGTTCCTCGAGAATAGAGTCCCAACTCTCGGAGAAGTTAGAGGGAAGGTCGTGTTGTTCAGTCGGTTTGGTGGGGATGGAGAGGGTTGGGAGGGTGGACTGGAGGGAATGGGAATTCATCCGCTTGTGTGGCCAGATAGTTTGAGGGAAGGGTTTGAGTGGATGTGCAAGGATACCCTAGTTAAGACCCATGACTGGTAAGCAAGTTCATTCCATCCATGGATTATGACCATTCTCAAATGACCCAGGTATAATATCCCTTCTTTCCTTTCCATTCCGGAGAAAGTGGCGCTGTCGACGAGAATTTTGGTGCCGGAAATCCACCCAGTGGATTCGCTGCATGCTCCCCATTATAACCCAACTTATACTGCGCCTGTACCCAGGCGGCCACCCCTCGCCATTTCATTCTTGTCCGCAGCGTCTTTTCCTCTATCGCTTCCGCCCACTATTGCTCGAGGTTTTGGATGGCCGAAATTGGGCCTCGGCATTGAAGGGGTTAACTCGCGAGTTGGTCGTTGGTTGTTGGGGATCCTGGGTGGAGATGCTCCACCAGACCTTAAGAATAAGAAGTCAATTGGTGGCGAGGCTCAACTCGAGGAAAAACAGAATCTACTATCGCCCGAGACTCACGAACCACGAATCCGTGGTTGGGTATTGATGGACTACTTCAATGAACCAGAGAAAAGTGGATTGGTTCCCCTGCTTGTCGAATGCAATTTCCGTGGCCGCACGGCCGGTGAGGAAGGGTGGCCTTAACGGGGGAGCAATGTATAAAACCTGGTGTGTTCACGGCCTGTTATGATATCAATGACACTACAGATGACCGTATGTTTTCCGCAAATGTAATTGCCGCTCGATCATACTCCCACTACCGTAAGAAACCCGTCTGTTGGAGTGAAGGAGGAGTGAATTCTCACGTAGGTCTCAAGCTTGCATTGATGGTGGTTTCCAACCAACGTCACCTTTGACGTTCAACGGTTTCGTCTCATTCTCCTAGCATGGGTCCTTCATATAAGTATCTCTCCAGCACCTCAGATTCTCCACTCCATAACCATGACTACAATCGCCCACGCAATGATGCAAGGCCTCTCTAATGTCACGGATGACCCAAAGCGCCGGGATCTGAAGCATGAGACCATCGACTGTACCAGCGAGTCCTGCCTTACGACCGATTATGGTATTAAGGTTTGCGATACCGACAACTGGTTTGTCACCCCGGAGTCTGCTATTTTACGTTTCCTAATTACATTCTGTAGGTTGAAGGTTTCTGATGGGCAACATGCTGGACCTTCTTTGCTCGAGGATCAGATTGCTCGAGAGAAAATTCATCGCTTCGATCATGAACGCATTCCCGAGCGCGTTGTTCATGCTCGCGGTACTGGAGCCCGAGGTTATTTCAAAGTCTACGATGATCGTGCTTCCAAGTACACATATGCACCCGTCTTGACGGATCCGTCAAGACAAACTCCCATCTTCATTAGGTTCAGTACAGTTCAAGGGTCTCGTGGCAGTGCGGTGAGCTTATCTCCACTTTGTCACTATCAGCACTCATGCATGTTTAGGATACCGTTCGAGACGTCCGTGGTTTTGCCATGAAGTTTTACACTCCTGAAGGTAACTGGGACTTAGTGGGGAACAACATCCCCGTGTTCTTCATTCAAGATGCTATTAAATTTCCCGATTTCGTTCACGCCGTCAAACCCGAGCCCCACAATGAAGTCCCGCAAGGCCAGACCGCCCACAACAACTTCTGGGACTTTGTAGGGCTCCAGCCAGAGTGTGAGTGCAGGGACTTGAATCTTCCATCCCCTAGCTGATTGCAACCTCTACAGCTGCCCATATGGTTATGTGGGCCATGTCTGACCGCGGTAAGCTGATGGCCGTTGAATGTCCTTTCCCTTCCTCATTAACCTGTTGTACAGGCATTCCTCGTTCATACCGCATGATGCAAGGGTTTGGGGTCAATACGTATACCCTTATTAACGCCAAAGGGGAGCGATTCTTCGTCAAATTCCACATGACCCCCGAACTTGGGGTGCATAGTTTAGCCTGGGATGAGGCACTAAAGATTTCGGGGCAAGACCCTGGTGGGTTCTCTCCCAATAGAGTCGTCGTGATTATTCACCATTTCTAGATTTCCACAGGAAGGACCTTAATGAGGCTATTGAAAATGGCTGCCCACCAAAGTGGACGCTTGCAATTCAAGTTATCGAAGAGGAGGACGAGCATAAGTTTGACTTTGATATTCTGGACGCCACCAAGGTCTGGCCGGAAGAGCTCGTTCCTCTGCAACCTATTGGGGAGTTCGTCCTCAATCGCACGGTGGACGAATTCTTCTCCGAAGTCGAACAAGTGGCCTTCTGTACCAGCCATGTGGTGCCTGGCATTGGGTTCAGCGACGATCCCCTCCTTCAAGGCCGAAACTTTTCCTATTTTGACACGCAAATCACTCGATTGGGAATAAATTGGGAACAGGTGAGTCCTTTCTCTCATTTTCCGCTCTTCACGCCCTCACTTCATTTTCAGCTTCCGACCAACAGACCTGTCTGCCCCGTCCTCAATCATAACCGCGATGGAAAGATGAATCACCGGATTAACACTAACAACCTCAATTATTACCCCAACAGGAAGAATGCCGCACACCCTGTTCCTCCTTCAGAAGGTGGTTATGCAGAGTGAGTAGGCTTGAATGGGGTACACTTGCCCAGTCCCTGATTTGGCGATAGATTCAAGGCCAAGCTTGAAGGTATCAAACAACGGGTCCGCGCGGCAAAGTTCCAGGAGCACTACAACCAGGCCCAGCTCTTCTACAATTCGCTTGCTCCTCATGAGAAAGCACATGTCATCGCGGCCTTCTCATTCGAACTCAGCCACTGTGACGACCCTGACGTCTACAGCTCGTATACGAAGCTCCTAAACAATATTGACTTTGATATCGCCAAAGCCGTCGCGCAGAATGTCGGTGGTGTTGTACCGGACAAGCCCGCGCGTGCCAACCACGGCAAAAAGTCAAGCCCGCTTTCTCAAGAATACTATATGCCCAAAGCGCCCACTATTGCGACTCGTCGGATTGCTATCCTTGTCGCAGATGGTTTCGATAATATTCAAGTCCAAGCCCTTCGTGCTGCATTGGCTAGCGCCAAGGCTACCACCTGGATTATTGGGCCCCGACGCGGAAAGATATACCCGGAGGGTCAAAGCTTCGGAAGCGGAGATGGCATTACAGCGGACCACCACTTCAACGGACAAAGGTCTACGCTCTTCGATGCAATCCTCGTACCATCCGGCACTGAACATGCTAAGGCGCTTACTAAGAACGGTCGAGCAATACACTGGGTGAAAGAAGCCTTTGGGCATTGTAAAGCGATCGGTGGCATTGGTGACGGTAGGTCATTCATCACTTCTGGGAACGCAGCAAGCCTAAAGGACGTTTTAAAGGAGCCGCGTTTGTGAAACAAGCGATAGGCCTTTCACAGGTCAACTTCGACTGCGATCCGGGCAGTGATAAAGTCGTTACCTCATACGGCGTCGTTACAACGGGCAAGTACACCGCGAGTTCAGCAGCCATTGATGCTACCAAAATTGGTCCGGGTTCCAAAGGTTTCGCCGCGAACTTCGCCTATGAGATCAGCAAGCACAGATGTTGGGAGCGAGAGCTGGATGGCTTGACTGAACAGGTGGCCTTCTAAGCAAATATGACCTGACTATTCCTTTATTGCGTTATGTAAAAGATATACGAGTGAATGATAGTGTATTTCGATCTCTTGCGCCGCATTGCATATATGAACAGGAAAATGATGTTTGGTTTCCCGTTCATGCTAAGTGTACGCCCGCAGTTCCCATCGGTCTGTCTTACCTTCAGTCGTTCGCATCGATGGGTCACACTAATCATGGCATTTTCTAGAACTCCTAGAAGTGGATGATCGAAAAGTCGGGCAGTTTCAGTGCTCGACTCACGCAGCATGCGCTGTATATTGCTACTTATTGGTACCTTCAACCCTGGTATCCCCGACGACTTAAGAACTCAAATAGCATACTCGTGCATTCCTCAAGGCACACTGATCTAGCTCCAGCAGTGAACGGACATCGCATCCAAGGAACTTATCATCCCCTCATCCGATCACTTCGAAGGACCACTAAATCGAGTAGACCCGCGTTTTAATGGGTTCAATCGTTCAAGTCAAATAAAGACACTAGACAACTACCACTTTTACGGCATAGGATGGTATCCCTTGCTCTGGTGTGCTGGCCGAAAGCAAGGGTAGATTCTCCTCTGGCTACTCCGAATATGTAATTGCAACGTCGGACGCAAAGCACAGGTAAAGATACCTTGAGTAGCTCACCCAATAGAACATTTGTGAATTATTAGGGCGATTAAACGGTGTCCCGGGTCCCTCAGGATAGAATGAATTGGAAGGCGAGAAGAGATGTTGTATTGTCGGCTGCCAGTGAAGGTATTTCGCTTTTTGTGGATTCTGGTCACACGGCCTTTGATCCAGTGGAATGTCAGTTCACGATGTCACAGAATACATCCAACAAGGCTCATGCGCAGACCAAAGCTCGTTGTTTTCTACAGTTCTAGACGCCGCTTTCACAGGCAGCTATTTGAAATTCCGGCCTCAACTCCATCCGTTACTGTATAAATCGCGCAGTGAAAGGAACGACCGCCCTTGACATATCCTCCACAATTAAACGCTGGCATGGCGGAAGGAGAAGCCTTTTGCTCTGCGAAAGCTACAACATCTGGAAATAGCAAAGTATGTCTCCCAGCCGCTCATTTCCTCCCTATTGCTTATACCTTCCCTGAAGGGCCAGCAACTGGAATCTGGGCACTTTGACAATGCTTTTGATCCACCGATATCAAGCTTGCTATATTTTTCTTGCCCGTCAAAACTATTCTCGCAGAAACATTATGACAAGTTAAGCGGTGTTGCTGCCACCACCCAATTATCTGAAATTAAATATCTCGTCAGCTTCCTGGGTAATCGCCGCAGCCCCAAGAACCGAGACCTGTTTTTACGATATAGAGCTTCTTTTCCATGGCCCCCTCCCAGGTCGTCGAGCCTGACACAAGGAGCACGGTCCATGACGAGACATTACTCGTTATCAATAGTCCTCCACAAAAGGCGACAACCGCTTTCGACCTCCGATCGAATTCGGGAACATCGCCAAGCCTATCTTGCGACAAATCGCTGGGCGCAGTCCCATCAGGACTCATTAAGACCTATCCCTGCGCACACTAGAGAACCTGCTCTGGTATCGACATTCTTGGAATCGTCTCGAATTACGCATATATCCAGGAATCGATACAATCATCAGCCATAACAGCAACGGCACCTTGGGTTACCTCGCAGTCCACGCATGACAGATGCAACGCCCATGCTCCACCCGTCCCTGGATTAGGGGTTAGCAGCACGGCTGGTACCTCAAAGAGGCACATTTCAATGGAATTGCGAACGGTCGAATCACCAACTATCAGGTAATGATCACCAATATCCCCCTTGGCGAACCACAAGCCCACACCTTACTATGTTTGCAACTCCATCCGGGATACTGTGTCTTTTTAAGCACATACTCTTGGCATGGCCGCTTGTAGGCCGCTATTACTCTCCCAGACCACCAGCCTAACGTTATTTTGCAACGTTCGTGCCTCAAACCAATGTGACGTTCGTTTCTTCTTCAGGTTTAACACAGCATGCTACACAGGCGAACCTCAGTCTGGTCCTCGTTCTGCGGTATTAAAGGCACCTGCCCTTTGCTGTTGTCGCTCACTCCTCTTCCAGAATCCAGATGGAATCATGGGTGTCCCAAGGATGGACAGTTTTGTGTGACCTTTGGTTGATGATCAAGTGAAGCCTTCAATCGGTGGCATTCAACCGGCTCGACAGCATCCGCCTTTACTCTACTTCTCAATCAAGTCTTTGCTAATACGAGGAGTGACACCTCCAAATTCCCTTCGAGGTACCCATGGACCGGTCCTATAGAACCGAAACACGTTCAGAGCTATGGCAGTACTAATCATATCTATCCCATCTTTATCAACACCATATTACTAACAGTCTGTAACAAATATTACCATCATCACCAGATACCCTTTCCCACCGGCCTTTCTCCTTTTCATCTCGGTTTTATTCCTCTGCACCCCCCCACGTTCCCCGGCCCTTATTGCATAAGATGGAAACATCAAATGTAAACGTCACAATAATAATGCACAAAGAAGTTAACGGTCCTGCAGCCAGGATCGGTCAAAGGCTGCACTAGGTAAGACGGCTTCCTCGTTGCCCTAATTTCGATACAGACTGAACACACATTTCATAACTGCAGGAATTTTTACCCCGTATTACTTGAAATACGGCTTCCTTCTCGCCCTTCTTTTCCAAGTAGAACGAGATTCTCAGGGGGGATTCTCAATTATTCGTAAGCCGACGAACCCCTTTACCCCCGTCGAAAAGTCACAACTTTGTTGGGATCAGCAAGTCAGGTTACCAGAGAAAAAAATATCACAGGTACTCCTCGGAGATCTACTCAAAAGCTCGGAGAACATATTATATACGGATACGTTTCGCAGCATCAATCAGCTGGGAACTAGCCCTTCGCCTGTTTCTACGTCTCTCCGCCTTGAGTATTCTGCCGCCCAGCCGGCATGGCAAGTGGCGAGTAGCCATAGCGTTAACTTGTCCCATGAGATAATCTGCGATTGGGAGCATTTCGTAAACACCTGAAACCCACGATTCGACCTGTGGTAGATCGGTGCAAATGTATTCATCTGACAGGTATCGGAATCAGTACAAGTCTAATATAAACAAGCCCAGGCGAAGTGCGAAAGGCGGAGAAAAGACATGTGGGCTGGGAGGATGAAGGGTAGTTGGTATTCGAGGAGTACGCGTGGACATCGACATGGAGATAACCACGGATAGATCGATGCAGCCAACATATCTGAACAGCAAACGTCGATCTGGGGTGTTTCTGTTTTTCTGCCATGTGATTTTGTTGGCACTCCAATTTTTCTATGTTAGACGTAAGTAGCCCCTATGAAAGCGGGGGAGAGAATGGGCGGGGTCGGCAGCAGAAGGGTCAGTGGGCAGCTCTTGTCATGGCGATCCCGGATGCGTGATTATTCCCCCCGAAAGTCTGAATTTTAAAGGTGGTCGCGTGTATGGACCGTGTGTCAATTTTTCAATGTTAAATGGTTAATGTCGGGTAGGCATTATGTGTGAGTATGGCATAGTACCCTGACCCATCCCGTTCATGGAAGGTGTTCATGAGGGGTATACAACTTCCCCAAACTCTCGTTATGGGCACTTCTACCTTGGTCAAGGCTCGAGGTTCTAATGCATCCTTGCCACCTTAGTTTCCACATATCCATGACCTCAGCCAGGACTCACGCCTTGGGCCATCCCGGACTCGGAGCCGATTCAAGTCCCAAAGCCCCTCAAGGCGTAATATTAACCAATCAGGGCGATTTGCCAATCGCCACTGCCAATATAAATCCTAGAGACGGAGATCAGAACGTGTATTGTCAGATGGACGCTGTTGGACGTGATGGTGTTTCGTATTGACTTTTGAGATGGGATATATAGATAGCATTGTTGTGTGCTGCTGAAGGGGAAGCAGGGAAGCCATCAATGACACATATGTTATATTTATAGCTGATCGTCGGAATTCTCCCTTCACACTTCTGGGGGCCGTCTCTACTTATGACCTGGGAGCAAACACTGTAGTCTCGTGTATGCGGTGTCAGTTCCTTTTGCACCCGATTGGAGAAAATCAGAAATTGGCTCGTCCAATTCCGCCTATTGTCATGGCTGGGTGAGTGACTCGTGCTAAGATCATATTCATGAGCAATGAGCACCTACTCATCAGCAGCTGTCCCTGCGTGATGCCCATAGCTTAAAGAACCAATGACAATGGTCACAATGCGCAGGCCATTGGGAAGTTGCTAAGGGTAATCCAATCGTATTCTATGACTTACCTTTTAAACACATCTCTACTCTCCCATGGATCTTTCTGACTGAATCAATTATGTTCACCATTACGACCTCTCGACATAGCAAAAGGCTCGCGGGGGCAATACTGCCGTTAGTAGGGTTATGCTCTCGCATATATCGTGTCCGGATTTGTTCGCACATAACTTGTCGTCCAGCTCATCTTCGCACAGATTGCTTGATTGATTCTCATCTCGCCGAAAAGGGATGGAGGGATAATCTGCCCGTCTTCCGGAACGCAGGCTCACAATAACGAAAGAGAGACAATAAGCATTCATGGGTTATAGATACACATTACTTTCTTCGCTGAGTACCTCAGGCCGGTATTCCCCGGCGCTGAAGACAGTCTAAGCCAGATATATACGTCCCTTCCAATCACGTCTGTTTGCATTCTCATCCTAGTACACAACGGGTTAACAAATTTGAAGAGGAGACGCCCATGATGATCTAACGGAGAGTGACGAGTTCTACAATGGGTGCCAAGTGGGAGATCAGTATCACAAATCAGCCGGGAACACCACAAGGAAGTGGATAAGGGGAAAGAAGTGCAATGGGGCCGGTAAAAAGCGAGCAACGGCGCACAAAGTACGCTTTCACCGAAGGTAAATTGAAGACGGGGGTGAGATTGGAGCGACAGAAGCCAGCACAAAGGGTACACTCCAAATGCCAGTGTTGTTGAAGTAAAGAATGCGGGCACGAGCGGAGGGACCCGAATGTTGACAAAATTGCTTCAAGTAATTAGACGCACCTTCGGCAGACGTTGGGTGAATCGCAACTGTGTTATCCAGGTCCTTCTTGCGGGCTGCACAGCAGTGTATCAGGCAAACAGAAAGATACACAAATGGATAAAAGCGGAAAACATACCGCCCATCTTAACAGCAACACCGAAACCTTGCATCGCCTCGTCGCTTCCTTGACCAATCAGATGGACACCAACGACACGTTCCTCAGGTCCAACAACAATGAGCTTGTACACTGTTGGCTCTTTGTGATCTTCATCAATCATTGAAAAGTATAGCGACCTGAACGAGGTCTTATCTAAACGACAGAGATGATAAGATTATCAGCTAAACGGCTTGCAAGCGAGTGAATGCTGTATCACTCCACGTACAGATCTTGACAGCATCTCCATACTGTTTTCGTGCTTGAGGTTCAGTCAACCCTACTGTCCCAACAGGGGGGTGTCTGAGTAGCGAAAGGTACGGAGTAAGCCTAAGGAAAATCGAGGAAGAAAAAGTGAAACGTACGAAAAGACGACAGACGGGATATTATCATAGCTTAACTTGTCATCCCGGAACTCTGGCGGTCCGAACAAGCGATTGGAGAGTCTCCTGCCAGCGGCAATGGCAACAGGAGTCAGCAACCATTTACCCTGAACGTCGCCAATAGCGTAGATATTCTTGACGCTGGTATTCTGGTATTCATCCACGACGACATCACCTTTCTCGTCAAGTTTGACGCCGACCTCTTCAAGACCCATTCCCCGGGTCTCCGGGACACGGCCGATAGCCCAAAGGACGACATCTACGTCAATCTTCTCGCCCTTATCAGTATTGACGGTAAGCGTCTGGCCACGTTCTCCATCTATCCTTGTCACATTGCTTGTCTTGTGAATGTTTATACCGGTCTTCTCCATCCAAGGCGTCAGGGTCTCCTGAATCGTCGGGTCGAATGTCCTCAACACAGTTTCTCCTCGAATGATCAGATGCGTCTCAGTGCCGAGCGCGTTGAAGACGCCCGCAAGTTCGACGGCAATGTAACCGGCGCCAATGACCGCGACGCGTTTCGGCTGTTCAGGAAGATCGAAAAAGCCATCTGAATCGATACCCTTGGAGGCCCCCGGAATTTTCTCGTCCGAGGGAATAATAGGTCGACCACCGACAGCAATGGTGATATGGTCCGCGTTGAGCGTATACGTCGAGCCATCGGGACGTTTAACTTCGACAGTGTTTGGCGAAGTGAGCCGGGCGAAGCCTTGGTGGAATTCTACGCCCTCCTTATGGAAGTTGGTGGCGTAGATATTGTTAAGCCGCCGAATATAGGCATCGCGTTGAGGTTTGAAAGCTGCCCAGTCAAAGTGTGGCTTGTCGACGCCGGAAATCTTGTACCCTGGGGCGTGATTCTCTATCCTTTCTACCAAGTCCGCGGCGTGCCACATAATCTAGCCGTCGGTTAAGTATAGCGAGAAGGTTGAGAATCAAAGTCGCGTCGAGCGGAATCAAAGGGTAAAGAGACGGAACGCGGTTGAGCGGATCATGTTAGTAGGGACGAAAGGATCTAAGACAATTTTAGATACTCACTTTCTTCGGCACACATCCTAATCATGGAGCGCAAAGAAAGCGAGAAAAAGAAACCGGGGTCAGCAATGCGCATTTAGCCAGTTGGCAGGGCAGCTGATACATACCGACATTAACACAGGTTCCTCCGAGGTACGGAGTCGCTTCAACCACAGCGACCTTTTTGCCATAACTCGCTGCGCGTCGCTAAAAGAAATCACAGCACACGATTAGCATGGGGAAAGCTTAAAGCAACAGATGCGAGTGATGTAAACAGGAGCTGCAATGACAGCTTATGACATCGTCCAAGGCTAGACAGAAAGCGAGGCGTAGAAGCCGGCAAGGGAAATGGAAGACGAAGAGAGAATGAATGCATACCGAAGTGCCAGATCCACCACTTCCACCACCAATCACAACATAATCATACTTATCCACCGTAGGTTTATCATAGATCGGAGGCATCCCTTCTGATGTTTGAACTGTGGAGGAACTTGAAGCTGATCTGGGAGGCTGGGCTGTGCTTAAGGCTCTTGAAATCTAAGCGAGAAGACGAGTGTATCAACATCAAATAATTTCATTTCGAGTAGCTAGAAAAGCTCCAATCTAGCGATATGCGAAATTGTCCTCGCCCTCCGAGGACGATAGAGGCAAAAAGGAACGAAAGGCCCGACAAAGCGAGACGTTGACGCGGCGCGAAGACGCGCAGCCACGAACCCGATCGTCGCATAGACGGACACGAAAGCCAGATGTGATCAGTCACAAGATGAATACACTCACCTGGGTAAGCCGGCGTACTGGAACGGCTGACTGACGGAGAGAAGATGAATTGATAGTTGATATGTTGCGGAATCCGGAGAAAGGTGTTGTCTGACGACGAAGAGTCGGAAGGAGGGAGGAGGGAAGATGGGAGTAGATAAAGGACGCCAGGATGGATGAATCGATTAGATGACGTCTTTTTATATCTTCTGACCTTTCTCTGTCAGCAGCACCCTTTCCTTTGCGCTCCAAGTTGGTCAGGTCCTCGTATCAAGTTGCTGACTGGTCTGACGCCGTTTCGCGACCCTCCTTTGCGCTTCCACTTCGTCGTACCGGAGTTATCAAACCTGCTGTCGCTAAATTCGGAGCTTCGGCAAACCTAGCAACAAACGACGACAGATTTCCAACTGGTATGCTGAAGATGATGCAAACCTTCGGCCAGTCGCTTTCTCGTGTCCCTTGATGACTGGATTCTCCGTCAGCCTAATGTGGATCACGTGGCGCCCATTTTCACCGATATGTCATCGACAAACTCTATTCGGTTTTCCATCCAACATCTCTGCTGAGTACTGAGTAGCATCTGATCACGATCATATTGTACTGGAATACCTATGTGGGCCTTTATGATCTAATAAGGACCTCGCAGCACATTGCAAGTTCCTGATGGCCCATGTCCATTCGGAGCTGCTGGTTTACAGCCAGCTGGGGGTTCCAATTCTCCATCCAGCACATCGCCACGTCTTCTGCTTCTCGGCATCTTCTTTCCATCAACTCACGCCACAGCATATCGCATTGCATGATGCATCGTCCTCTTCATCCGTGCATCAGAGTCCCCATTATCAGCACCAACTCCTTCGTATCATAGATCCATCGATTCCAACTTCCAATCCCCCCTACAATCAGCGCAACTTGCCATATCGGCAATTGCTGCCCAGTTTTGCACACGAGGATTATAAGCTCTATAGAGTCTCTTTGTACTTATTCATAGCATGACATTCAACACCATGCGTGCCCACTGCCCAGTAACATAGATAAACAAGATTCTCGCTTCGAGCCGTACACGCCGACACGGCAAAGGACGCGTGTAAGCTAACACCCTGCGATGTCCACCATTAAACGCTCACTAATATGAATCCGTGAGTCTGGAAGCAGACAACTAAATACCAGAACCAGCTACGCCTCGACCCCGGAAAGGAAATGACAGCACCTTCGGACAACTTCTCCCCCTATCTCCTCCCCGTTCCAAACGCCACAAACGATCAAATGAAATACACGCCTCGAGGTATAATAAATCGCTATCAACTTTAGGACCCTCAAAGTTGTTACATTGAGTAATAGTCGACTAGTCCCCGTGCATCCCCGTCCAAATCCAGCGCACTCCGGTGCTCTCGTGAGACCTAACCAAAAAGCAAACCATCGGCAATCCCAAAAAGCTGCTATATTGTATATATCTTCTATGCCAACACAAAACACACCAATATGAAACAGATAACTACAGTCGAAAAGGTCCAGGCTCCAGGCTACCAAGACAACTGAATCCACCTAACCTTGGCCAAAACTCTTGGCGTACCTCGCCGTTCCCACCAATCCCACTTACGCGTTTCGCCTTTCACACATAATCCATCCCATCATCATTTCAGCCATTCAGGGTCTCGTGGCCCTTTCTTCTTTCTTCTCCCAGCTCCCCCTCCATCTTCTTCTTCTCGGCGTTTCGGTGAAAGCGGTCCCGACGCATGTATTTCATAGTCATGGTCATTATTCATCGTCACACCGTTAGTCATACCGGCAATTGGACCCTCGAGTCGAGACGTTCTAGATTGGAACCAGTTCACTTAGTGCTTAGTGGACCCGCACACCAACGGCTCCCAAAAAATATATATGTATCTCGTGTGTCAATGTGACATGTATCGTTGAGTAGCTACATAAGTGATATCGAAACGACAAAGCGACTGAGTGATGAGAAGAGCAAGACTGACAATAAGATAGAGAGTAAAGCGGGATAAGAACGAGACTATAAAGGGGACGAGACTAGAGAGGCGGCAAGGCTACAAAACTAACCAGATACACAACTGATGATGTATATGAGATAAGAGTGTGGATGAAAAGACGATGAATGATTATGGGCCCAATGAAAACCCAGAGTGTCAGTGCAACAAAAAAAGAAAAGGAAAAGAGACGACTATAATCACATCCCATGTAATCCGCAAAACACAGAAGAAACAGGAAACATGACAGGACAAGCCCGGGGTCGGGACATCGAATGTTGTCGGTTCATCGAATGACGAAAGCGACCCAACAAAAGACAGTCTACACCTCCTCGGCCTCAAGGCCAAATCCTTGAGGCCCTCAGCTTTCACACCGCAAAACGCCGCTTGAAAGGAAACGACCCCTTCAAGCTCGCCTATTCCATAATATCTTCCCGAGACCTCTTTTTAATGGTGTCTCGAGATCTTCTCCACACCTGCACCAAGCGCTGTCCTCCTCCTCCTCTCCTCCTCTTCATCGTCCTCCTCATCCTCTTCATATTCTTCCTCCTCGCGCTCTTCATCACTCTCGCTTTCGCTTTCGCTGGTACTTCGACTCTCGCTCTCGCTCTCCTTGCCCTGATCTTCCTCGTGAGCTTCCTTCACTTCTGTAGTATCCTTCGAGCCTACTCTCGAATGGCCGCGATGGTGATGATGTTGGTAGTGGTGGGGAGCAGGAATGTTGATCGCCCGCGTCACATGCTCCTCCTCTCCAGTTGTCGGCGTAGTAGGGGGAGCTGTTGTGGCGGAGGTAGCAGGTGCTACTGAGGGCGTTTGGGCGGGAGTAGTCACAGCAGTAGCCAGCGGTGTTGGCATATTGGAAGCACAGGGCGTTACAGTGAGGGATGAAGCTGCAGAGACACTTTTTGCGGAACAAGCTGTACCCGGTCGACTTGGTAGATCCTTTTTCTCCGTCGATCTTACCGGCTGCACCGTCTCTTCCGTCTCCACTTGGTCTTTCTCCTTTTGCTTCTCCTTGCTCTCCTTCTCCTTCATGCCCTTCTCCTCTCTCTCCTTCTTCTCACGTTCTCTTTGCTCTCGTCTCCGCCTGACCCAGCCCATACCACTTCCATCATCATCTTCCATAGCAGCTCCTGCGGCACCCACGGTGGCAACGGCAGACTTGGAGTGCAAACGCTCCCAGTGTCCATGGGCACCGGCACTTGTCGCACCTTTGACGCTTCCCATGCCGCCATATCCCCATTCCACAAATTCGGGTTCGTCGTCTCGAGCATTTGCAAATGGGTTTGCGTTCTGTGGGCGTTTGACGCCATAGACTCGCCCATTTAGCATCCGGGTGCCTTTTCTACCCGGACCAAGACCGACAGGACGAACACCCTTGGATTTTGATTTTGATTTGGACTGATAGGACTGGGTGGAGGAGACGCGGGTAAGGGGGGAACCCCAGCTAGGCTCCTTGTGAGCCTGGGAGGAGCCGGCAGAAGACCAGCGGGCGAGGGACCACCCTGAAGTGGAAGAAGCCTCGTTATCACTGGTATCACGAGAGGAAGAGGTGCGGAAGAGGTTGATAGTGCCCAAGGTAAGGATTTCCTCTGCGGAAAAATTGCGGCGGGAGAAGGAAGATGACGTAGGAGTCTGAGTGCGGTCGATAGATGCCACGGGGGTGAGGGTGTTTGATGAGGATGATGAGGAAGATGCCGAGTTGCGTTTCAGGCGGCGGAAAAAGGAAAAGGGCCGGCTCTTTGATGAGGAGGCAGAGACTGCAGAGAGCTTGTTTGAGACAGCTACGAGCGGTGAAGGAGGGCAGGAGGGGGGGGAGGGGGGGAAAGAGCTGGTGTTGTCGTATTCGCTGGGAGTGGTGGTGGTGATGGAGACAGGGGTTGCTGTGCCTGGGGTGGAGGAAGCAGATGAGGAGGAAGAGGGATCCAGGCAGTCGCTGTTGTGTTTCGAGTCCGAAGAAGAGGAAGAGAGACTAACACAGTCGAAAACAGCAAAGTAGTCGCGACGTGAGTCAAGGGTGGGGGATGGGGTGGGTGGTGCAGGGAACTGGGTGGCGAATGGCTGTTGGGGGAAAGGGAGCTCGTTTCCGTCATCGGTGATGAGGACGGCTCTTCTTGGGTCTGGTAATGGGGCAAATCTAATGCGGCGGGAGCAGGGGGATCTTGAGCCGCCCATGGTGAGGGGGCGGTCGTCTGTGTGGGAGGGCTTTGGGGTGTGAGGATAGTTGGGGTGAGGATGAGATAGAAGGATGCCCTGAGTCTGTGAGGGGGTATGACGCCTGCCTGGTGGAAGGAGGAAAGTGGAAGTGGTCAAAGCAGTGGCCATGGTGGAAGATGGGTGGTTGGGTGGTTGGGTGGACGTTTCCACCTACAACGTCGTGTTAAAACAACCACAACAAATCACTTCCAAGATCCATCACCCGATCCCCTCCCGGAGCACACAGATCCACAGATCTATACACTCCCCGGGGTCCTTCCACACGTGTCTTATCCACCCCTCTCGCCTCTTCCCGACAGACCCCCCACCCCCTCCAACTTCCCTTACAAGCTCCGGTCCAATGTCCTCCTCTCCTCCGCCCGTCCCTCTCATGCCCTCTCGCCCCCTCCTTACCTCAACTCTTGGCCACCTTGGCACACCCCCTTGTACCCATTCAGCCCAGCCTGCTTTCCCCGCCTCCCATCTACCCCCCCCCCCCCCCCCCCCCCCCCCCCTTCCCCCCCCCCCCCCCCCCCCCTCCCCCCCCCCCCCCCCCTGCTTTCCCTGCCTCACATCTTCCCGGCCCCCCTGCCTGCGACTTGTCGTTCACACATCATCCATCACATCTTCCCACTCAGCCGCTGCCCACGGGCTGCTCTCTGCTCGACGATGATGTTGATCAACCCGGAGCGCCCCGTCCGCCCGTGAAAATTTTCCGAATTTTTTTCCGTCAGGCTATAAACTCAAGTGACCACCCCTTCCCGACATTGGGTTAGCATTTAGAGACAGCTGCCGACTGTATTCGTCAACTGTACTGTAAATAGCTTTATCCGTATATTGACGTACTGATCATCAATCCTTTTTCACTCCGAAACTCGGTCTCTCACATGAGACCGTTGACTCGTACACATCCAGCGCCGGGATGAGGCGGTGTCTAATGTAATCATGTATACCAAAACCGTATGTCAAACAACCTTGCATTCCGGTACGTATACGGAGCACATCTTCTCGCGGCTCGAAATGAGTGGTGCAACCTAGCACTCAAGCTATGCTTTGTGTGCTATACAACCTATAATATCGAATTTCAAATTCCAATAATATCTCATTTGATGCAAATGTCCCGGCTCGAACGATGGCGCGTTCGCAAGGCGACTCTGTAACTCTGTCCGCATCGCCACACCACTTACTCGCACCACCGACGGCTTCTCCCATGCTCAGCCGCAGCGCTCCGTAGCTGATACACGGTCGAGTCATTTCGTCTCTTGCTCGCCTGAGCGACTGAGTCACCAAATCTCGTAACCTTACTCATCCAAGTCACCCCAACCCCCCTGAGTGTCCGCCCCGCTCTGCATCTCCGCTCTAATCTCCATCTCTACCTGCTTGAACCCCTCCTCCCGTCTCCTTCGTCATCGATCCATGATCAACGATCGACACCGTCGAAAAGGGGAAGACTTAAACGCTAGTTACCTTGACAAGTCAAGTAGATTCCATAACAACACCTGACCGATGACGCAAGAATCTTCCCCCCAAACTACACCTACCCATAATTCAACGGCATCACCAGCCAAGTCCGTCAAGCAAAACTACATATTCACCACTCTGTCGGCAAGTCTTCCTGTGGCGAGCATAGTCCTTGCACCTTAGTAATCGCCAAAACATATCAAGTGTCGGATGTTTTACCACTCCATATATGTCGATTACCGACACTGTAAGCAGTAAACATAGCACGGTTCAGTGCAAGACCACTGACTCCACAGCACCAATGCTCAACCAATACTCCATTATTTTAGGGGATCAGCGCCACCCATACTCCAAGCGGCCGCTCTAGCGAAGGCTTATCAATTACCTCGCCTCGAACGACTGTCTTCATGACACCCAGACATATCTCACTGCCAAGACCACTCAAGCCCATCAGAAACATTCTCCAAAGCTGACCAAATGGAGACTCGTATCGCCTACGGGTGCGCGATTTATCCTCGTTTGCGTATGTGGTGTTGATTACCGGTATTTGTGTGTTCTTGGTTCTGGGTCTGAAAGGAAGTCACCATTTCGCCGCAACTGCGACATTGACTTTTTGTTCCGGCGAAGTAGGTCATCGTTGTCAACGGTCGTACCCACTACTCCCCCACTTTCCCCAACCCCCTCCCGCCGCTTCTCGATACTAAATACCATCATCATCATAAGCCACACTCCACCCATCGCAATGCGATCTAATCTCACTAGTGGGGCATTTGAGTATAATGACGACACTCTGTATCCAGAGGCTGTGCAAATACAAATGGATTACAAGGATGTCATAACATAGAATCACGAGACCCTTTACCGGTCCCGGTCACCACCCCAAAAATGACAGATCCAAAGTTCCATAGATTTCCATTCCAGACAAGTCACGATACCTACACCGCGCAGCAAAGAATGCAAAAGTGCGAAGGAATTCAGAGGAAAACTGTATTGTACATTACGGATCTTGAAATGCCTCCAAGCGGTGGCTGAGGGGACATGACACAGCATACCCGTTGAAAGGGGCGGACTGGTGTCGAAACGGCCAGAAGAAGGCCGAAAATACCTTGGCGACGCCATTCAAGTTTTGAGTCGTCTGCGTTGTTATTGAGTTGATGCGCCTAGGCCCCGTCAACTTTCCATTCCAGGGTGCACCCCAATATGAAAGATATGTCCTACATTTAGAAAACGGTATTTATCCATCACCTCGTATCTTAACGCCTGGGACCTCAAGAATGGGGGGTACATCGACCGACAGCTTCTCTTCTGATTTCAACTATTGTGTCGGTCATCTAGTGGTGTGTAGGGTTTTCATGAGAACAATAAACCCCTCCTCTAGTCCGAGATCCCGCTGTCGGGTCCAACTGTTGTTGTTCGGTCAATTGGACCCTCGAATGGATGTAAGAGTGTTTTCGGGAAGTAGGAGGAATGAATTGCCACATATACGAACAGAAGTTCCCAAGAGCGAGGACCCCGATCAAGTTGCATAACAATGTGCCATCCGCGTCCGTACCGAGAGCTCGTGTAGAGATAACAAACCTGGAAACATATGGGCTTAATAGCAATTGAATGCCCAATAGGGGGAGCGCTAAAATCTTTGCAGATCTGCCACTGCTACTGTGATATACGTCTCGAGCACGTCCCAGGTTAGGGTCAAAGCTAACTCCGAAAACCAGCTGATTTCACAGGCAAAAAAATATTAATAGGTAAACCGCACCCACAGAATTATAATCCCACGTCTTCCCACCTGTCTCATCTGCGGTAGTTGTAACCAGGTAATCGGGTTGAAAATGGTGACAGGAAGGCACCAAAACCTCAGTCACGCCCGGAATCAATAATTGCCGTGGCGAGATACCCGAATACTACCTATCTTTCGCCTATATCTTGTATTCTGTATTCTGGGTCTTGTATCCTGAATCTCGAGGCACGCCTCAGCTTAACATCGTGTATATCGTCCGGTTACGAGAAAAGAAGCCAAGGGCGCCGATGGCACTGGGACTTACCACTTGGATGTTGCACATGATAGCACCCTTACGGACCCTTCGCCGAGGGGACCGCAAAGAGGCTTGTAAAGTGGATGAACTTGAACATGGGAACCCACTTCTCGGAGATTACTTGTTTGCGCTCTCAGGTTATGTTCCTGCAGGCACTCTGGGGTATCACAATTTGCCGAAGAACAGTATTCGGGTGGAGGCAGGGATTGAGCTGTTCATTTACTACTAATTGAAAGTCTTAGTAATTACTGACAAAAGAAAGTCAGCACCGACTCGTGTTGTCGTAAGTGCTTGGTCAGCAAGTATTGCTGACCAACATGTTGGTATCATCCACGTCGTACTTGTCGCATTCGTGTTCATCAGAAGCACGCGGCTTAGATGTTGTTGTGATGCCAGGATTCCTCTTCACTGAAAAAGTTAATAGCCACCATGATACCCACGATATTTTTAAACCATAGACCACCGTGCGTCGGGGAAGGTGTGTCTGGGCTTCTATACCCTTATACAAAATTGGAAAAATTGAAGGCATTGTGGAAACATTAGTAGTATCCGTTGATCGTTTTGGCAAGTTCCGAGTTACCATTACTTTGGCAGTATTCACACCACATACCATATCAAGGAAACAAGTCCAAGTCCACCGTTCAATATTGATTTCCTGCCTGGATTCAATTCTTTCCAGTCAGTATTTTACCCTTCCCCGTCTTCGAATAGGAACATCAAGACATCTCCATGTATCTTGTATCATGATATATATAAGTGTCAGATACACGATAACCGATGGCCACACTAATCACTATCGCGCAACGGACTCGGCCGCGTTCTCGTTAGAGGGGGACGGCATCGCGAAACAACACGGGGATTAGTGCCACTCAGCGAAGCCTTTTAGCTTCGTTTCGCACTCTCCATCTCCCCGAGTTGCAATTTAAGATCTCGAGTCAAACTCCGGCCCCATACCACAATGTTCTGGTAAATGTACAAGGATAGGGTTTCAACCCCGCGACGATACTATTGTTCTAAAAATTCTTAACACTAAGCGCAACCATAATATTCTGTACTCAAGGCACCATGATTTATCTAGCCTTGAGGTGCAACTATTGGCTTGAGGGTCTGATGTGTGGAGTATGCTGTGTACCGATCTATCCCAGCCTTACTCTTCGATTCTTTCCGTGGGACGGGCATTAGAATTTTATTTATATCTGCTCTTGCCAGAACATTCGTCGGGGTCATCTATCATCTGGAGTGTCAGAGGGCACGCTTCGTAACTGGATAACGCTGCTCTCGCCTTGTAACCTCACATACAGTTACCTCCATGAAAAAAATTTTTTGGAGAAAGGCCAGAATGGGAGACATACTGACCCTGTTCTTCGCTTTCATGTTCCCCGCTGTGGTTTCTAGGGCTAAGAGATACGACGAACGTTTGACCCCCATACCGATGCCCGTGTGCACTATTTATGTCGCACTACCTTGGTGGACCGGTTTTGTGATCTCCACCTTCCGGCTGTCAAACGAAAATTTTTGACATCTCTAAAGTCAGGGACGATATCCTGGCTTGTCCCGTCGAGCGCGTCCTCAGGAAATAGATCGCAGCAGCGGTCAAATCGAACACTAACGGAGAACGATGAGTACGCGCGGCTGGGTGTGATTTACAAGGAGGGAATAATAGGTTCCCACAAACTCGACCAAACCCTGCATTGTGATGATCACCAAGCCATTAGAAGCCCTAGTCCCCGAGTCCCTTTCCTAGAACCATTGTACATCATGATTTCATTGTATTGCCGGCAGCATCGCTCCCATCGGTGACGCGGCTAACAAGGAAAGAAGTCGAGGTCCCTACCAGCACCATAACGGACATCCCCGCTCAGGGAAGACCTTGCAACATTCCGATCGCGCAATGTCCCCCAGTTCTGCTCCACCCCACCCTTTGTGCTCCCCCTTGCTTTGCTCATCAAACGTCACATCAGCCGAAGGCGCCGAGCTCGAGAGTCTGTAGGGCTGAACTACAGGGACCCAAAATAGGCTATGACTGCATCAGTAAATCCATACTCCGACGCGGCTTCCCTAGGCAGGTGTGACAAGTACCCGAATTTGTATCTCTTGCTATACGTAGAATTAGGACACCAAAAAAGTTGGAAATTGTAACTAAGGTATGCAAGAACAGATAGGGAAAGTATGTGACCGAAATAAGAATGGGAAGGGGAAAAGCGCAAAGCAGGGGGGAGCACAAAGATGGGTGAAGCACGGTATCAGCTGCATATGTCAAATGCCATTCCTGCTGCCCCGTAGGTAGGTCTGTTCTGGACCCTTAAATCCCTAGTGCCTTAACTTGTTCCCAACAATGCAGGGTTGCCTGTGTTACTTGAGCAGCTTTCCTGCGAACGAAGATCTCTTGGTCGGGTAAGGGATTAAGAATGTGATTTCGCGTACCGCCTTTAGTCAATGTCATATTTGGCGTTATCAGCTACTTGTTAGCTACTGCCGCGATGCTACTGCGTGTGAATCCTTTCACATATCTCCGATGCAGGGCAGACTGATGTGACTCCCAGATCATGTCCCAGGCCTGCAGAGGAATATAGGCGCTTGGAGGTGCTAATTACAAGATATGATGACTTGCATTTTAGTCCTCTTGCTGAGAATGTTTAGCTTTGCTCCAGCTGGACGGTGTGCCGGGAGTTCCCGGAGAAGAGGGAGTCAGTTGTTGACCTGTTGGGTGGGGAAGCAACCCAAGTAATCGGAATCGACACACGCACACAGATAACGTGGTGGGTAAGATCGGAGAAGGTCGCTTATTCCAATCACGTAGCATCCCAACACTGACACAACTGGAACCTGGAAGGCTACCGGGAAATTCGTGTCATTCGTGAAAACTTCGAAACCAGGACAATCTTCCCAGGATGTGGACATCGCCGTATCGCATATCACCACATCTTATTCGATGATGCGATGATCTCTGGATAGTCGCATTGAGTTGTCTCTTGCCTTTATCCAAAGAAACACCGTGAAGGAAATGACAAGACAATTGTGGAACCGCCGAGCGTGCCTCATGTCCTATTTTTTTCCGATGCTGTAGCAAAGGTACCCAGCCATATATATGTGTGTTTCAATAGTTGCAGGAATCATGACGAACAGAAGGTATGTTTCTACCAATAGGAAGGTGTATGATTCTGCACATGTATACATTGCGAATGTACCCCATGGTCTATCTCGTAATACCCTTCTCTCTCGAGCCTTCGAGATGACATGACTTAACTCCATATACATAAGTGAAGCTCTGGTCCCAGTGCTTCATGCGAGCCTGATAAGCCATTTGATTCGAGAAGCCGCGTGTTGAAGAAGCGTCAGCCAAGACGTGTATCTGTTTCACTCATTGTAGCTGGTCAAGATAATATTATCAATGATGTTTCATTATCACCAATATCCTTTGTCCGCCGTTCGAAGCAAGACATACCAATTACTTTTCTCTAGGTGTATATCACAAAATAAATTACCTGTGCACGGGGAAAGGGAAGCACAAGCTAAGTTCCAATTCTTAGGGGCTAAACATGACCATGATCGGTACTTGCTGTAGTTCATAATTAAAAACTACGGTTACCTTGCTCCAGGCTGTCTTCGTTGTCACTTCTACTCACATTCATACCGGCTCTTAGTGGCTTTTTATAACATTAGAGGCAACAATACAAGAATGCTGCGCCCGTAGTCATGCTTAGGTCACATATTTTTATCCCAGACGGCCCGCCATTATAATCCCAGCGGTACTTTGTATGTCAATTACTGAGTATTGCGAGAACGCTGAAGCAAATGGCCCATCGGCATTGTCGACCCCAGGAATCACAGTCATTACACCGGAGTACAGAACAAGAGAGAACTAGTTCGAAACCTGCGCATGCGGCGCCGGAACTTCTTCATATCCGTTATGAAACCGCCATAAAACTAGATCGTTACCAATGGTGATAACGATGGCACCTCCGTTTCGTCCAGACGTCCTAGTTCTGGTTGAACTAGCTTATTTATACACAAGGCGGTCTGTGCTAATAATAGGCGTTCCGACGTCTCGAGGATTTGCTATGTACATTTCCTAGCCACTTCCAGAAAGCGCCATACCCCGGACACCTTGTAATCCTCCGTATACTTCATGCTTCTAGCTCCACGGAATCCGCGCTTAGGACGCCTGCCTAGTTCCAGACTACCTGCTAACATCCTTCGGGCCCCACTTCCCGGCTTAGCAATACCTTCGGTTCTTGCACAGCCCTCACCGTGGCGCCCATTAACCTTCTGCAAAGGATCCGGGAGTATCGTTCACTCTTCGATGCTTAGCCACGTACAAAAGATTGGCTCTGACTATCCTCGAACTGTGTCACACTGAAGTTGTGGCAGGGATGCATGTTCAAAGGCACTAAAAGTCCATTCGGGTGGGTGAGGGTTAACTGGATAGTCGTGTACTGCTATTGTCATGATGTCCGCAGGTCAATATAATGAAAATGACGATGACGAAAGCGATCTATTCGGATATTCGCTGACTTGAAAGCAAGCGTTTCCCATGTCTCGTATTATTACCGCCCATTTCGTTTTTCATTTCGAGTTTTACGCTCATAGGTTACCTTCCCACTTTCGAATTAATCGCTCTTATGATAAAGTTGCCATGTTGAAACTTGAGTCCGGCCAGTCGCATGGATGTCTACTGCTACCTTAAGAGTTTATTGATAAGTGCGCCTAGACTAAGGACGGCCCTGTCGCAATCCAATAGGCTCAGAGAACGCCTTACTTGGCTCAGCTCGTGTTTAAATCGCCTTTCAATTTTCAAGTCTCGACACAGCGGCCCATCGACTTCACCCACGGCACTGTAAGCTCTCGGGCGGTACATGTATACATAATGTGTCCATATAGCTTCCCGCGCACACATGGTAAGGCGATCGGTTGCAATAGCGAGCTCCTATATCTATTTATATCACACCTAGCTCACCTTTCTCGCCTGGTCGTACATGGTCATGTTCCACCGCCTTGGTTGTGACAGTTATTTTCGGCTCGAGGAAATTCGAGCATCGAGTAAAGTTGATCTTAGTCGAACCGTATTTGTGCACTTTTGACTTGAAATGGACTGAGGCCTCTCTTCCAGCCCATCTCAACCGTGCGGAGTTCTAATCGGGAACTGCCTTGCCGGGTCCGCTCGCCCGAACAGAAGACCAACAATGCGGACCCCGTGGCACCGCTGCGGGGATCCATCATGTACACTTTGTGGAATTTGCTTCTCAGCTATGAGAACATGGCTGCACCAATACATCCGAGGTTATGCCAGCGCTGGATACCAGGGCCGTAAGGTTCCTGGAACGACGTAAATTATTGGCTCGGGTATTTTGTCGATCTTCTGCGCGTCGAGAAACATTTGGTCCACTTCCTTCCCCCCATCTAGCCAGACTTTGAGCAATCTGACAAGGGGAGGCATTAAGCAATTCTGACGTTAGAGATGCTAATTTTGGAGTCACATATTTCTGAAGCAGCTACATTTCCATACGTGACAGAACTGTGTTCTTCTGCACCTGATGTGCTTCGTTCTCCACATGCAATGCCTTTGTTTTGTCTTCGATTTCGCTTGAGCCGCCCCGTCTTCTCCGCCACGACAAAGGAAACAGTGATAAGCTCGGTGTTTATCATACAGAGGTATCTACATAGCGCACACTTCTGCTGGCCAGCAATCATGACCTTTCAGAGGGTTATCCAAGCCTATTGGTGGTAGCGGTCCCACCTCGGATTGCGTTTGGTCAATCATGGGCGTCAGAGAGGGGATAACTACTCGCGGCCAGTCAGGGCTTACTGTGAGTCAGGAAATCAAACTGCGGCGCACACCGTTAACGTTCATCCTAAACTTTCCTGGGTCTCTAATGATACCCCGCATTGTCATGAAGTACATACCTGGTCCTAGTTCCCGGGTTCACAAATTTGAAATTCAGGCAATGACATCATTGAGGAGCAGGAGAGCACCCTCGAGCTCTCCCTTGCGACACTACACCTGCTCGCATCAAGGGATTTCCTATCTTGATTCGGTGCTATTCCTTCCAGGGAGATGCCCTTTCACACAATTGTCGTCTTTGCCCGCCTTTTATTTGACCGTGGTTCTGCAAGAGAAGACCTTGTCCAAGTGGCCTAAGAACGCCGTTAGGGATACGTCAGGATTGTGTCTGTCGTATCTCGGGAGTTGTCTGAAATAAGGCATGTATGTATCCACTGGATGAACATTTCAAGAGGTGGCTTGGGGTATCAGTGAGGAAATGGGATGTGCTTGTGTAGATAGTGATCAGCCTGAGAGGAGACGATCTCCGAGGGCATGGTACTTATCGATCATTGGTGCCAATGCCGAAGGTGTAATAAAACATAGTTGTTAGTTCCAATACTATACAGAACAGACAGGTAGACGTGCAATATAAGAAGATACCTTGATAAAAAGAAATCCCTTCAGAGTTTATACAGCTATATATTATCCGAGAAGTGAGAAGACAGATCGTCGTGTGAGAATCACGGGGCTAGCTTGCAGAGGGAGAGAAAAACCATTCATAAATTAACCATCTGCGAAATGGAATACGCCAATAGTGTTGCCAAACCCGGCCAAAGCAAGTGAAGAAGTAGTTAAGATAGGTGTTACACGAGTGAAGGGAAGTCGAGAGATCGAGTTCGAAGGACTCGTGCTAGTCGGTGTTGAAGGCACACTTTCGTTTTCCGGAGGTTTCAGTGTCAGGGCCGTCAATATTGAGCTGCGTATCCGCGAGAGCGCTGGATCAAACATCCAAAGCTCCCATCGTTCTAGCGTCGCTTTAGTGAGTCCATGACCAAGGTTGGCGGCTTTGGGAGCGGCCTTGGTCCCACCCTGTGTGTTCCCCTGTGGCCGTGGTTTGCGTCGTATGCCCACGTATCTCCGATTCAGCACATCCCATCCACCTCTCTCACATGTGATCTCCGTCACCAGAACCGCAACCGCGTTTCTCCAGAACGATGGAGGCGAGTGCATAGGGGTACTCGAACCATCCAACGGACTCAGTAGATGCACACCATCGTGTTCCTCGCCGGGGAACGGCACAGTGAGCAACTCCGACGATCTTCTCCCCGCATCCTTCTCTGATACTCTTCTTGAATGGACTCCGTGCCCAGACACCGGAAATGCCGATGTCTCGAAGGCAGTTGCTAACCGTGGCCTGGGGATCCTAGGTGATCCCGTCTGCGATGAAGTCCCACTATTGCTTCTCGAACGTCGGCCTAGGTGGTCAGCTGACGGCATGTGTTTCAGTTGTTTAATCTGTGTCCTTGTTGTACAGGAACACCGTCGTGCCTGGTCCTTGAGGTACAACTTGAAGAAGCGTACAACGTAATCGATCGAGAATGCGATTGAAATGCTCTCCAGTGGGAGCTGGCCACAATAATGGCAGGTCTCGCACTGAACTGGGGCGATGCGGAGGTGGGTCACTCGCCCATGAGCCTCCTCGAGGACCGAGATGCACTCGCCTGTGCAACCGTCCCATAACGAGACAACACCTGACTCGGTCGCGGTGACGATGACTAACCGTGTCGTTCCGTTGAGTTCAGACCGGCACGCGTGCACACTTGAGACAATGTCGCCTTGTGTTCCGGGCCGGATATGGTAGTTGGGTAGGACGATGGGAAGGGTATCCCCGGTTTCGACAAGTTCCAAGGAACCATCACTGAAGGAGAAAGCAACGAGAGCCTGGTTTTCTGGGGCTACACGAACGAGAAAGACTTTGGAAACGGAGGCATTCTGTGTCGGTGGCAAGTAGCTGACCGTCGCGTACTGGTTCAACGCCCATCTGGCTGCGACTCCATTCTCGAAGGTTGCTAGAAGAACTGCAAGCTCGAAGTCCGAGTCAGGTGAACCAGGTTCCGAACGAGAAATAGCACGGTCATTTAACCTCCACTTCGACATCGGGTTCCCAAATTGAAGGTCGGTGACTGCGGCAGAAGAGTTCTCCAATGAAAGGTGAGGAAAAGGAGATATTGTGACCTTGTCAATCCTCCATACGGCGATTATACCGGTTCCCGTTCCGACAGCAAAGTACTCTCCATTATCTTCCACAGCTATGCTGGTCAAGGTGGGGCTAGCATATGAGCTGCTGGCATCTCGAAGCAGGAGATTCCCGGCATCGATGGATGTATGCGTCTGAGTCTTGAGATTCCAAACCGTAATCTCGTTGTGAAGCCCCACGGACGCAACGATATGGCCGTCTCGACTTGAGGCAATGAGTTCCACGTCACTCGAGAACGCACGGGGCAGGGTCGAGAAGGAGGTTCGGCCCTCCAATGATTTAACGCCTTCCTTTTCCTCGACAGCATCCGAATCCGGATGGTGCTTCTGCGCCTCGAGGAGGTCCGCATTCTTGAGAAGGTACAGAAGGAGAAGCCATAGCAAGCCTGTGGTTGCCGCAATGGGAAGAACCATAATCTTGAGAAGCCATACTACCAAACGGAAAGTGCGCAGGAAGCTAGTTCGATGGGTATAGTTAGGCTGGATTGTTGAGTTATCTGGAATGAGAGTAACAACAAGTGGTTGTTCGATCCGTAAGTGGAGCATTTCTGTTTCCGCTGGCTTCTCGGGTATGAAGGTCTTCCAAAGCTGCCATTCTGGTGAAAAACTATCGGTCGTCGTTCCAATTGGCTTGGGGTGGCTCCGGGTTACCGCTCGTAAGGGTGTCGTAGATTTCGTCTGTGATCCGTTCATATTTGTTGAGTATGTGGTATAATAAAGTGTTGCCGTAATCGCAAGGAGCTAGGAATATTTCTTTAGGTTTGAGGTTGCGGACGTAGAGGACCCGGAGCCATACCAGTAGTAGACTGATGTTGGTGGCTGCACGACCTTTGAGCAGCCCTTTCAGAAGATACCCCAACTTCGCCCATCCGGAACGGGGTCGCTTCACGTTACCAGAATCTTGTCGCACTAGTGATGGTGCTAAACTCGTATCACGCCGCAGCAATTCTTCGAGCTGGAATCGATGGATAAGAATGATTAATGACATAACATGATGATATCATCGGCCCTCACCTCCAAGCGCTGGATATCTATAGAAAGGACAGCCATGAAGAATGTATGGGCGAGGAACCAATGTGCGATGAGGACGACAATAGCAAAAACGCAGAACTGACGGACGGCCCCAGTTCCTGCAATAGCGATAATGCCGAGAATGCAGTTGTAGCTTACGACTTTGAGGGTGTTCGACGTTCCTGCGTAGCTTAGGCCTTCAGCTATTCTTTGCTTAACAGACAGGGTGACAGATGTCCTCCCGACGGCATCCACCTGAATGACATCATTAGCGACATATTTTTGGACAGCAGGACAGGGCCAGGTCGTACCAGATTGAACATATTCTCAGCACCGACAAATGCAATAACAATCGGTAACAATTCCCTGAGATATGTATCAGCCAATCGAGGGGATGAGTCTTTCGATTGACGTACCATGGTACCAAGGTTACCTGAAACCCCACAAGCGCACACACGCTTAGACTCGTGATGGTACTAACCGCGATTTCGACCAGAGCAGTGAATGTTACGCCCAAACGGTCATGTAGTGCATCCATTCGCCCCATGGACCAAGCAACATAAGCGAAGAAACCAAAGTAGGCAACATACAAGAATGCCGATAACGCAGTCCACCCCTTATGCTGTGAGCGACTAACATCATACTAAGAATGGAGGTTGGTATGGATCTAAACATGAGAAATTGAGGCTTACCTTTAAGGCGATGATGGTAGGGGGATGGACGTGCACGCCCACTTCTGCGGTTTTTGACGCGACAGTGAGTACAGCTTCTTCCCATTGTTGATGGCCGGAAGCATCGACACAGTTTTTGTCCGGGAAAAAATAAGTGACAGCGAGATAATTAGCATAGTCGAATCGCAGGCCAGTTGCACGGTGCTCTTCATATCCTCGGCCCGCTAATACCATATGAGGAGTGATAAGGACACCGGAGACAGTTGTGTTTGTGGTATGGCTGAGAGTATCCAATATATTTGTGTCCAAGAGGAGCTTGTCCTTGTCGTAATTCCAAAACGCCAAGGGGGAAATGACGAAACAGGTTCCATCAGGCCGTTTGAGGCAGGGGAATGGGCCAGATGACAGGATAGGTTCTAGTTGGCGTTCTAAATCTAGAGTCGAAAGTAGGATACGGTGGTTGAGAGCATTGTCGTCGTCGTCGGCCGGTGTTCGTATCAAAATACGCTCCACTCGCAGGGTGCGACCGACACCACATTTTGCAATAGAGACGGAATCTTCTTGTTTGCGCAGAGCGTCGTATTCAGACCATACGTCGACTAGGTCTTTTTGGGCATTGAAACCGGATGTAGGGTCTAGAGAAGTGAACGCGTCGATGACAGAGAGTGATTTGGGTTGCGACGACGAATATATGGCAAGAGCAGGGTAGAAGAGGGATGTGATAACGACGCAGGATATCAGAATGACACGAATTTGGTGAGTAGCACAATGTCTGGATTTTCGAGAGATAAGCCTGGCAAACCAGGAGAAATGTTGATATGCTCACAATCCAAACTGGAGGAAGAAACGTTGACCGAGGATGCGCGCCGACTTGAGAAGAGATGAAGCATGTCCAAGCATTATTTTCTGCCTAAAGGTGCTGGGAGCTTCCTCAATGGAGGGTCCAGAAGGTTGGATGGTTGTAGGGCCGAAGGGGATTGAAGTGCTAGGATTTATAGGCTGGATAGGGACAAGGCGAGGTGTAAAGTAGAGGTTAATGCAGCTGGCAGGCCAGCATGATAGGGCCGAGAACCAGGGGCAATACGCGTCAAGAAGACTGGACGAAACTCCTTCCAGTCAGCACCATTTCCGAATTCCAAATCCGCCTCCTTCCTCCAGACCACGTGCATTGTCACGTGCAGTCTATTCTGCTCTCCCCCACTTTCGCGACGATTGCCGCCGCCAACTCACAATACTCTTCCTCTTCTCCTTCATCCATGGCAGCTGCTCAGGCTCTAGGATCCGTCGCATTTGTTACGCGTAGGTCAGCGGTGTCGTATTCTCGACGCAGTATGTTTCTTCGCCCCAGACAATTAATACAGGACTGAACAATCATTTTGGCAGCGCTACATCAGACCTGCGCCCGGGCGGCCATTACTCAGTTCCAAATGCCTGCAATGTCACCAACCATGACAGAGGGTGGCATAGCCTCTTGGAAAAAGAAGGCAGGAGAGGCGTTCTCCGCCGGGGATGTTCTGCTCGAAATCGTATGTTTTATGCCAATTGCAATTTAAATTCTTTTCTAAATCTTGCGGTCTTACCCTGGCAAGGAAACGGACAAGGCTACCATTGATGTCGAGGCACAAGACGATGGTGTAATGGGGAAGATACTTGTGCGTACACGTCCTCACGAACCGCACATCGAATTCTTAGTTTTTCAATTCAGCTCCCTGATGGTACGAAGAACGTACCCGTTGGAAAGGTCATTGCTCTCTTAGCAGAAGAAGGAGACGACATCTCGAACCTTGAGCCACCGAAGGAAGAGCACTCTGCCCAAGCGGCCAAGTCGCCCACCCCTCCTGCCCCAGAGCCTGCCAAATCCCAGGAATCCCAACCTGTTCAGCCTACGACTCATCATGGCCCTCCCCCTTCACATACACGTCCTCTCTTTCCATCCGTCCATCGTCTTGTGTTGGAGCATGGTATCACGAATCTTGACACAATTAAGGGAACTGGAGTGCGAGGTATGCTGACCAAGGGTGATATTCTGACCTACCTTGGCAAAGCATCTGGCCCAACTGGCACATACAAGCCGCCTATTTCTCCTATCGAGGAGGCCAACAAGAATAGGAAACCCTCTGAAAAGGAGGTGCAAAGAGTGCGTATTTTCCTGTGTTTGATATACAGAGACTGATCAATGTAATTATTCCCGCTCGTTCAATCAGCCCCTGGATGGTCCAGCAATTCGACGCGTGATTGTGAACTCCTGGTTGCAGTCTTCATTGAAGGCAAGAAATCCCCAGCCTGGTGCGCGTTGCCCCATTTTTGGACTCGTGCCTTATCTAACTATGAACACCAGTCTACAAGGATGTCGATTTCGACTCTATTCTCGAAGACTACTTGCCTAAGAAGCCTTCTTCCCAGTCTCCTATTACCCCTATTACCCCTTCCCGGCCTCCCAAAAGCTCTTCAAATTTCCTTGAAGGATTGATTTAATTTACTCGCTCCTTTTCCTAGACTTGGACCATAATACTCATCTGCTAGACTCTTTTTGCGCGACATAGAAGACACCCTACATCTGGCATCTGCAAGCTCCGAGGCTAAGTTACACAAGTGGCGGTCCGGGGCCCTCGGGCTCTTTTGCCAGACACGTCTAGTCGTAAGTTTCAATCCCCCACCACACGCCGTGTATAATCCAAGACCAGAGAATGAAGATTGAACCGCTAACCTGCTCGGCCTATGTGCCCTGGTTGTAGGACTCCTTCGCGGATCACACATCCACTAAACTAGGGAATCTACCCTACAGATGTCTGAACCTCCACACCTCTTAGCAGCTTTGAGCCTTGACCCAGACTAGCCACATTTATGAAACGATGGCGCGCTCGGCTGAGGGACTTGGTCACCAGACTCTCCGGATTACAGGGTTCCAAAACCTAGTTCCGAAAGTTAGGTGTGTTACGGCCAACGTGGTACAAATGCGCCACCCTAAACAACGCCACGACCTGCATTTCGCATAGCACTTGGTTGAAATTCAGTACAATGTGGTGTTACTATAACTGCAAATCCGCACCTTTGGCGTCCGGATCTGCAGAGATTGCAAAATCCAAATAGCGCCTAAAAGGCTGTTCTTAAAGACGCTCATATACCCCCCAGTAAATGAACATATGATGAGTCTCCTGGTGTCTCACCCTAAACTCAGACACTTGCATTTAAACTGCGATTTCTCTGTACTGGTCAACCAGTTCTTTGTCTGCAGGGGACTAGTGCTCCACTCAGACTGGTGGAAGTTGGTGGTTTGAATATTCATTCCACGGATAGGCAATGCAAAAAGCTGTGGCACCTTCGAGTTCGGATCATTGTCAAGAGAACCAGACCTGACCAAGGAGGATCCACACTTCTTGCGCTCAGTTCCTTTTTCTTATCTTTTGGCACTGTTCCCCTTGATGGGATGCCTTTTTCACTTGCGTGGCGGTGGGCGCCACACAATTTCCTGAACTGGAGCGTATCTGACAAAAACAGTGCAATTCGCCGTACGATTCAACAGAATGCCCACTGTCGACGCACAATCAACCATTCACTTTTGTTCTGGCCTTACCTTTTGACAAAAGGGAAATATAAAATGAATCCGTTATTGGATCCTTTACAACTATGGAGACAGCGTGGTTCGTCGCAGCCGAAATTTGCACACTGCTGACATTTCTGTTCACGTTTTTAGTATTTGCCACAGCCTTTTCGCCCTCGTGTCTGGAACTCAGGGTTCTCAAAATTCGAATCGTCATCACGGACGAGGAGTTAGCAGAAATTAATGCAACCTCGTTTGTAAGGGTTGCAAGGACCTACTCAAGCGTGCGATAATCATGTTTCGGGAGAACCATACACCTCATTTCATGATTCACGAGGGAGTCGACGAGATGAGGATCCCTCGGTGGAGGCTCAATGCAGGGGATGCATTCTGAGGAGTCTAATGCTTGATGTTCTGTGTTACGCGCGACTGTAGTTTACTACCAGCTAATGCATTTGTCGACCTTCGCTAATGTATCTGCCTCAATTGTAGCCCATGTTTCCCCGCAACGGATCATGAAGGTTACGTATATTAGTCGATCGACATCTGTCACGTCGATAATCTGGTTTGTTCCGTGAGCCTCTCTTTGGCGATCTTAATCTTTCGTCTTTGGCGACGACCATTGCAATGGAGCGGCGCAGACGAAATAGATCTCCTTCGATGAGACTTTGCAGAAGAACAACTTGTCCACTTCCACACTCTCGCTACTCGCTCCCGTTCGACTGCGTTATACATCCAGGAACCTTCTGCAGGCTTGCAGACGCCAAAGTCCTGCGGAGCCTTTTCCACCCTGCCTTCAATCAAATCCTCAACCTGAGATGCTTTCCGGGGTCATTACCATCAAGGCAAGAGCCGCCGTCAAGATCCTCTTAAATGATGTTCCCTTTCAACTGTGCGGCTGTCGTGACCAGATATGTGGAGCTTGAGTACACAAGTCGGTGGAGTTTCTTCTCGCAAAACACCCAGCTCATATACTGTACCTTGCCTCCCCGGACCCACTCAGCAGGCCGGTGAATCGTCTCCCCCTCAAGCAGAGTAATGGGTTCTCAACTGATCAAGTCGCCACTCCCACCTCACTCTCACTTACTATGTTAGTTTTCGTAACATGATATCTCTCCCTCGCTGTTAGGCACAGCGCCATCGCTCCTTGGGATTGCAGGCGTTGATCGATGATCTCTGTGCACTCACTTTGGTTGATTTTCAGCTCCCATATGACTACTTCCTTCCGTTTATTTGCCCCGACTGCGGGAATTCGTTTGGACTGGATATTACATTCTCCGTCGTGTAAACACTCATTTGGTCCCATCCCCATAGAGTCCGAGAAAGCTTCAACAAGCACAGTCGAGATAGCATATTATCCCATTGGATACGGGGACGATTGCTATTTGTGGTAGTCCCGAGGCAGGGCAGAACCAGGATAGGTTTCCTCGACTGGCGTGCGCAAGTTTAAGTCCATTCAGTGACATTAGCCTTGAAGGTCACCTCGTTGTTGGCATTTGAAAATATCCAAGCACTAGGGCTGCGGGTTGTGGTAGTTCAGGTTGGCACCATGACTAGCGATATCGCGTGAACTTCACAGATTATCGTTCGAGCTGGTGTTTGACTTTACTCCTTTCAACTTTGGGGTGGAAGCCACTACCAGCCACTAGTCTTTAGCTGATGCAACTGTAGCCAGTATTGCAGAAACAATAGTTACAGTATTTGTATGCACCCAATATGTTAGGCGATATGTTAGACGCCGATCACGCACACGGTGCCAAATAACGCGTCTCTTTGTGGTTTTATTACCATCCCATTTCGTTGTGCGCTCGGAGCTCAGCCTTCACTTCCTCACTGCGCCATTGTAATTTATCACTCAACTATCGGGCATTTCTTCCCATGGCGGATTGGACTGCAAACTCAAATGAGGCGCTCACACTTTCTTTGGGTGAGTACGGGAAAGCGTTTCGTCCAGTCGTCCCCACTGGCAGGATTCATGATTTATGCTGTTACAGTGAGGTCAAAACCCGACAAAGAGTCACTAGCAACAGAAGAGTCTTACGAAAACTTTCACCCTACCTTCACATACCCTGTCAGTGCGTTCTCATCTCTTGCACTCGTTCTTCTCATGATTTGGGGTTCCAGATTTACGGAGACGACGAGAAAATATATGGATACAAGGACCTAGTAATTGACGTATGTGTCTCATCGTTGGTCCAAACTTTGCCGCCTTAGTGGAACTTCGCATCAGCTGCGGTTTGCCTCTGGAAGCCTCGCTCAGTATCTCAATGTACAATACTCCGAAAAGCTCGCATCCTCCTCCACAGTGGATGATGCCGAGGGAATTCTGGCAAAGTTCATTCCTTCAGGTATGCTGGAGACCTTCCCGGAGTACTGTCGTTGACTTGAAATTGGGTTCCTTTAGGGTACTACACAGACGAAGCGGCTTTCGTGAAACGCGTTGAGGAAGACGCGACTACTTTTAAACCTTATGGCGAGCTGATTTATTCTTACTCAAGACCATCTCCGACTAAGGGTAAGGGGAAGAAGGGAAAAAGTGTTGCCAACGGGGGTGACACTGCCGAGGATGATGTTGTATATGAGGTGTACCATGTCAGTCTTCCGCTTCCCATTTAGAGTGCCATTGTTGACCAACGTTTTAGACAACTTGGGATACCCCAGGATTTCGTGAATATCACCGGAGAATGCAGCTTTTCATTCTGCTGTACATTGAAGGGGGGTCTTACATCAATGAGGACGAAGACCCTTGGGAGTTTACCGTCTTGTGAGGACACCGTCGCTCTCTTCCGCTATCCGTCCTAAATTTCCGCCACAGGTATGAAAAGCGGAAGCGTCCCGGAAGCGATGTAGTGACGTACCATTTCGTTGGCTACTCCTCGTTGTATGGCTTCTACCACTTCCCAGAGAAAACCCGTTTGCGGCTTAGCCAATTCGTGATACTCCCACCATACCAAAAACAAGGACATGGGTGTAAGTTAGCCTGGCGCCTGGAAAGGAATTGTACTCAAGCTATGTTTCTATAGCTCAGCTGTACAAAGCCATCTACCAATATGTCCTTTCAAAACCCAGCATTGCCGAACTGACGGTGGAAGATCCTGCAGAGGCCTTTGAAGACCTGCGGGATAAGAATGACATGGAGATGTTGCAGAATCATCAACAATTCATAGATGAAGCCTATGGTTCCTCGCAGTCAGCTGGTGGACGCGTGGGTGGTATTGGGCGAGCTGGAAAGAGTGGGAGGGGCGGAGCAGCACAGACAAAGGGCAAGCTGGGCCCTCCAGCGGACAGGGTCTGGGTCGAGAAATGGAGAAAGGATTTAAAGATTGCCGGAGTGAGTTGGTCTTGACTAACCATGGATGCTGTTGCTTGCTAATTGTGAATGACTTTTACAGCGCCAGTTCCACCGGTTGATCGAAATGCTTATCCTCCTACGCCTGGATCCTCATGATGCTAGGGCATTGAAAGCATATCGCTTGCAGGTGAAAGAGAGGCTGTATCGCTTCAACTTCGTAAGTCACCATTATGGATCTACTCCAGGTGTAATATCTGACCGTCATCCCAGGAGGTTCTTGTCCAATTGGACAAACAGGAGCGGCTTGAAAAGCTTGAAGAAACCTTTCAAAGTGTATGCGACGATTATGCGCGTATATTGGGACTTCTTCGCCAGTGACGCCTACGGCGTTGCTTGGGGGGTGATGCCAGGTAGTGGAGGGTGAGTTATTGGATACTTATGGGTGATTGCGCACTTGCTCGTATTTATGTTTTCCGAAAGCTGTCTTGATGACCAACTGTATAGTTTCTTTTGGACTCAGGATCCTTAAAGTATCCAGTAATACTACCGATCAGCATTGCACCATTTGTCCCCCAGTACTTCCGCAACAGTTCGGAACTCTTTGGGTTGTTCACTCGGATCACGCCTCTGGGAATCTCAATCTGTACCAGACGAGACGTGCTTACAGGCAATTACATCAAACGTTCTTCCCACTCGCTTGACTGCTCATGTTGAGCTGGCCATTCACAGGAGGTGAAAACACTCTAGAGTATGTCCATGGCAGGTTTGTCGGAGGTAGGCGAAGCCCTCGAAGGAAGGGGGCGTGCTGACGGCACGGATGAACCTGGTTCCAAGTGCTCCTGAATCGAATGTAGGGCTGCAGAAGTATCTGACGGTGGGGAGGTTCTTTAATGATGAGATGGCGTCGAATATTTTTTCGACGAGATTCTTCAACTCGGCGAGTCCTGCTCTGCGATTGCCGCCGGTCCAGTATAACTTTTGTGTACAGAGTGCGAATCTTTGGGTAAGTTCGAACACGCGAGTAGAGCCATTGACCAGGGCGTACGATTATACCTTGTGACATCTCGAACAATCGGGTACAGGATAGGATTCACACCTACCGGCATCGTCAAATGTTAGACGGACCTCATGGAAAATGACGGGAGAGACGACGGCATTTCGGCACCTTGAGACGAGACGGAGTTTGCAGAGATATCTTTGACTCATTAACCAAAACTAGAATTCTAGAAGTAAGAGAGGCAGTACTACGAAATAAAGTCGTCTTTTCCAATGCGCTCTCCTGTTGGGTTTATTGGCGTAGACTGATAGGGGTGGTGATCAGTGTTTTTCCTTCAACCCTGAAGGCAAATGGGCGATTTTACAATCTCGAGAATGATTTCGATAGGTAAGTCCTCAAAAGCAGCCAAGGTGTTTGGTGCTGGCAGTTACTGACGGGATCGAAAGTGGGAGGAAGGAGCAAGGGAGATTAATGGAAGGAGATATGTGCTTGAGATCCCTGGAGATGTTGCGTTGGGAACTGTGTGCTCCGATACACTAATGGCGAAGAATACCAAGCCGACCATGGTGGAGGTAAGTATCTCCAGTCGAACTCGACATTTCTACGTGCCCAACACTTGTTCCTGTTGGCTCTATCCCACCCAATACAACTCACATGTCTGGCATCTATATCGACCGCATCGTCTCACTTCTGAAAGCTTCGCCCAGTATTTCAATTTACAATATTCTGAAGGTTCGCATTCTCCTCTCTAGTCGATGATGCTGAAGGAATTTTGGCAAGATTCATTCCTTCAGGTACGCTAGGAACATTGTCGCACTACTGTTGTTGACGTGCAGTGGGTTCCCCCCACAGACGAAGCGGCTTCTGTGGAATGTGCTGAGGAAGATGAGACTACTTTCAAATCTCATGGTGAACTGACTTATTCTTACACAGGATGGTCTCCGGTCAAAGGCAAGGGGAAGAAGGGAAAGAATGTTGCCAACGGGGTGACGTTGCTGGTGGAGTGAGTTAACCCAATGTCTAGGAAGGAATTGTACTCGAGCTTTGTTTGTATAGCTCAGCTGTATTAAAGCCATCTGCCAGTGTGTCCTTCGAAGCCCAATATTGCCGAACTGACGGTGGAAGATTTTGCAGAAGCCTTCAAAGGTCTACGGGACAAGAATTATATGATGGAGATGGCGCAGAATCATCAGCGATTCGTAGATGTAGCCTATGGTTCCTCCCAATTAACTGGTGGACGCGTGAGTGGTATCAGGCGAGCTGGAAGAGCGGGAGGTGATGCTCGATCGTGGAGGGCGAGTTATTGGATCCTTATGGGTGATTTGCACCATTCGAGAGACCCAGTTATTGATCGTTTGAAGGCAGAGTACCAATACTACGAGAAAGGAAGGCAGGAGGGAGGGGACTTCAGGCCCGAGTGGGCGAAGCTCCAGTTTCCATGTCATTTCAGATACAGATGTTTCTGTTCTTCAGAGAAGTGAGGTGTACAATATGTTCAAGACGCTTTCTGCGCGGCGAAAGAAAAGAATTACATTTTACATTCTCAGAGCAGTTTCAACACCTTAATCATTATTAACTCTAAACCTCATTCCCCGCTCTTCTCTAAACCTTTTCACAACCTCCTTCCTCAGCTTGTATGACTTCATCAGCAGCAGCGTTCCCGACGGCGCCAGGTTCGGGATCATCATCAAGTGGGCCAAATTCGGGAGTTGCAAACCAACTTCAAGCCATTTTTCCTATACCATGGAGCAGTTAGCAAGTGTTCTATTTTTCCCCAGGGAAAAAAGGGAGTAGAAGACGTACGAGATTGATCGCAGTGTCATCACTGGGTGGCGCCATACAAACCTCCAATCTTTTCAACTTCTGACACTTGACCAGTTCCGCCAATTGTTCGTCTGTGGGTGGCTCACACCACGCGTCCACCTTGGGTGTACCCAGCTGCAGATCTTCCAATGTCTCTTTGTGTTTTGGTAACACTTGGGTATACACTTTCTCCACGACACCTGGGGTATCTGTATACTGATTTTGCCCTCCCAGTTTGAGCTGAGTTAGACCGGAATATGAAGTGAGATATGACAAGAAGGCAGGGTCGTTGATTGTATCAGTTGATATGCCTTTGAGGAATATCGCGTGTTGTTGGAGGAGCAAGCAGATGGAGCCAAAGACCGTTGAGGGCGCCGGAGCTGGGTTGTTTGTGATTCTGAGGAAGCTAAGTTCTTGGAGGTGTCGGATGTGCCTTTTGATATCACCCGGGGTGACCAGCACGCCGTGTAGATCCAGCTTTTCGAGTTTCAGAACCGTGTCGTTGGTTTCATTAAGTCTGGCGAATACTTCATGGAATGTGGCGGCGTCGTGTGTGTTTGAGGGACTCCCGCCAAGGTAAAGTTCGGATAGGTTGGGACAGCGTGTGAGGAGGGCGGCAATTTCGGGGATGAGGTGGACTGGTTTGTCCCAGCTCCAGAAGGCATGGAAGACGGTGAGGTTGCGGAGGGGTTGGAGTGTGAATGAGGGGGGAGGATTGTCGGGGAATTGGAGGTAGGTGAAGCCCTCGAAAGAAGGGAGTGTGCTGAGGGCACGGATGAATTCGATTGCGAGTGCTTCTGGGTCATACTTAGGGTTGCAGAAGTATCTGACGGTGCGAAGGTTCTTTAGTGATGAAACGGCATCGAATATTTTATCAACGACGAGATTTTTTAGTTCGGCGAGTCCTGCTCTGCAATTGTCGTTGGACCAGTATAATTTTTGTGCACAGAGTTCGAGTCTTTGAGTGTGTTCAAACACACGAGTGGAGCCATTTGCCAGAGCGATGATGATCTCCTGACATCTAGAGGAATCTAGCGCAGGATCGGGTTCAGAGGTATCTGCGTCTTCAAAGCATAGGCGGACCTCAGCGAAAAGGACGGGAGAGACGGCGGCATTTAGGCGCCTCGAGACGAGACGGAGTTTGCAGAGGTCGTCTTTTCCAATGCGGTTTCCTGTTGGGTTTATTGGTGTAGACTGGTGGTATTGATAGGGGGTCAGTGTATTTCCTTCAACCCTGCACGAGTAGATGGATTGATTGACTCACGAATTTTACAATCTCGAGAACGATTTCGATAGGCAGGTCTTCAAAAGCAGCCATTGTATGGGTTGGTAGTTACTAGGGGGCGGTCGAAGATAGGAGTGGGGGTTTATATAGCGCAGCAGGTAGCCTAGACCTGATACAGTTATGAGTAGCATAGCATTGGGTGATGGCGATGGTGCGTGTATGGTAACTCCTTGTCGTCTTGGATCTGTAACTTGATGGCATTTGGACGGATTTTCATCCTTGCTGGAGCTGAGCAAGGTGAGCAACGCGGGTGAAATGTTTAGTAGTTGCTGAGCTGGAGATGACGATGACATAACAGTCACCTGTCCGAGGACATATCATCAGATGTCAACGGAGGTGTTCCGGAATTATCTTTGTCGCCACTGCTTGAGAACGGCGAATTGAAGCTGACCTTTGCGCGCGAGAAATCGTTTCCATAAGCACGCATTGTCTAGTGCGGCCATGAGGGAGATTACGGGAGATGGATGTTCCGAGGGCAGGAGTGAGTGAGTGATGTTCCCCACACTCCTTCCGTCGGTTCTCATCCTTGTAGACCCGTCCGTATATAAGTCAAATGTCCCTGCTCACCCTGCCCCTTCCTCTTCCATTCTTCATACGACGATACCACATCGTCCGCTGATTCCGGGGAGCTTGAGCACCGCACGTCCTTATAAATACCCAATACCTTCTGATACCATCTCTGCACATCACATCAACCACTGCTAGTGTTCCTCTCCAAGTATCAACATGTTGATCGCGCAGCTTGCACGGTCGCGGCCCCTCTTCAGAACCACCCGCCACACGGCGTCTAGAATTCGCGTGCTGGCTGTGGTTAGGGCATATAGTATGCCCGCGGAGCCACCAAGGAAGAGTAAAGTGTGGGAGTCGGCAGAAGACGCTGTTAAGGATGTCAAGTCTGGCCAAGTGCTGATGGTTGGTGGATTCGGCTTGGCTGGTGTGCCAGGTACGTGAGAATTCTAGTCGATGGTGATGAACATTATCCCTGACGTATTGCACCACCCGCAGATACGTTGTTAACAGCATTGACAAAGAGGACCGAGGTCCAGAACTTGACTGGTGTATCGAACAACTGTGGGACCATTGATTCTGGATTGGGTGCGTAACCTGGGCTAGCTCGCTCAACATCCGAAGTTACTAATGCAGTCGCTCACAGGCCTCTTATTGAATACTGGTCAACTTAGCAAACTCATCGCATCATACCCTGGTGGTAACAAGAAGTTTGAAGCCGCTTTTCTTAACGGCGAGATTACCCTTGAACTCGTGCCCCAGGGAACGCTTGCCGAACGTATTCGCGCAGGTGCAGCCGGCATTCCCGGGTTCTTCACTCCTACCGGCGCGTCTACTGCGATCGAAAAGGGCGAGATTCCGCAGCGATACAACGCCGGTGGTGCGAAGAACGGCATTGCAATTCCTGGGATCAAGAAGGAAGCGAGGGAGATCAATGGAAGAAGATATGTGCTTGAGACGGCTATTCCTGGAGATGTTGCGTTTGTGAGGGCTTGGAAGGTGGATGAGGTAGGGAACTGTGTGTTCCGATATGCCTCAAACAACTTTAGTGCACCAATGGCGAAGAATGCCAAGTTGACTATCGTCGAGGTATGTATCGTCGAGTTGTGTGCGACATTTCTACGAGCTGAATACTTTACAGGCAGAGAACATTGTTCCTGTTGGTTCTATCTCACCCAACGCGATTCACTTACCTGGTATCTATGTCGATCGCATCGTCCCAGCCACAGTCGAGAAACGCATCGAAATAGTCACCGTTGCCGACTCCGGGAAAGCGGAAGAAGCACCTCTTGATCCCGCAAAGGCAAAGGCAAAGGCCCTCCGCCACAAGATTGCGGCTCGTGCTGCAAAGGAGATCAAAGACGGCTACTACGTCAACTTGGGCATTGGAATGCCAACTCTAGTTCCTGAGCACTTGCCCAAGGGTGTGTCTGTGTGGTTGCAGAGTGAGAACGGTATTCTTGGCATGGGCCCATATCCCACGAAGGACAAACTTGATGCGTGCGTATGATATATCTTCCTGGGCTCCACGATGTCTGATTGAAAATTTTTGGGTAGGGATCTCATTAATGCTGGTAAGGAGACTGTTACACTTCTTCCTGGCGCATCGGTCTTCGGTGAGACATATTATGTTTTGGAGTTGCGCTTCTAGACTGAAGGGGGGTTATTTAGACTCGAGTGAATCGTTTGCAATGATTCGCGGTGGCCATGTCGACGTTGCTATTCTCGGCGTAAGTAGCCCGCCCGGAAACGTTTCACAAGCTCTCAGCTGACACACGCGGGAACTACAGGCTATGGAAGTCTCCCAAGCTGGTGATATTGCCAACTTCATGATCCCTGGCAAGATGCTCAAAGGTTCGACAAGCGTATCTTAAGTCACCGCTAATTTCGTAATAATTCATTTACTCAGGTATTGGTGGAGCCATGGACCTGGTGTCGAACCCGGACAAGACCAAGGTCATTGCGGTAATGGAGCACTGCTCCAAGAACGGCGCCCCTAAGATTCTGAAAGAATGCGCGCTGCCATTGACTGGCGCCCGGACCGTCAGCACAATCATCACTGAGCTCGCGGTGTTTGATGTAGACCGGGCTGCTGGTGAATTGGAGTTGATTGACTTGGCGGAGGGAGTGACCGTGGAAGAAGTGAGGGCAAAGACCGGGTGTGATTTCCGTGTGCGCAGTCACCTAGGGAGTTTCTGAGAGGGATTCTGGAAGGGAAAGCTCAGGAGATGTATTATAATTTTTTTTGGGTGACTTGAGTGTGACGAGAATAGGAGTGTTACATAATAGCAGCACATGAGTGTTTGTGGCTCTTGAGAGTTTGATCAACAGCTCTTGCAAGTCACCTTGAGCTTTCAGAGTTTTCTGTTCAACACACATGGGCTGGCTGGCCGACCTTTTCTCCTCCCAGCGCGCCAGGAAGGGCCAGGCTATCACCAGCACAAACGACGCCTTTTCCCTGCCCCCCTCTTCCCCAATCCATCCGTCTCATCCGGATGCTTTCAACCCAGACACTTTCCACACCCCAGACACTTCCATTAGCCCCTCTGTCTATACCTACCCACCCCAGGGCCCTAGTTCGTACGGCTACGTCCCAACCTCGTAAGAAAAACCCACTCCTCGCCATTTTTACAAGCCAGTAATTTTAACAATCCTCTCTGGTAGTGCTGGCCTTTCGCGCCCGGGTTCCGTATCCGTCGGCGGAGCTATCCTCCCAACGCACACGGACCGAAACCACATTCCTCTCTCCCCCCACCAAGCTTACCCACCCCTCTCAAAAACCTGGGCTCGCATCCGGGCCTGGCTAAACCGCGAATACCCCGAACTAGGCGACACCCTCAATTACGGTATCCTCCCACAAGACCTCGCAGAAATCGAACTCCAATTCGGGTTCTCGCTCCCACAAGTTGTGCGTGAATCGTACTTGTGTTGCGATGGCCAAGAAGCCGAGTCTGCTGCTGGGTGTTCGGAAGGGTTGTTTTTTGGGTTGACGTTGTTGCCTTTGGAGAATGTGTTGGAGGAGTGGAGGTTTTGGAGGGAGGTGGATGGGGATCCTGCGACGGGTGGGAATGAAAAGTTGAAAGAGGTTATGCAGAGTGTGCCGCCTGGGTGGGTGAGGAGGGAGTATTCGCAGAGGGGGTGGATACCGCTTGTTGCGGATAGGGCGGGGAATTATGTTGGTGTTGATTTGAATCCTGCGGAGGGTGGGCAGGTTGGGCAGGTTATTGTGTTTGGGAGGGATTTTGATACGAAGGTTGTGCTTTGGAGGGGGGATGGTACGGATGGGTGGGCGAAGTGGCTTGCGAGTTTTGCGGAGGAGTTGGAGAGTGGGGAGGGGTTTGAGTTGGGGCCTGCGGAGGCGAGTGATGATAGTGAGGATGAGATTGGGTATGAGAGTTACTTTTATGATGGGAAGGGGAGGGGGCAGGGGGATGGCGGAGGTGATACGGGTGGTGTTGCTGGGTTGCGGTTGGTTGGGGAGTACAAGGGCTGGAATGTTATGGAGGCTTGGGCAGACCGGAGTCTGAGAAAGTGGCATGAGGCGGGTGTTATAACGGATGTATCGCTCTTACCTCCGGAGGAGGATGTTAAAGGAAAGGTAGGTCTTATCTTTTGTGCGCAGTTGTCACAGCACCAGTATTATATTTCGAGATTTCTAACACAAGAGGGCTCGTTGCAGGGTATGGATAAAGTGGGACTTGAGGTGATGGATGTGGGCCATGGAACCGGCGCCGAAATACCCATCCCCGTCCTTGCGGATGTTGATGAACCAATCCCTCCACCCACCACACTCGCGCTCAACGGGAAACGCGTCTCGCAGAATATACCCACCATCTCTGTGACAAAACCTCCTGCACCGCGTCCAGTTGATTTACCAACCGTGCAAGATATTGTAGAATTGCCATCCCCACCGTCTTCCTTTGATGACGAGGGTGGCGACCTCGAGGCCGGCCGTGGTCGCGGCATTCCTGACCAGGTTCAACCACCACAGCAAACTATGGCTTCAGCCGCTCGGAGGGGGGTAGCACAACCGTTGAAACCTATAGATCCTGTTCCGCATGCAGCTGGACTCGCACTTGCGGAAGTCATGTCGCCACCTGCAGATGCTTCGACACCTCTGGTGCGGGCGTTGGTTGATCCGCTTAGTGATGGACAGCCTGAGCCTACTGTCACACCTGCGGATTTGTTGGCGGATTCGGTTAGAGGATCGTTGGAGACGCAGCCTATTCAGCCGCAGGTGTCGGCGTCTGCGTCCCCCGTTGTGGTTGTTGAACAGCCACTGACAGAGTCTCCAAAGTTGGTCGATGCTGAGTTTGTGATCGAGTCCGAGGTAAAGAGGGGGGATAAGGAGGAGGAAGGTGACGAAGACGAAGACGATTCGGATCATGATGGTGGAAGGAAAGAGGAAAAAGCAGACAAGGAGAAAGAGGAACAGGTAGAAGAAGAGGAGCCACCAAAGACGACAGTTAGATTAATTGGCACCGGTGGAACTTCTGGTGTTGTGCCGCTAGAGTCCCAGTCAAGCGACGATTCAGAGACTGTGCACGTCGAGAGCGTAGCGGAGATACAGAAGCAGGAGGCGGATGCGGCGAGCATCAAGTCGGTCGATTCATCTTCGAGTGGAAAACAACAAGGGCACAAGAAGACGAAGAGCGGACTCGCAGGGCTGAAAAGGTTCAGTCATTTCGGTGGATTGAAGAAGGGGTCAGTTGGGAGTATGAAGGATGCGGCCAAGGACGGCTAGTCGTGATATGAATACGACAGGGACGGTTTAGATGCAACTTTCTGCGTCTGTGATTTTGCAATTGTTTTTGTTAGTCTTCTGCCTACCATAATTTGTCCTCATGCATATCTGGTATTTCCTGGCCCTTTTCCGTTTTCTCATCTACTGGCGTTTCTTCCGCCGCCCTTCCTTTAAATCCTTTTTCTTTCTCTCGAGGATTTTTTAAAGTAATGTTAGCATCGGACCTCGATAATATTCAATTTACTACTGTTTAGTGACCACCACTGTCAATATTGCTTTTATACGTGCAACAATTTTCACTATATGAGCTGGCACTGTTGAATTGCCACTGAGCGCTTGATGCAGCGTGTGGGCCTGAGATTGTTGCACGTGACGTCGTGTTTGAAACTGAATCTGCAGTCGCGTGTTGTTGGATTTCGTGTCCAAGTCGATTTCCTACAAATCTGCCCCAAGCGTCCTTCGTGTCCTAAACCACGACCATCATCATGGATGCCATCATATCTTTGATGCTGCATCCCCGCCTCACAACGCGCCTAGCAGCTGATGACCGTGGGTCCGGATGGTTCGATCCCATCTACCCCCTCACCCTGTTCTTCGCATTTGGTATTTATACCGTTGTGCAAAAGTATCATAAGAAACACAACAGCCCTATACCATTCCAATATTCCATACCCGAAGTGCGTCCCTCTTCTGGTTGTTTCTCCGATAATCCAACTGACGTACTCAACAGCAAGCAAATCCAGACTGGAGAGGTCAAACCATAACCGATGCCAACATCCAATCACACATCGAAAACGCTGAACTGAGCTCCCTATTTCCCGTTGCCGACCGCAAATTCATCACTGCGTTCGACCCTGCTACTGGCCTTCATCTCGCCACAGTTTCAGCGGATGCGCCTGATGAGATTGCTCAAAAGATTGAGTGGGCCAAGGAGGCACAAAAGTCTTGGAAACATACGACGTTTACCCAGAGACGGAGGGTCATAAGGACGCTTCTGAAGTGGTTGGTGGACAATCAGGATGCATGTGCGCGGATTGCTTGTAGGGACACTGGAAAGACTCGTACGTGGATTTTTATCTTCCTTTCTTTCATGGTTTCTCATTTTGTCCCGTTTTGTGTTTTAGTGATTGACGCGGCTTTGGGTGAAATTATGACTACGTGTTCAAAGATGGAATGGCTCATCAACCACGGTGAAAAGGCTCTGCGACCTGAAAGACGTTCGACCAACTTGATGCTCTCGTACAAGATTGGAGAGGTACACTATGAACCGCTCGGTGTTGTTGCTGCGATTACTTCCTGGAACTACCGTACGTTATGAACTTCCGCGCCTATTTCATGAATCTTACGACCGCGCGATTTTCTGCCCTTTCCTCCTTTTAGCACTCCACAATGCGTGGTCCCCTATCTTGGCTGGTATCTTTGCAGGCAACGGCGTTGTATTGAAATGCTCCGAGCACGTTATTTGGTCTAGCGCTTGGTTCGTCGGTGCTATCCAAGAAGCTTTGCGCGTGTGTGGACATGATCCTGAACTCGTCCAGCTTGTATGCTGTTATCCTGAGGATGCGCACGCTTTGACCCAGTCCCCCGAGATCAAGCACATTACGTTCATTGGTTCGGAGACTGTTGGTAAATTGGTTAGGCCACCGTTCCTACTTTTTTACTACCTGACGAAAACCTTGACCGTACTCCCTTACGGGTATAGATTGCAAAGGACGCCGCTGTGAATTTGACTCCGGTTACCCTTGAACTTGGTGGAAAGGACCCTGCCATCATTCTTCCCAATACAGACCTGGAGAAGTGGTCTAGCATCCTTATGCGCGGTGTATTGTAAGCGCATTTCATTCCTGCATTGTAAGCCATGTCACCTTGTTTACTCAAATTTTCCCCTCAGCCAAAACATGGGTCAAAACTGCATCGGCATTGAACGTATCCTCGTCCAAGCAGAGCAATATGACGCCCTGTATGAAATGCTCTCCGGCCGTATCAAGAGACTCCGTACTGGCTCCGTCTTGACACCTTCACCAGAGGGATATATCCCCACTATCGATTGTGGGTCCATGATCAATGGTGACCGGTTTGGCGGCTTGGAAAAAGTCATTCATGATGCGGATGAATTGGGATGCCAAGTCGAGGGAGTTGGGCCCACTCCCGGGAAGGAGTATAGGCATCCGCACCTGGGCTACGGATACTACTTCGCGCCGACGATTGTTGGTTCAGTTACAAAGGAAATGGAAATTGCGAACGTTGAACGTGAGTCTTTTTTGTCGTCTGTGTGCTTGTGTGGCGTTTTGTGCTGACTATTCGAGTGGCCACTAGTTTTCGCACCTATTGCTCTTCTTATGCCTTATGAAACGGTTCAAGACGCTATTGATATTGCAAATGGCACACGTTATGGCCTAGGCGCTAGTGTCTTTGGTCCAGACCAAGATGAATGCCTAAACGTGGCGAAACAGTTGGAGTGCGGTATGGTCTCAATCAATGATTTCGGTGTCTTCTATGCAAGTCGTGCTTTGTTTAATCTCTTTATCCAACTAACTTATCTCCCAACAGATCAAGTAAGGGTTTTCCCTGGCGCACAAAGTGGCATATACTGACTAGGTTTGAATAATAGCCAAGATTTGCCATTTGGCGGTGTCAAGGGTAGCGGATATGGCCGTTTCGGTGGACCTGAGGGTCTTCGTGCTCTAACGAACCCTAAAGCCATCGTCATTGACAGATTCCCTCGGATCGTCCAAACGAGCATACCGAAGGTCCTTGACTATCCTCTACGTTCCTTGTACTGGAGTTGGTGCGTAGCTTGTTTCGCTAATGTCCATGCGAAGGCTAACTTGAATGACAGGGAGTTCACAAGTGGACTGGTCAGGTTCTTATATGGCGATAGATGGCGCACTAGAATCGCTGGCCTCCTTGCTCTTTACCACGCTGCGAAGCAATAAAGGGTTTGTGGGGGCGGGAGCACGGACTTTAGGATACCCTTGACGCTCTATTCTCTTTGTTATGATGTCACCTTGACCAATGATCATGAATTGTGACGATGGCAATGGATATCTACGTTGTTAGTTGTTGTATTTACCCTTTTTTGGTTTGATCTCAGGATATACTTTATTCAGTAATGAAATTGTGTTCCTTCCCCCAAACCAATGGGTGAAATGGAGGCTAGATATGCGACAGTAAACATGGAGTACAGTTCAGTGATCCCAGGGGGCTACTAGACGAGGTATGGAACCATAACAGAATAACATGACGACAATGCAAAGGATGGGACAGGAATGAAATGAGACGGTATGGATAACACATGGGGAGATATAACAATACACAGAGAAAAGACCAGCCTTCACCAATCAGGAGGCCCCTGACTTGGCCATCTTCCAAGACGCAAACTCGTCAAGAAGGGTGGGCCAAGCCTATAGAATATATTAGCCACTCATGAATCGGTCAGAACCGGAATTACTAACCCCATCGGCCTCGAAGTTGTCAAGGTTCGGGTTCACCGTCTCGCAGAACTCGAGCATCTAGATGGTTTATCAGCACCACAATGGATGGTTCTGCGGGGGGATTTACAAAGCGTACCATGTTCCAGAGATCCTTGTTCGCTGCGCGGTAGGTTCCCTTCTCCTATAATGGGCATCAGCGAATGTAGATGAACGAAATAGGAATCATTCAACATTGATGAACTCGAGAACCTCTATCATGAGCGGGTACTTCGGTCCTAACAGGACGGACCAAAAAGCCACCGCGGTCTGATTGCAAATGAGCAAGTATTCTGGTGGAACATCGAAAGCGGGGACAGACCTCCATCTCAATATTCTTCGAGGAACTGGATGATGGAGGCGTTGCGAGTCAGCTTTGCGATGATGAACAAGAAAACCTGGGACATACGGCGGTTTTACGAGCAAGAAACAATAAATATAGAGCTTGTGAAAAGCATCCTTAGGATCCGCAACATAAGTCCAATACCTGGTTCGGTCATATGGATCTGTGCTAGGTTTCTTGATAGGAGGTTTGCCACATATGAGGAGGTTTTCAAGGTCGGTCAGTGCAGTAGCGAGGTGCTGCGGCGACGATATCCTGAAATAAGGGTGGGTGAGGATAACAGCATCAAAAATGGAAAGAGCAAACACACCGAAGAGCGCTCGTGCCCTTAACCCACTCTTCCTTCGATATCTTAGCCATTTCCTTTGCCTCCATTTGCCATGCCAAAATCAATGGGGCAGAACCCTCCATAGAGAGTCCTGCATCAGCGCAGAGCTTCTCGAATCCTTCCGGTCCAATGACATCAGGTTCATCTGAGTCGGCATAAGTCTCGAAGAGAGCGAGGGCACGATGGGGAGTATATGGTTCGTCGGGAATAGGAGGTATCGCATTGGCTTTAGGTGGTTCAGTGGCTTTATAGTTAGCTGAAAGTGGTTCGACATGCTAACGCCCACGATTAACTCGATGTAACCAGAACAAGGCATGAAACTCACAGTAGTCGATGAAGACTTGCTTTGCTTGACTTTGTGGTCCTCGTCGCTGTAGATGTGTTTTGTTTGGTTAGATGACCAGCAGAAGAACAGAGAACAAAAGGGCATAGTGCTACATCCAACAGCACTCCCAGGCAGATGGAGAGAGTACTTGAACACTCCCGGCGGTAAGGGACGAGGAGGCGTGTAAATATGTCAAAAGATGGCACTCACTCGACTAGCGTCTGTCTAGTAGCACCGCTTTGCTGTTTGGAATATGTTGGTCAGCCCTGAGAATTTCCAAAAAAGAGGTCGCGCTTACATCATCGTTGCTGTTTTGGTCCCCCGGTTTAACGCAACATGAAATTGAGTTTACCACAAACAGATACGGAATCGGTGGGATTAGTCGGTGCTCCAGCCCATTTCGGGCCATTTACCCACCTAGTAGCACTCGACTTCATCTGTTTCTTTCCCCTCGCATTGCTTTTCGTTGCTCTCGCCCTTTTCACAGGCTGCAGTTGCTATTAGCAAAAGCAAACAAATCATCGAGGTGAAGATACCTGTTGCTCAACCGAATCCTCATGATCTCCCCTAGAATAGCATCCGAATCAGCTGGTCAGAACAAAGCATACTGTGGCTGACCCCTGGTTCTTTAGCGAAGCTTTGCTTGGCGGCTTTGTTGTTGATTTATTGGATAGGTTTTCCGCAGTCCCGCTATTCGTAGTATTGGCCTTGCTACGCGTCGAACTGCGAGTCGACCGCGTGGCTTCCCTCGAGTCACCGTCGGCAAGTTTTCTCTAAAAGAAAAGATAAAAATTCTTTGAGAAAAGGAAGCTTTCTTATGCTTCTATATCAGAATCACCTTTGGCGGCATTATGAGTGGCACTGAGGCTTTGGGGCAGAAATCTAGAAAATGGGAGGAGTAAGAAATGTATAATTCCAGTTTAGACGCGAGAGTGTGACCGTGACCCAATTAACTAGTTAGCGCCCATGAATCCGGGCCGGCCCAGCGGACAAGTCATTACTTGATCTCCTTCCACCAAAAACTCGAGCATGCCCGCTGAAATCTTCAACCCTAATCCTATCATTTTCTCCCCGACGAAGGGTTTAAGTCGGAAATCAGAGCTACTGGCACATTCTTTATGGCTCGATGAACCCTCAAGTTCTGATGACGAGGCAGACGAGATAGAGCCCATCGACCAGGACGAAGTGTTTGGTGCGTATCCATAGATTGGTTTCAGTTTGAACGTGTGCGCTGATCGTAACCCCAGATCTCATTCGCTCGATATACGACCCAGAGCACCCGAACACACTTGAAGAACTGAGAGTAGTATCTGCCCCACAAATTTCCATCGACCAGAACCGAGTCACCGTAGAGTTTACCCCTACCGTCCCTCATTGCGGAATGTCCACTCTGATCGGTATGCGCGGTTTTTGATCCTGCCCGTCGATAAGCGTGCTAACAATACGAAATAGGTCTTTGTATTCGGGTTCGCCTACTACGAAGTCTTCCGAGTCGCTTCAAAGTCGATCTTTTTGTCAAGCCCGGATCTCATCAGAGTGAACATGCTGGTCAGTCCTTCCCTGGCAATCATTGCCTTCCTCGAGGCTGACAAACCCGCCTTCAGTTAATAAACAACTCAACGACAAGGAGCGTGTCGCAGCGGCTCTCGAGAACCCCGTCCTTTTAGACACGGTAGAGCAGTGCCTTCGCGATGCAGGCCGCCGGGGCCAGTCAGCGGAGGTGTAATAACAGCGTGATCGGACACCTTGTAGCAATAGCATCCTTGTATCATATCCGTCACTTCCCTTAAAACTGATATTTCCGATGTGGCTAATGACATGTTATATCTAATACGAGCATGACCATAAACAAATATAGCAGGGACGACAGGCAGAGCAGATCCATAATGCTACAATAAGGCAAAGCTAAGGGAGGTATAATGCTACAGTGGGAATGTGGGGACGAAGAGAAAATGCGATGTAGGTATGAGAGTGTCGAAAGCATGGGATGCAAAATATATGTGGCCAAAACCAAAGAATAAAATAGCATAAAACGGATCTCAAAACGAGACCACTCATCAGGAACGAAGAGAGAAGGGGACAAATTAGTCCTCAATCAGGAAATCCCAGTTAATGGCCGTCTCCCGCGTACGACGAGCACAACCGAAGAGTCGTCTCAGAGATTCCTTGGGAACGTTTTCGGGTGCGCAAGTCTGGATATCCCACATACGGAACGTAACATGTCCCTTGGTATGGACGAAGACATCATCTTCATTCGGGTGCTCCTCAGCAAATGGCTCATTAATGCGGGCATTGCGCATGATCCTATTGATGAACCCAGCCGAAAAAGTAGCCTTGCCGGTATGGAATATTCGACCTTTGAAGTCCGAAGGAATCCAGATAGTTACGTCTGACGTATCCGAGTAGACCTCAAGGTAGAATCTTGACAACGGAGTGTTCCGGCACTAAGCGAGATTAAATCAGTCAAAAATCAAGGATTAAATGAGGTGCGGCCGCTGGGACTCACAACTCGGAGTTTGGTCGAACCAGATCGGTTCCCTACGACCATACTCATTTTGTGGCCAATGGGTTGGTGGAGTGCACGATAATGCGGCATGATTAGGGTCAAATCGACGGGTGCATGGTCTACGAGCAATTGAAAATCCCGGTCGCCATCCCCGTGGTATTTCACTTTGTGTGTTCCCGTCGTAGGCGACAGTGAAATCTGAGCATGACTCGCGTGAGTGACAGAGTGAAGCTCTTGTGATATATTGAGCTTACCAGAGGTGTGGACTTTTCGCATCCATGAGACTACAAACCCAATGCGGTGAGCCCCTCACCAGTGAATTTCGGTGAAGCTGAATACTTACAGAGAGATCCCCAAAAGACATTATGCTACAGCAGAGGTAAAAGAGAGTAGAATTGAATGAAGCGGACTGAGTCACCTATGTGCAAGGGAGAGGGATAGAACCTAAAGCATTCGACCGGTTGGCGTGGTCCAGGGATGTTGTATTAGTACCGTTCGTAAGCCGCCAAATTTAGAACAAAGTCCTCGCCCGGCCACGTGTGGGCTAGACAAGAACTTCCATTTTAAGGACGTGTCGTCAGGGTGGCACCATTCCTGTTCTGATGGGACCATCGGGCCTTCGAAAGTACAAACGAAAGACCTTGTGAAGGACAATAAGAAAACAATAAGCGACCTAGTTTGATGTCCTGTTATGAAGGAGCTACCACTTTTCACTCAGACTTCTACGATAATAGCGGAACAATATCTACGCAGCTCATGTCGAACGCCGCTTCCCTTTCACTTGGAAGCAATGTATCTGAAGTGCGAGGGGCAACGAGTCTTGAGTCCATTGTCATTGTACACGTGAAAAGTACGGCAACGCCGTTAATGCTTGAAACGCCCGTCACCTCCTTTCCACACAGCAACTCCGATTCCCAGGACGGTAAATTGATTGAATTGCTATGTCTCCCGCTACTGATCAGAGCATAGCCTAGAGCAGATCCTTGGGAGGGAGTACAGCACTGTGGGTGCGTGCCGGAATCCCGCGGCTCACGAAGAGTGTGGAACCCAAAAATAAGCCGACGAGAACAAGGTTTGGGTGCCAGTGAGTTTTATTGCAGTATTGGATGACACACTTGAGAAAAACAGTTGACACTCTAGACGCTCAATCAATGACTTATCACATATATCAACTGGAGGTAGTGCAGACACTGCAAAGATGTTCATTGTGAATATCTTCATCATTACTCTTGAGTTCAGCTCTATTACCTAACACGGCATTATCATCTCTCCATCTGTATTAAACCCGATACTCTGTGAAGGTTACATCACACAGGGAACGAAAGATTGGACGAATAACACACATAACACATGGGGCTCCAACAGGTTGCCTTGAAAGTCTTCGTCAACCAACGACCACGTGCCCGAATAGAAACTAATGGGGTGCCGATGCACATGGTAATGGGTCTAGGCGGGAGGAAAGGCAGAACTCGATTGCAGCCGCTGCAGGAAATTTAAGTCCTTCATTCCGCCTTTCACCCGCAATCTACGTGAGGAGTAAGTATGCAAAACTTCACACTGTATTCTTAGCGCCCCGGGGGGCTCTATGCGTGGCAGCCCGTCGTCTGGCGGCGTTCTAGGCTGGTCCGGTAAAGGTTAAACCTATGGGGTAAGAGTATCGCCGTTTAATCCCGTAGTCATCGAGATATAAGGTGCGGTTCCGTGTGTATCCTGCCTGTATCCGTCACGAGATTATGGTTGATTCTTTTAAATCTTTCCGGAGAAAAGGTTTAAGCTCATCAATTTGGAGTGTCCAAAAATAGCTAACTCGTTTATGGGCTTGGCTGTGGAGTTACCTTCCGTCTTCACCGTTTCCAAGAGTCCGTAGTTAGTCTCCGGACAAATTACTCAATATTTTCAACTTGGCAGCTCCACTGGTTGCTTCGACATCCGGCTTCCTTACGCTTTTTCCTAGGTTTTGGCGTGGACATATCCTCGTGGACATATCCTTGTCGTATATCCAGGTTCCTGTCACTAACGCACAAAGTATCTGGTGCGTGTCTCAGTCGGGCCGAGAACCAGGAAAGACATGGGCATTTAAGCCACTTTGTGAAAGCACATTTGGGTCCGATGGGTCCCCTCACGACTGCTGTCGCACGTTTCCAGAAAGGTCAGACATTTACATCATCACAGGGCGGTGTGCTGAACACTTACAGATCTGTGCCAGCAACTGAATGCTGTAGAAGTTGAGAATCGTAAATTTCTACGAAATTCAACCGTTTCAACCAATTCCACTGCTAGTGTCGTCCCGCGTAATTTTCCGCCTTGGATACTCGTGACTTTCATCGACCTTCGCTCGTAGGTTGAACGGAATAACTATCGAGGAAGCGGCGGCCATATCTCATCTCTGATCTTGTAAACGCGTATAAAAGATGCAAGTGACTCTCTACAGTTGACCAGCATCAACTACTCGACTTAACCCTCGAAATGCACAAGCTCATTGCTCTCGTCTCCATTGCCCTCTTCGCCCAGCACGTCTCTGCATCTCCTACCGGTGCTGCTGCCTCAGGGCTGAACGGCCTTTTCACTGCAAAGGGCAAGAAATTCTGGGGTTCCGCCGCCGATCCCAATACCCTCAACATCGCCCAAAATGCTGCCATCCTCCAGTCTGATTTTGGTGCCGTTACCCCTGTACGTTTGGACACAGATTGTGAATGGTTTCTCATTATTGATACCCGACCTTAGGAAAACTCCATGAAGGTAAAAACACAAATGATTATTGTTCTGAAGTCAGCGAGGCTAACCATGATGCTTCAAATCGTAGTGGGATGCCACTGAACGTGAGATATCCCCCACTCCTCATGCAGATTCAACCAGCTGACCTTCCGCAGCCAGCCAAAACTCTTTTAACTTTGGTAATTCCGATGCCCTCGTTAACTGGGCTACCTCCAACGGCAAGCTCATCCGTGGCCACACCTTGGGTAAGTTGTCTTTGATTAAGCTGTTATCCATTCTCAACTGGCTGGTCCAATCCGGCCAGTCTGGCACTCTCAGCTCCCCTCCTGGGTCAGCAGTATTTCCAACGGCGCGACCTTGACTTCGGTCATTCAAAACCACATCTCCAACGTCGCCGGCCGCTATAGGGGCAAGATCTATGCTGTAAGTGACCTGTTACCAAAGTGAATAGGCTTCGCAATTACTAATTGCCCCATGTCATTGTTGACTCTAGTGGGATGTCGTCAAGTGAGTCCAACCTCCCGACATACCTCCATACACGGATTTGACACAACCCTACAGCGAGTGCTTGAATGAGGACGGTAGCCTCCGCTCCTCCGTCTTCTACAACGTTCTCGGCGAGAACTTCATCTCCATTGCCTTCCAGGCTGCCCGTGCTGCTGACAGCGGCGCCAAGCTCTACATCAACGACTACAACCTCGACTCCAACAACGCCAAGACACAAGGAATGGTCGCCCTTATCAGACGCATCAACTCCTCGAGCAAGCTCATTGATGGCGTCGGTACCCAGATGCACCTTGGAGCAGGTGGTGCTGGTGGTGCCCAAGCTGCCCTCTCTGCTCTCGCAAGCACTGGTCTCGATGTCGCCATCACTGAACTCGACATCGCGGGCGCTTCCCCCAGTGACTACACCACCGTCGTCAACGCCTGTCTCAGCACCCCTCAATGCGTTTCCATCACCTCCTGGGGTGTCTCCGACGCCGTACGTCTTCCTCCCTTCATTCTTGGTTTCATCCTTGTTCCTGATAAGTTTGTTGTCTCAGAACTCCTGGCGTTCGGGTGACTCTCCTCTCCTCTTCGACGGCAACTACCAGCCCAAGTCTGCTTATTACGCTGTTATCCAAGCCCTTTCCTAAACGGTTCAAGGCTGGTTGAAGGGTCAATGGGCATATACAAAGTCAAGCATCCGTTGTACTATTTCGATATTTCCCCTAAAAATTCGTTTATCTATCTGTGATTATTCATGAAGGCCATGTTAGCGTTAGTGTGGTGTCAAAGGTGGTTCCTAAGGCCATACCCCTCGTTTTCACATGGAAGCTTGGAGGAAGCAACATTTTCTCCGTTAAGTCCGGACTTAGTCCTTTCCCCACACTTCCCCACACTTCTCCACTTGGCCATGGCGACCATGAGTTGAACATACCGGGAATGGCATTCACGATTCTGATCGCATTCTGTCACTCGCTTTGGCTAGATTCCTCACGTTTATTTACGGGCACACTTTACAAGTCTCTCAATGCTTCGCCTTCGTGTAATACAAAATGAAACGGAAAAGACCGCGGACAACGAGATCGTTTTCTACGAATTAACCGGAGTTTTACGAATACATCTGGACCTATGGCGCCCATCAACCGCCCCTATAACCAAACACTTCCGAGAATGCTCTTTTATTTTGTGAAAGAACCACATTAGATACAGTAATACAAACCGCGAAACCCGCATGTTCAAAGCAATCTCACCAACGGTGGATTTAGGGGTACCTCCTGGGGCCCCGGGTACGCGCAGAAGATCCAGCAAAAAGGAAAAGCCTCGTAATCAGAAACAACCAAGCTATATCTACATAAATGGAATATGTACTGATATTCAACAAGACAAAAACAACCAACTGACAACTACTTAAATGATTTCCTCCATATCCTCATCATCGCTATCGTCTTCACCCTCCACGAAGTTAGGCGTCACAACACGCGGCTCTGGTTCTGGTTCCGATTGTGGAGCAGGAGCAGGGAAAACCGGGGGCGGAGGCGCTTCTAGTGTTCCCGAGGGTGGTGCTGTTGAAGAAGGTTCCATCGGGGGGTTCACAGGTAGAGAATGTATAGAGTCCGTGGGTTGTGTTGTTACAGGGGGCACGGGGGTGGTCACGCCAGTTGTCTGTAGAGCGGGATCGATGGGAATATCTTCTGGCGGCTGGTGTTGCTCTTCTTGGTGGTCTTCTTGCGATTGCGTTGGCTGTGATGAATGGGTATGTGGCGGTTGTGGTTGTGGTTGTGACTGTGGTTGTGATTGTGGTGGTGGTTGTGGCTGTGGCTGTAGTCCTGGTTGTGACTGTTGTTGTGGTTGTAGCTGTTGTGCCGAATACCCAGGAGGAGGCAATAACGAATCCATCACAGGTGATTCAAGTATCGTCGATGTCGGCGCCACCGACTCGAGCGACTGTTGTTGTTGTGGTGGCTCCTGCGGCTGAGGCGTCACAACAACAGGAGGTGGTGCATCCTGAGGCTGTCCAACGGATTGTGCAACTCCCTCCCCGTTCTCCTGTGCCAACTCTGCCAACTGCGCAGCCAAGAGCGCAAGTTGTGCCTGCAACTCCGCACGCGCATTCGTCGTCGGAACCTGCAGTACCGAAGTATTCTCCACTGCGACAGCCACACCCGCAGTAGCCGATAAAGTTGGTAACGGCGCAACAGGCTGCAGAGATGCCTGCTGAACAGCGGTCGTCGCATGTACCGGGGCAGACGGAGGTTGCGAAATCGCATTTTGCGCCTGCACGAGCAACGACGTGAGTTGGTCCACGGATACATCATCCGGCCTTTTGCCATCTCCACCTTCCCCTTGAGCAATTTGGAATAGATCGCCGAAGTTGATGGCCTTGAGGATATTCTGCGCAGCTTCGTATGCGTCTCTGTCCACATCAGAACTGGGGTTCACCGATGGCCCTTGCTTGTCTGTAGCAATTGTAGTTGTAGTTTTGGTAGCTTCTGATGAGGCCGCTTGTGTTGGCTGAGGCAGTTGTTGGGGAGGTGGTTGAGGTGGTTGAGGTTGTGAAGGAGGATATCCAGGGTATCCAGGAGGCACAGAACCACTATACGGGTAGGGGTATGGGTATGGCGAATGTGCATTTTGTTGAGCGTGGTTGGGATGATGGTGGTGATGGTGGATGAGAGGAGCATGCGTGAAGGGAGATGCAGATGATGGTGCCAGCGCATTTGACTGGGATTGGGACTGTGTCTGTGGACGTCTTGTTGTCCGCCGTGAGGTCTACGGGCGCAAGTTCGACAACTTGGAGTCAGAAGACGTAACAAGAAGTAAAGTGAATACATGCGCACATTTCCACCCTCCCAAGTCGCACTCAGCCTATATTTTCCATTACTGCTTTTCTCAAACCGCCCCCGCTTAAACGCCTTCTGCAACGCCTGACTTGCCGACGGCCTAAAATTCGACTGGAGCGGATATCTCGCCGCCATCCACGCAAACAAATCCTTCGGGGCACATCCTTCAGGATCCGTCGACTCCTGCAAAGCCTCCACAATCATCTCCTCATAACTGGGTAAGTCATCTGATCCTTGATCCTGGTGCGCAGGGGGCTGCGGTAGATGGGGACTAGGATACATGGGATTAGGGGGAGGATACCCTGGGAGGGGCGGAGGTGGAGGCGGATGCGAGTAGCCATTATGCATGGGGGGTGGATAGTGAGGATACGATGAGGGCGGGTAGGATGGGTAGCCTGGAGGGGGTGGGTAGTACGGAGCGTGGGGGTATGCCGTAGGTGGGTGCTGAGGGTAGCCATAGGGCTGGTGAGGGTATGGTGGTGATTGTTGTGGAGGAGGGGGAGCAGGAGCGGCGGAGGGCGGTGCAGGCGTTGGTGGAGCGGGTGTCTGGGGCGTGGTTGTGGATGGATTTTCCGGTCCTTTATCTGAAGGTTGGGGCTCTGTGGGTTGTGCTTCCGTACCCGAAGTGCTTGGCTCAGGATCACGGCTCGATTCCTCTGAGGGTTTGTCCAACGAGGCCATTACAGGCTCTTGTGGTTTATCATTATCTTTTTGCGACGCCGCGGATGCAGATGCATCGCCATTGGCGGTCGTTTTGCGCAGATTAGCAATAGCAGCATTTATGTCTGGCGGCCATATTGTACTTTTGATATATGGAGGAACATGTACGTCGAATGTGAGGCATATTTCGATAATTTGCTGCAGAGGGAGGAGTGTGAGGTACTGGCGTTTGAGTTCATGATCCTGGGGCGCTGCAGAGGTTCAACAACAAAGAGATTTTCTATTTCTGATATACACACCGAGTGGCTGGATGTGATATATATTCTGGTAGAAGGGTTGTGGAGGAGGAAGATAGGGCGAGCTGGCCGCCTGCATCGTTCCGGAGAGCTGCACAGTTTTTCACAACAAAGTTCGCACAACACAACACTCCCACCCCGCATATCACCGGATCAACATCTGTTTCTAAGATATCCACAACATTATTACCGACCAGACAAGTATTTTACCAGAAAATATACTATACACACTACAATCCCAATAAGAAAGTTCTCCTGCACCAATCAATAAACCAGGTGGGTGCCGAATAGTCAACGGCGAAGAACGAATAGTCTTGCCCCGGCGTCGGGCAAAACCAAGTTTTGGTTACACTAAAGAACGAAAGAAAGCATAACAGAGGCTATCGATGGACATGGTCGGTGAAGTAGCGCAAGGGATTGGATGTACGGCCAATGGCAAGCCGCCCTTGCAGCCTCTCTTCTACCTCGGCGTGAACAGGCGTAGTTCGCCGCTCTGTATCGCGTCTTGAAGGAATCGGATACCTATGCGGTGATGGCGGCTATCCTACCCATCAAAATCGTGCATACTCTTGCCAGAACCATTAGACAAAGCTGGATCGTCCGAGACCACTGGGTTTTTCAGTAGAGGACCAAGCGAGGCCAATTCATCGAGGATCCCCTTTCTTGCGAACATATCAAGATCTTTCAGCAGAACTGCAGTCACTTTCTGCTAATGACTTGAGCAGGTGCAGAGACATTGATTTGTGAATACGAACCTTGAGCTTTGCATCAATTTTCAGAATCATGTCACTCTGTGCAGTTGACCAGCTGATCGTTGGTTGTGGGAAACCAGCACCCATCCCCATCCCAACGCTGCTAGCATTGGCTATACTCCACAACGAGTTACACGTGTCGTTATCGCCGGAGTTTGAGCTCCCTGTTAATGTTGTTGATGACCCGCTGACGCTCGGAAACTGTACAGGTTGATGTAGATTCGGGTTGGAAGATGAATTGTGGGTTTGCGACTGTTGTGAGGATGTATATGATGGCGCGTTAGCGAATGTGCTGGGGTATTGGTGACTGTGGTTGTTGGCCTCGGAAGCAAACAGGTACGATACACCAGGGTATGGTGTCACCGACGCCAGAGGGCCGAGGGTATGTGATGAATGGGGTAGCGATGAAGGACCAAGGATCTTTGAGATTTTGTTATACACCTCCGATATGACGTCCAGTAGTGAGAGCACAGTCTCATGGTAGTCCAGCGGGAAGGGCTACGGCACCAAATGGGTTAATTTCCGTTTGCACAGAGATTATGGAGTTGAGGACATACCATCTGGGGCGACGTTAGATACGATGTATCTGTTGTCGATTCTGATCCCGCATACTCTGCAATACCAGAAATTGCTCCTTTTTTGGTGCCTTTTTTGAAGATTCTCTGAGGGAGAGGCGATGAAAATGTCAACATTTCGACCCCTGAGTGTCAAAAGACCCAGACTCACTATCTTTGGTTTGTCACTTTCCTCCTTTGATTGATCATACTCTGTTACAATATTTAAAAGCCCCCGCAGGAGGTCTTGGGGGTTATTAACATCAAGCAAGTTTGACAGCGAAAACCCGAGAATAGCAAAGCGATATGTCCTGCAATTTATCGAAACTGTCACCCCGAAGTCTATCATAGACCTGACAACGAACATACCGCTTCTTCATGTTCTCATTATTGAACTCCCGTTCCAAGTCTGCGCGGCTGACGAGGAGGGTGTGAAACCAATAACTCCGACTGTATGCACCGATAGCAAGCGAGGGTCAATGCGAGGCGACTTGAAGCGACACTCTGGCAGATCACAAAACATACCCCTCATGAACGTTCCTGATATACGTGAGAGTGACCAGTCTCTTCTGCACCAGGTCCCTCAAGACCTCTACTGACGTGTTGGACCCCAGCGGCGGACTCGCGGCGCCCACTAGACTCGCGATGATATTGTCCGCAATGTATTGGGCTTGGCCATCCGTGCTGTCTCCTCTTCCGAGCGGAGTTGTTGCTGTCGGAGTTGAAGCACTTGAAAGCGCAGCAGCCAGTGACATCCCGGTTACAGACGAAATTGTTCCGGTATTTGTGTGTATTGGCGGAGGGACGGTAGGTATGGAGTTGCCAGATTGCGACGAAGATGAATTGGACTTGAAAGATGAAAGGATGTTCTGCGCTGAGGATTTGCGGCGCATGGCAGGCCGCGTTACTTCCGAGAAGTTGGACATTGCGAGCCTGTGCGGGGATTATTATGGGCTTGCAACACGCCGACTGATGCGGTGATGGAAGCAGTGAGGGGATGGGAAGGCTGGGTAAGGGACCTTGACAACGTGCGGGACGACGAGCAGCTATACTTGTGTCAATATCAGGGTTACACACACCCCCATAACAATCGAGAATCACGTGCCAGGAAAACTCTGATAATCGTCGTGAGTTGATTCAACTATTAAATCGACGCCAGACCGCTTCCCTCATTCCTCTGTCCGTTCGTCATGGCCGATATCACCTCCATCGCCAAGCAGTTCACCGATTTCTACTACCAGACCTTCGATGCAGATCGCAGTAATCTTGCACCTCTCTATGTACATTTTTTTTGGTCTTTTGTTCCTTTCTTTCGCTGATTCCCCTTTCACCCCAGCGCCCTGAATCGATGCTATCGTGGGAGGGCCAACCATTCCAAGGTGTAAATGCCATCGTTGAGAAGTTGTCGGTATGGTTCTTCTGTCAGTCGTCTCTACCATCACTGACGTTCTACTCGTTTAGAGCCTTCCCTTCACCCGAGTACAACACAAAGTCACCACTCTGGACACTCAGCCCTCGAACCCCAACGTTGCAAGCTTGATCGTTTCCGTCACTGGTCTCCTTATTGTGAGCTTCCTGCGGAACCACCCCCTCGGCCTTTGTTCATCCATCCCTTAGGTTGATGATAACCCAAATCCCTTGCAATTCAGCCAAACATTCCAACTTATGCCGGACGGTAGTAGTTACTATGTGTATGTCCTTTCTTCCGCCTCCACAGCACGAGCTAACGACGGCTCTTGCCATAGCTACAACGACATCTTCCGTCTCAACTATGGTTGAATGAACTCATAGTATCGCTTTCCTATCTCGGATATCTCCTTGTTCATAATAATAGTTTACTAGTACTAGTCCTGTATTCGACTTCGGAGGTGCTCCACAATTTCAGTAGATTTCTTTGTATATCAGCGTGTTTTCACACTCTTACACATTTGCTTTTTGCTAGCGTAGCGACTCTGCCTAAGGCAGACAGGCGTCCTGGTCCGAGTGTCATCCTCGTGGCTTCCAAGCGCTAAGTAGCTGATTATCTCTCTGACGTCGAACACCGAAAGGTTCTCACAACTTCGAGGCGATGTCACTCAGGCTGCGCGTTATTGCCATGATCCACAATCAAATTAACAGCTAACGAAAGCAATGACGTGAGAGCCATAAAGCAGGAGTTATCACTGGTTCCTCGACATGAAAACTTCGGACTTTGAGCCTCGGTGCGTTCCATGCACAAATGAAACGCGCTCGTAGCTTGTCCAGGCCGAAAATAGTAAGAATGACCTTCTAAGAAGTTAGCTTTGTGGATCCTGGCCAATAATTTGGGTTGTCCGCAGTGACGTGAACTCAATCACTCTTGTATTAGGGCTAAGTGTGGTGTCTTCGACATCCTAGTCCAACATAGTAAGCAATCAACCGCCAGTAAACAACCTATATTCGCACCTTCCCACCCACTCTTTATCCCTATCCCCTCGCCTTGAACATTGATAGTCTATATTCGAACTTGATCCACGGAAAAATCAAGCAAGAAGTGAAAATATAATCCTATAAATAATCTACGAGGGTACACGATCCTTCGCGAGAAGAAAAGAAAGGCTGGAAAACCCTCTGTTGGCAAAGAGATCGAGGTTCGTGGTCTCTCAGGTTCCTCACTATGTCTACAGCCGCGCACCCGTTTGTAATAGCTAGCTATTGCTATCTACAGTGAAAACCTATTACCCGGACGCCCGAACCGCAAGTCACCTCAGAGCCTCCGATATTACAATCGAGTGCCAGCTTTATCACCATGCACAGGCGAAATTACCCAGCTTTCACCACACACAACCCCATCCGGTGAAACCTTGGGATCACTGAGTGTTCGCCGATAATTTTTTATAATGTTAATCACTTCATTATCGTAGCCTACAGACCAGCACGGACCCTCATGTCTTTGGATCATATGTATCTAATGTCGTTGGATTAGGTGGGCAAATGACCGGCGACCTACGGTTTCTCCCTTCACGGATCATATTATTCTAATTTCTCGGAACCAGCGTGGTTCATCACCATAGTATCACTGTCGCTGTCTTTCAACTCAAATAGCTCGTGTGAGGTCAATGGCTTTCAGCATATTCCGACATTCACCATTCCGTCGCGTATGTGACATTTTGTGTTACTTTAACGGTTGGGAAAACATCATGTATATATCGTAAAACCTAAGGATGGTACTACCCCAGAGACATTCTCCACCTCAACATACTCCACCAAGATCGTAGTTCACCACGATGGTGGAGGCGATGGAAACATTCAGACGATGTCCACCCTACATCCAAGTGAGAAAAAGAGCCACAAAAGCAGACCATAATAACACATACAGAGAGGTTCGACCAACGACGCTCGCACCCGCATCATCAGTCAATTTCTCCCATCACACGATGCGAGGCCCATTGAGATCAGTTCATTACCTGCTCTAACGAAGTAGTAATCTCCTGTATCGTGAATAAGTCAACCGGGTCGCGTACAAGGAGGCAAATGAACGTGAGAGGCGAACCGTAGACGGTACCAGTAAGCTGGTTGTTGGCAGGCTTGTTGACTGTTCCATTAGAGAGTAAGCTCTGCCAGGGAGGGTTCCATGCGAGTTTCGTCACGTTGGCCAAAAGCTAGGGGAAAATTCAGCAAACCCAAGCCAATGCATTCGAATCAGGGGTGCATACCTCGATAGCAGCGTTGCTCCATTTTCGTTTGAGGCCTGGGACTTTTTCGAGTTTTGAGAGCAAGAGCAAGCCATTAGCGGCAATCGTGGATGCGGAAGAATCGGCGGGACGTGGAGGAGGAACAGTGGGGGCGTTGAAATCCCTGTTTGACTAAATAAGGGGAATTGATAATGGTGTAAGGCGTTGTTACTTGCCATGGCACAATACCGTCAGCCGGAATGTTGCTCAAGAAGTAGTTTGCCAATCGAACGGCGGTATCGCGGTAAGCCGGGTTACCCGTCAATCTCCACACTAAGAGGGGAGCTTCAGTGCAGCTAAAAATGACCTAGTTATGCACGCGACTTACTATTTGCAAAGCCGTAAATTCCCCAGGCCTCACCCCGCGACCACGTGCTAAAGATCAAACAGTGGTGAATCACTTCCATGGGTGCAGAATCACTCGAAGCGTACCTGTTATCAGAGAAACCCTGGGCCGTCTTCTTCGCCGTGACGGCACCTGTGAATGTATCGTAATGGATTACATGCCAGGTCCCGCCGTCTGGTCGAATATGGTTCTTCATCGTAGTGTCCGCGTGGCGCACCCCGATACTTCGAAGAGTCTTGTTTCCAGTGAGATCGGCGGAATGGAAAAGGACTTCAAGATTCATCATGTTGTCGATAATGACCTGTGCGTGGTCATCAGGCTCTCTGCGTGTTTTGAATTGTAACGTTACGTGCCTGGAAGTCCGGGTCTGCCGAGTCCCAACTCCTTGTGCATCCCACAACGGGATTGAACCGGTTGGCAAGCAACTTGGCGAAATTGTTCACAGCAGTAACGGCAGTTTGATTTGAGGGGTTTCTATCGTTTGCAGAAGTCAACAGGGGTCTTCAGGCAATGAACCAGACTCACAGAGCCAGCTCCTCTACGAACGGGAAACTCAAAAATCCGACATCATGCCCCTGGTTGTTCTTAAACTGCAATGGAAGCAACGCAGCGCTCGCCTCCCGACTTAGCTCCAACCAATCTGCTATACCCAGCCCATTGTTTGGTGTTACACCGCACAATGCCTTCCGTGTATTCAACGCATAACCCGTAGCGGGGAAGAACCCAGACGTCCATGTATCTGGGCTGAAGAACTGCCATATTCCTGCTGCTTGATCCGTCCATTGAGGGTACTTTGTAGGATCTGGAAGCGCTTTGAATGTCGCAAGTATTTTCTGGGGTACGAGAGGGGAGAAAAGTTCTGAAGGGATGGTCGCTCCAAGAACTGTTGGCATGAGGAGAATGAGAGCGGCTAACACGTGCGGAGTTGACCGCGGCATTTTGGCTATGGACTCTGCTGGCAGCTGTAGTGGTTCGCAGAGGAGGGAAAACGGGGAAGGAAGTAAGGAGGAGGTATTTATAGAGGATGGATGTATAGTTATAGTTGCTGAGTGTTCGAATGTCCGCCGCATGACGGTCCGGAGCACAAACCTCGTGAACGAATGAACACGAGCTGAAAGGCATTGTTGACGCGTGAATGAGGGAAACCAAATACAAGACAGGGCGGCTCAAAGTTAAGAGGGATCGAGAAGCGCTATCAGCTGATGAGGATGCACGTGCAGGAGGCTATTTGTTCATTTTGTGGGGATGGGGCTTGGGCGTTGGACTCCCACGCAGTGTAGGTTATCGCTGCAAGTGCGGCGAGTCGTGCATGTGCAGTAGAATCGTCATTGCAGATCGCGGGCATATTGAGGTACATTTTTTCCAGATTTGAGATTGCCTGAAGAGAAGAGCCAGAAGATTGAACCAGACACTGAGGAGGCTAACCCACTTATCGTTAAGGGAGGTATCGCGTTCAACTGAAATGGTACCGAGTGATGGTGATGGGTGTTCTTTCGCTTGACTTCGGATGGTCACAAAACTGTAATCTGTGGAAGGAACGTAGATGCCAGTGGCTCGAAAGAAGACTCCAGATGATCCTGTGATGGCTGTCATATGGCATGGAGGGGTCGATCACCCAGATTAGCCAGAAGTCCCCCAGAGTTGGACATACCTCAACATGATGATAATATTGATTCGCAATCCCCAAGACTGCCCTAAGACCGTAGCCCACTCCAAGTCCACATCAACACTTCGTGTCCTTACCCCTTCAGATATTTGGCTTCTCGCTCGATTGTTCGTATATCTATTAATTAAATGGATTCCACACATCCATTCCTCTCGTGGTCTGCTGGAGGCCAATCAGTCGTTCCCTGTGTTATTAACATACTTGGAATCCTAGGGGTCGAAATCCAGTCATGGCTCCAGCCGTCCTGGCCTTTGTCCTCACAAAAAGCCTGATATGTTGTGCATCCAACCAGAAATACTATGATACCTGAAGCTTGAAGAGAAGGCGGACATTGGTTGGATAGTGGTACAAGGGATAAGTAGTACGCGCCAGCTCCCTGTGGTGTGTGACTTCTTATAGTATTGTGGTTTGAATTCAGATCCGTCGCAAGTAGCAATTAAGTATGAAGCTTCGGTTACATGATACCTACTCGTTGATCAGTCGAAATTCGTCATCGCAGAATACACAGTCACGAAGACAGTCACACTTCTCATGAAGGAACCAGACCATTCCAGCATGGTTTCTCTGAGACCAAGGTTATTAGGTAGGCAGTTCCAATTTCCAGAGATCTACACATAAATCCTCGCTGAACATAACATCGGGGTCCCTGTCAGATCTACTACGACACAATGTCCACTTTCGATAGCCTACCTGGGGAATTGATTTCAAAGATCGCGACAATTGTGAGTCTTGTCATGTGGAACCTGAGTGAGATGTGTTGAACCAATTGTGGCTCCCGCTGTAGATAGTACTTGACCGAAAGTCTGATGGTTACGCCCTGCGTCTCGTTTCGAAGACCTTGAATGGCTGGGTCACCCCCGTACTGTTCTCTACAGTGATCCTTCGGTTTGAAGTGGAGGGCGCGAACACGGCAGTACCCCCCGACTTCCTGCGGTGTCGAGACATCATTACTGCCCTTGCCAACAACTCTACTCGCATATTCGAACACGCAAAAAGACTCAGATTTAGCTCGAAAAACCTATTTCGGGCGGATAGGCAACAGAAGGGCAATGCTACCGTCATAGCAAATGCAGTTCTTGAAAACATCTTTACTGCGATATCATCCCTGAAGAACCTCGAAAGTGTGGAGTAAGAAATATTTCATTCAAGCATATCCGACCGCTAAAACTGCTCTCGGTCATACTCAGCTGGTTCTACAACCCAATTTTTGACCCAGAGGAACTTGCCGTTAACTTCGTTCGCGCGCTCAGCACGATACCTTCTTTTCATAGCTTGGAGGACCTCCGCTTCGGTGGAGTTCCACCCCCTTCCTTCACTCTTCAGCTGCTATCTGGCCTCCGAATTTTTAAATGTTGGTTTTGCTGGCACGGGTCAGGGCATCAGGTCCCCGAGATCATGTCCCTCCTTACACGCTCTCCCAATCTGTCCTGTTTCCACCTTTATGGCGATTCATCTTCCCATCTCACAGATATTTTCGCCCAAGTCAACAATTCGGGCCAAATACTTCCTCTAAGGACACTCTCCTTGTTTAAGGTGTCCATCACCACCGACGATATCAGAAACAACATTCAACATTTCCGAGGTCTCGAAAGCCTTACCATCTGCAAAAACTCTGAATCCCATGCAGCAACAACCGCTGGCGAAATCTGTACAACACTCTCACAGCATAACGTATTCCTGAAGCGATTGAAGGCCGATATTGTAGACGATCCCTTGCTGGACTACCTTGCGTCGTACTCGGGCATACGAGATCTTGAGCTTAGTGTGACACATCACCCACTCGACAGTTCTCCTGTGTCCGTCGATAGGTTTTACGAGCAGATTCTTCCACATCACCGGAAGACCTTGGAGAAACTGGAGCTCGGTTCATCCTTTCCCAGTGCTTGGACCAAACTACCTTCCGAAAGACACTTACGCGAGATCGTTAAATGCCAAAGGTTGCGTATGCTGAAAGTCTACATTGAACTCAGTAGAGATGAGCTTGAACGAGATGATACCACCACTTGTGTGAGTCAGATTCATTCTCTTTGATTTTGGATTTTGCCCCATGACTGAGTATATGGATTTCAGGATACATGGTTAACAGTCGGCCTACAGCTTCCCGAGCTTACACATATGTGGATTATGCCCTCTTTCGATTTGTCATTGATAGAGAGTGTGGAGAGGGTGCACGAACTACTTCTTAGTGCTCTCGCGAAGTTTAGAAGGGAGAACGGGGGGCGATTCTCTGTGAATTCTGATTGAGATCCGGTGGTATCGCCTAGTCTTTCTCTACGTTGCACGAAACACCAGTACCGCGTCCAAGTGATATTACGGTTTGTTTCCCGCTCAGTTAAATGGGTAGGTATTACTAAACAATGGTATCTAAGCAAAGATTGATTGCACTACATATTGAGAGCTCGGATGCTAATATTTATTGTGTCGTCTGTTCCATGTGTGCAGGGTCCCGTAGTCATAAATCTCCTCTATCCCTACTCCTCCACCCAACAGGATGATCCTAAGGTGTAACTTCGGATTGCCAAAAATGCATCACAGGGTATCGTCGGACAGACCACCTCTGCAACCCATTATGCACACATGCTTCGGCACCCTCGAAAACCTCAACATCACACATCGACCACGCTTGGGGACTGAGCATTTGACAAGATCACTGTGAGGATAGCAACGTCTGGGAGTCTCATACTTGATTACCAGGAGAAACCCCATGGTGACATATGCAATGTCCACTCCATACCAATCTCCGCCAGTTCAGGCTCATGGAAGAGTAGGACGGGAAAGGAGATCTCTGAGAACTGCACCTCATTTCAAGGCATTGGAACTGTCTCACCTCTGCCATGCCTTTTCGCTCTCTGACTTTCAAATTGAAATTCCACCAACCTATGCTATCCTGCCTTCTTGCAGCCTTGTAAGATTTGTTATGATTTGTAATGCTTTACCGAATATTTGTCGAGGCTCGCATGACAGAGGTGGTAGTGTACTCAGGAGGCGAACTGAATGGAGTGGGGTTTGCGCCAGCCTCTTTGAGAGCCTGAAGTTCGGAAAGCGCCAAGTACCAAGCTGCATTTGTGAAATCACCACTTTCGTTGGATATCATGGATCCTTACTGGAGGTGCGTTTACGGACACACCGACTGCACTGCAAAACTTTCGTTTGTGGCTAGGCTTCCGGTCTAAGCCATGAAAGGATTATGAGCAGACACCCCTATTCTACTATATCGGGATATACTAGAAGTTCTTGGTGGATGGGACATAATACCTTATTCCTGTGTCTGCCAGACAACGCACAATGGTCACTTGCCTGAAGTCATCACTTGCTAGACGTGATGGTTATTAGGGGTTTATTATCCCACGTATACACAGGACATGGACCGAAGGAACACAACATGCGCGTGAATGGTCGGTTCCATTGTCCTCTTTTTTCGATTTCTTTGTGTATTGAATGAGAAGCGCTTGGGCTACAGGATAGACGGTTGGAAGTTGGCGCAGTTCCGAGTCGTGCGTGTGTCTCTTTTACCTTTGTGGTGTCCAGCGATTCAGAAAGAACGGAATGGAGTTCTTTGGAATGACGCCTAAATGAGGTACGGGTGCATTGGAGACCATGATACTTTTGGCTTTGGGGAAACGGGACAGGACCCCTTGACTTGTATAAGATGAGCCCAATGGGGAGAATCTGGACAGCTTCAGAGAGCCAATATGACCGAAATGTATATGTGAGATCGTAGCAGACGCTTATGCATTACATCGATAGAGGACACAGTCTAGGGCAGGGGTAATGTTAAGAGTCCGTGGTTGCGCAGCAAGGAGTCCGTTGCACCAGGTTTGTCCCAGTTTGGTCAGTGGCATACGCACACCACACCGCCTCGTGCCTCCAGACTTTATATCTTTTCCTCTCCTCTATCATCCCTTCCTCCACTCTCATATAGACATGGCAACTGGTCCATCAGGTCTTGGAACCGAGATCGTCTCCGTCGTCAACAAATTACAGGATGTCTTCGCTACTGTCGGCCAGTCAGGCTCATCGATAGACTTGCCACAAATCTGTGTACTTGGTAGTCAGAGTAGTGGAAAGAGTAGCGTGCTTGAGGTGAGTTCTAATCCTGTCATATCGTTCAATTCCTCAGCGTCATCTCGATAGAACATTGTTGGACGTGATTTTCTTCCTCGAGGAACGGGCATTGTTACGCGGCGACCGCTGGTGAGGATTATGACTACGCATGGTGACAGCTCCACTCTGACGCGCTAGGCAGGTATTACAACTAATTAATCGTCCCCCCGGTTCGTCTGGCGGGCGTATGTTTCATTCTCCGCATCTGTTTTGATCCTAGTGCTAATATCTGGTTTAGCCCAGATCAATGGCAAAGACAAGTCAAACGACAAGCACGCCAACGCTGACGAATGGGGAGAGTTCTTACATCTTCCGGGAGAGAAGTTCTTCGATTTCAATAAGATTCGAGAGGAAATCGTTCGAGACACGGAAGCTAAGACCGGGAAGAACGCAGGCATCTCTCCGCTACCCATCAACCTTCGCATCTTCTCACCCAACGTCCTGACGCTTACTTTGGTCGACCTTCCCGGTCTGACCAAGGTCCCTGTTGGAGACCAGCCAAGGGATATTGAGAAGCAGATCCGCGATATGTTACTTAAATACATCTCCAAGCCTGCGTGTATCATTCTCGCCGTCACAGCTGCCAATACTGATTTGGCCAATTCGGATGGTCTGAAACTGGCGCGTGAGGTGGATCCTGAAGGAACGAGGACGATCGGTGTTTTAACCAAGGTCGACTTGATGTATGTCTTGTCTTTCAATGTTGTAAAAGGCTCAACTCCATGTTTCTTTAGGGACAAGGGAACGGACGTAGTTGATATCCTTGCCGGTCGCATCATCCCTCTGCGTCTGGGATATGTTCCAGTCGTTAACCGCGGCCAACGAGATATTGAGACGAATAAGCCCATTTCGGCTGCTCTCGATTTTGAACGGGAGTTCTTTGAGAATCATCCTTCGTACAAGAGCAAGGCTCAGTTCTGCGGAACACCGTTCCTGGCGCGTAAACTGAATATGGTTCGTGACCCGTCTCCCCAATGGCCCTTATGTTTATCTGCCTGCAGATTCTTATGCACCACATCCGAGCGACCATCCCAGACATCAAAACTCGCATATCACAGCAGTTGTCCAAATACAACGCAGAGTTGCTGAGTCTCGGTGGACCGCAAGGCGATTCGTCAAGCAACGTCGTGCTTTCTGTTATTACCGAGTTCACCTCTGAGTTCCGGAACACAATTGACGGTAACATCAACGACCTGTCTTTGAATGAGTTATCAGGAGGCGCTCGCATCAGCTTCGTTTTCCACGAGCTTTTCAACAATGGCATCAGAAACATTGATCCCTTTGATCAAGCAAAGGATGGCGATATTCGGACTCTATTATACAACTCATCAGTGAGCATGGATCTCCTTACTTGCTGGGCCGTCAAGCTCATGGCGCGAACAGGGTTCGACTCCAGCGCTATTCGTAGGCACGGGAGCCTTCGAAGCGATCGTAAAGCAGCAGATCAAGCGACTGGAGGATCCCAGCCTGAAGTGTTGCCAACTCGTGTATGACGAGCTTATCCGCATCCTGGGACAACTACTAGGCAAGATCGTGAGTGTGATGTTTTTATCTTGACTAGGTGGTGTCTTACTCCCTTTGCTAACAGCAAGCTTTCCGACGGTACCCGGCTTTACGAGATAGATTCAACTCAACTGTTGTGAACTTCTTCAAGAGGTCGATGACGCCAACGACCAAGCTTGTATCTGACCTCGTTGCGTAGGTGCTGGAGTTATACTCCTGGTTACCGATTACTCATATTGTTACAGTATGCAGGCATGCTACATCAACACTACCCACCCAGACTTCCTTTCCGGACACAGTGTAATTTACCAGTTTGGGTTACTTGGGCTTGTGCTCATGATGTGCTTCTAGGCCACTGCGATTGTGACAGAACGCCTTAACGCCAACAAGCCACAACCGGCGCCCAATGATCCCAAATCGCAACGCCTTCAAATTAACAACAACAAAGATCTCGATGTTGATCCTAAGAAGGAGGAGCAAAGCTTCTTCGGCTCGTTCTTCTCAGCGGCAAAGAAAGGTGAGAAGCAGCAGAAGAAGGCCGCTGTAATGGAAGCTCCACCACCAGTTATCCGACCACAAACCTCATTGAGTGAGCGAGAAACTATGGAGACTGAGGTCATCAGTAAGCCTGGATGTCTTGATCAACTCCAACACGCACACTAATCGCGTATTAATAGAGCTGTTGATTCATTCGTACTTCAACATCGTGAAGCGCGAGATGATTGATATGGTCCCCAAGGCAATCTTTCTTACGCTTGTCAATCACTCGAAAGAGAATTTGCAGCGCGAACTCCTCCAGGAGTTGTACAAACCTGACGTCCTTGATGAGTTGTTGAAGGAGAGCGAGTACGTCGTTAGCCGCAGGAAGGAGGTCGTAAGCATGGTGCAGGCGCTCAACAAGGCAGAAGAGTACGTCACCGTTTGATCCATGATACCTCATACTTTTGACTAATGTGATTATTCCTAGGATTGTCGCTGGTGTATAGATCTGTTCAATTGTATAATTCGGTGCTGGGAGGTCGTCGTCGTCTGAAGCTAGACGCGGCGATTAATAGATCGTAGGCTCCTGTTGTTCCTTCTATGCGGTTTATCATTCTTCATGTCAAGTATTTTAATACCCACTACTTCTTATTAACATTCACTAGTCACTGTGCATTATGTTGTTGGATCCTAAGATTTCCTTCGGATTCGATGGGTGACGGCAGCGGCCGTTTGCGATACCCAAACGAGAAGTTTCTCGAATGCATGGCGGTGTTGGGTCGCTATTTATGTGGAGGATAAGCGACGGCTGTGATTTTCTCGATCATACGAACGCGAGGCTGTTATCGGTTCTCGGAAGTGCGCCTGTGGTTGTTGGCTGCCACAGTTGGTTGCCTGAGACAGGTCAGGATCCGCAGTCGCAGGCACTACCCTTCCTCAGCCGCCCAATGCACCCTGATCATAGTAATCGATTTGGCGTCAAGATAATGCCCTGAAGGCGCTTTGTTATCATGATATTGATGTTCCAAGAATGATCGTCCGCGAAAATAGCATGTTCTCAATTATCAGATGAAGATTTCCTGGGCGGCTTTTGCTGCAAAGTTTCTCCATTGTGCTTACTAAAAAAAGGAAAATCGGTGATAGCAAAAGCAGCTGCGGAGGTTTCATGTGACGTGATGAATCATCTTCTTGATGATATTAGACAGGCTATGCCACTAAATGCATAGCCAGCCACAGCCCGGGACTTCCAGTTTCGTCCAGACTTTGACTTGTAGGTGAAGAGCGTTCAATTATCTAGCGCAGTTGAAGCATAGAAAATTCTCGCTCCGGAGAATGAAGCCCGTGAGAAAAAGAAGCAGCCCCTCTGACAGAGTTTCGGGGATGATGTAAAGGATATGACTGTTGCGCCCACTGTCAGACCCCAACCGGGATGTTCCGAGCCGGGGAATGTATTAATCCAACTCGTCCCATGGAGAGACAACGTGGATACCAGGTGTTTTGTGTAATGGAAGTCTGATTGCATGCTGGAGTTTGAGTGAAGGGATGTAAGGTTGGGAGCGGGATTAGTATTTAACGTGGAAGATTGGAGAGGAGAGGATGTCCTTTAGGGTGGGTTGTATAGTTGTCAAGAGAATGATAATGGTCGTCAGGGTGAACCAAACTACGTGGCAATTGCTCAATGCATTGTTCCCTCTTTACTCTCTTCAAGTCCAGACTCCTCATGATAGCCTCATATGTGCATCTGACTGATGTTTGGCGACAAGAGAAGTAAGGATACGATGAAGGGGAAAGGAACAATAACTGCGGGGGGGTAGGCAGGCAGGCAGGGATCCTCCTCCTAAGGAGGAGGAACAAAAGCAGGGAGCGTTACGTAAGACAAGACTGAGTCAGTAGTCGGAGTTTGAATTCCCAAAGGTATATAAGGACGCTCTTTCGCGGTTCAAATTCACTCTTTCCCCCACTACTACTTTCCCACGCGACCATAAAAAATTGCCGATGTCTTTCGCCTTGCCCGCCCGTCAAGTTACCTTCTCTCGCCCCAACGCGTCCCAGCAGCAACCGTATCAGCCTCCTCAGCAGTCCCAGTACCAGCCTCCTCAGTCCCATGGCTTGGCCCTTCCCTCTGGCAACTCTTATAATGCATCCCAACCATCGAGCAATGGCATAGCTCTTCCTGGACCCTCGCCTCTTTCAAATTCCTATGTTCCACCTCAACCTCAGCAGGTTCAGGCTGCTACCACCAAGCCATCCCCTCCTCAGCCGGCCGGCCCCATCACTGCCGCTCCCGCCGGTCCTTCCACGTCGTCTGCGCCTACACCCACGCCGTCGACACCGGCGCCTTTGACTCTTGAGCAGCAACACATCACCGCTGTTGAGGGCATTGTACCGACACTGCAGAATATTGTTGCTACTGTCAACTTGGACTGCCGACTCGATCTCAAGACTATCGCCTTGCATGCCAGGAACGCAGAGTACAATCCTAAGGTTGGTACACAGCTTCATCTCTTATGTTACTGGCAAAATCGAACTGCTCGATCTTTGCATGATCTAGCGCTTCGCGGCTGTCATTATGCGTATTCGAGATCCGAAGACTACCGCCCTCATCTTCGCATCGGGCAAGATGGTCGTGACGGGCGCGAAGTCGGAGGATGATTCGCGTCTGGCGTCGCGTAAATATGCGCGTATCGTGCAGAAATTGGGCTTCGATGCCAAGTTCTCTGAGTTCAAAATTCAAAACATCGTGGGCAGCTGTGATGTCAAGTTCCCCATCCGCCTAGAGGGTCTTGCATACAGCCACGGCCAGTTCAGCAGCTATGAACCAGAGGTATGTGTCCCACCCTATTTTGTATTTTCTTTTTGTTGACGCAATACTATAGCTGTTCCCTGGTTTGATCTATCGTATGATTAAGCCCAAGGTCGTACTGCTCATATTCGTATCGGGCAAGATTGTCTTGACTGGTGCAAAGGTGAATATCCTTTCTATTCTCGTTTCTATCATTTGGAGGGTTCTCGCCTCCATTCACATGGCGGCGCATCACCGCTAATTGGCTCGGTCAAAGTTGTCTTGATCAGCTGCTGACCTTCTTCGTGGCCATTAGGTCCGAGAGGAGATCTACACCGCGTTCAACACTATCTATACGGTGTTGTGTGAGTTCCGCAAACCTTAGTTCCTCGCGCAACATCTTTTCTTCTTCCTCTCGTCACGCCCCTCGTTGATTCCTGCCTCGCTCGTGGTCCGCATTTTCTTGTCGGTTATCGTTTCTTCCTTCGAGCGGTACCATGCATCAGGGCCAAGGATAGAGGTGCCAAAAGGTTACGACGCGTCCTTGGGTCGCGCGACGATTGTAGTGCACAGTCGCGCTGTTGGTTTCGGTGGGCCGTAACCGCGGTTTTTATGTCTGTTTCCAGCACATCATATCCCCTTCTCACGCAATCATGGACATTTCGTTGTTACGCATACACATACACATATACATTTATATTACTCTTAAATACACATTGCAATGTACAATTATAGTTTTTTTCTTCACAATGGTGTGAATACAAGTGTGTTGAATATTGTGGACCTTGCGTAGTCCACTCGCCGCCTTGCGCCTTGGCTCTCTGATGCTCCTCTTCCAATTGCTAGGTGACTGGCTACCGCCAAGGGTACGCTCCATGTTTGTCCTTCCTATCCGGAGTTCAGCCATGTATTATTATTCTCGTGGCCATTCAATTGTTGCGGAGTCTCGCCAGTCTATCGCTTGGTGTACTGGACAGTGCAAAGGGACATGCGAATCCCTATGCTCCACCCGCTTGACCAGACAAAAGCAAAAGACTTCGGCACTGACAGCAGCCGATCCTTAACCGTGGGGTCGCATCTTGGTGTATAGACATGATGTGCGGGTCCTTAATTATATGCCTAGGGTTACTCAAGGAGGCTCGTTCATGAACAGTTGTGAACAGAGATCACTCTGGACGTGGCTCACCTTGTTCCAATGAATGACGCACTTCCACATAAACCAGTAATGAATGAATTATGGCTGGTGTGGGGATGTCCAGGTGCCTGTTGGCTGTTTTATCATTGAAGGCTGTGATCCTAACTGGAAGTGTGTTTGGACGATACATCGAGGCTTGCTATTGTGCGGGGCTTCGGTGGAATGATTTTCGAGAAGGAATCTGTGGCTAAACTGCAGAGGACGTTCGAAGAGGCATGATTGACACGGTTGGAAGCGGGGCGCCTTGTTCCTGGGGGGTTGTCCTGTGCTCGAACGAAACATAGTCATTCTCGACGGATAAGGAGCAGGCGTTCTGGGAGACTTTTGCGGGCTGATTCCATCCGTGTGCGCGAGGACTAATCTGTACAGTGCCACGCCCGACATGCGTCTTTTGTCTCGTTCATGGTGTCACGGGTGGCTGATGGTTGCATGTTTAAGCGACAGAGAAAGTTCGAGTATGATGTTAAGCGCATTTCTGTGTAAAGTTGATGTGGGAATTGAATGCAAGTGCAAGATACTTTGATGAAGTCAAATTCGAGTTACACAGTGATGAAGAGATTGGATAAGGAGGCCCTTGGGGGCTACGTGGGTGACATCAGCAACTGGTCAAGATCTTGCGGAACAGTAGTACATTGATGATGTGATCGCGAACATTTGTTCTCAGTGTATCAATCAGATTAGAGTAACTAAGTGGGCCAGTGGATGGAGGGCAAAAGATGGCGGTAGCTGCTGGTCTGATATAGAGTAGACAATGCATCCATTCTCGTTAAACAAGATGGGGGGTGTTATGTGATACAAGCCGTACAACCGAGGTAGAGTACAGATTAACAAATGACAGACATTGTACATGAATAGTCATCAAGTCCAAATTTGAGTCCGTTCGAGAGTCCATGCCAATCAAAAAGTCCGAAAAGATTATGTGATAATTAGCTCGTTGATTGATTACCTGGGGGTCAAGAGATGAGCGAACCAAGCCCAGAGTCCCTAGGAAACATTCCACTCACAAGCCACAGTTCGAAGCAGAAACTTCCTTAGCATCGACATCAACCCTACCCAGAGCAACGGCCTGGCCGTTCGTGAGCTCGTTCATTGCACTCAATGCGATGTTGAAACCGTCCAGTGCAACATCAATAGCCAAAACGTCAATACTCTTCTTGACACCTTGACCATTGGTATATGTCAATTGCCAGCAGCTACCGCAAGCGGTCGAGTTCCATCCAGTGACAGCTACGGCACCACCAATGTGGGGGAAATTGGGGAGGGAGCCGAAGGTCGAGAAGCCCAGGGGAATCAGGCCATTCTCGCCATCGGAGCAGGCGACTTTTGTGAGAGAGGTGGAGCTAGCGTCGTAGGTGGTGTCGTAGCTGACCGTGACAGCGGAAACGAGGGCGGGAAGAGCAACGAGGGCGGCGAAGAACTTCATGATTGGGTTTAATGAGTGAGGTGGAAGTAATAAAAGCGGTGGGCTTGCTAAGGGTGTGCTTGCGAGTTCTGTCGCAACTGGATGGTCCCACTACTGGAATATGGGAGGTTTTTATAGGAAAATGCTAGGTTGGCTCCCGGTAAATTCGACTCGGAGGAATTTGCAGAAAGAATCTACAATTAGAACGCGGAAGACGCTAAACACGGTGACTATTCACCGTGAAACTCTCGTAGTATACATCTCAAGTGTGTCAGCTGGCCGAGAAGCGAAGTGAAATGAGGGAATGTCCCTTATTGAGTAAGATGTTATGTTCCCGACAGAGGCTTCTGAGAACCCAAATTATGTTTGTTGGTGAGAATTCTGTGGTCAGCTGTAGATTGGTGTTCTTGGAAGTAAGACTTAGCACGAGGTTCTGTCTGGTTCTGTCTGGTTCTTTGAAGTTCCGGTCCTACTTGATGATTGTCAGCGGCTGTGGTTGGCGACCCTTGGCTGGTATGTACTGGATTTACTCCAAGCACGGTGCAGTGCTCCGCAGCGGGCAGGGATGGCCTGCCAATGGTTGAAACTGAGTCGGAATATCGGAAATGGCGGCAGTTCTCTGTCTTTCTGTAGCCGCGTGCGACATGGACCAAGTTGTCGGAAGACAACGGGCAGTTCAACCCTTGCCTACCTTTTCCTGACCTCGGTAGAACTTTGTGCTGTGCTAGAAGCATGTCGGCTCAGTTTAAGGGGAGCCCTGGCGTTCTGGCTATCGTGACTGGAGCGTGTTTGGCCGATGAGGCTAGAGCCCACGCTTGGATCTAGTAACCACGCCTGTATCGTCGGTGCAGAAGATCTGGGATTGTATTGTTGTGAAAACACCCTGTGCACATGTTCGATCGTATTTCTGAGAGTTTTTTTGATCCGTTTGCAACGTGTGAAGTGGTTTATTCTGATAGTAGCAGAGGTGCGAGTTTGAGTGAGGCGTAAGTGCATACATAGTGTGCCTGCTTCGGGGTGTTGATGGACTTGTGTTTGTGGAAGGATAAACGCATGATGTCACTTTACACAACCCCCACCAACTCCACCGTGTATGACAATTTATATAGTAGATGCCTTATTGGCCTTACTTTGTCCGTGCTGGTCCTACTTGCTTGGTAGAGGAGCCTGATGATACCTGGTGTGCAACCAAGTCCATGTCTTTCTGTTATGTTCATTGACTAATACTTGCACTTCTATGCCTGTCAGCAATCAAACGTGGAGCCGGTGACGCTGATATTTCCTCCCCTCAACGCTCCCCAAAAGTGACGAGGGTTTCGACTCCCGAAAACAGCCTCACTGGGGCCACACTGGCTGAGGCAAGCGACGATTCTGCGACTAAGGTATGTGTTCCTGAAATGCGAGTTCAATGCCACGTACTCACATACGTAACAGGTCAATGTCCCATTGTTGGCATCGACTTTTTCCAAGAAGGCACTTCCTCTCCATGTTAACATCACCCATACACCACCGAAAATAGCAGAGGACGATGAATCCACCGTGCCAGATGATCCAGGACATATTGGCACGATGACACTCGTTCCGTACACACACTCGACTGGAGATTGTGGCTGGGAAGGGAAAAAGAAGGTTATAGTCGAATTATTGGATGTTGGGAAGGGAGAAGAGAGGATTCAAGTAGAGGCTGTTCTCTCGTGAGTCTCCTAGTAATTCCTCGCATAATGATTTCTAATGAGGTATCATAGGATTAATGCCACTGTCGTTGATAGCAAGGGAACAATCACGCAAGGCAGAGCGATCTCAAGAGAGGCTGATGGCGGTGTAGAAGGTTATGAGAGCGACAACGACGAACCGGCATGATAGCATAGGAGGAGATTCCGTGTTTTCTTCCCTCTAATGGAATTTTTTTTATAAAAGAAATCCCGGCGCACGAGTTTATCGTGTTGAGCATTACGCGAAGCAATGTCGAGGTTTACGCACGCGCATCAGAGCCCCGATAATTTTTGGAAGTCAGTCAAAAGGGTCGGTTTTCGGATTGCTGATGGTATGGGCGAGTTCACCGTTAGTGGTAGGGATGGATTCACATGCAACTTACAGGGAATACCTTCGCAAATAGCAATGTAATACAAACCAGTGGGCAGGCGCCCAATAAACCAATTGGTGGTCTCAGCTGCACATCACCCTCATCAGCTGATTCTCAATGCAGCGTGTTCTCTTGTTCTCTCGCTCCAGCGATCACGCTGGTTCAGCTCAACAACCTATATCCCCGAACATCATCACTTCTCTCGGCCCATAATGCAATTCCTTAGGTGCCATTTGCTCATTTTCGTCGCATATGAATGGTCCCACGCCCTCTGTGCTAGATTGAAGACAAGACTATAAATGTCCGATCCATCCACTGCCATACGGGCCATCTGCTTTCGTCCCCCCCAGGCATTCTGGCAATCGGTAAGCTCATCCCCAAGCCCTCCATGAAGCGTTCTTATATAAGAACCAACAAGGGGAGTGTCATTCCAAAAGCATGCAACTCAAGACGTTTGTGCTGCTTGCGATCTTCACCTCGAGTCACGCCCAGTTTACCTTGCGTGAGTCCTATCCCACCTTGTTGTGGTTATTTTTCAAATGTCCTCGTACACAGGAACCTGGGATGACGCATATAAATTGGCAAACGCGGTTGTGGCGCAGATGACATTGAGCGAGAAGTTAGGAATCGTCAAAGGCACTGGTCAACTCAACCCCAGCCGTGCGTTCTTTGTATCATCCTGCTGCTCCATCATCCTACCATCCCATCATTCATTGCCCTGACACTCAACGCAACCCTGACTCCGCTTCCACATGTTCAGGTCGATGCGTGGGCGACACAACCGCCGTAGATCGCCTTGGAATCCCCTCATTCTGCCTTAATGATGGACCCGCAGGAATGCGCCTCACGAAGAACGTAACGGGGTTTCCGGCAGCTATCAATGCTGCGTCGACGTTCAGCCGGAGGTTGATGCGTGAGAGAGGGAGAGCGATGGCAGAGGAGTTTAGGGGAAAGGGCGTTCAGTGAGCACCTCTGCTTGAGCTTTGACACACCTGGAACTCGTATGTTGAGTGGAGTAACAGCGTTCTGTTAGGTCCAGCCTTGGACATCGTGAGTACTTTCTAGTCAAATGATAGCATGTGTGGTCTGACAAGTCTGGAAGATGCGAAATCCAAAGGCAGGGCGCGGTTGGGAGAGGTGAGCTATTTTCAGTTAATTTGGGTGACCTGACGTCATGAAATGCAATCAGTTTTGGTCCTGATCCTTATCTAAACGGAGAAGGCGCCTTCGAGACTGTTACAGGTATCCAGAGTGTCGGCGTCCAGGCTTGTGCAAAACATTTCCTTGCGAATAATCAGGAGCACTGGAGATATGGACTGTCGGCGAATGTGGACGATAGGACACTGCACGAGGTGTACTTCTATCCCTTCTTAAGGAGCATCGAGGTGCGTTTCCTTGGGTTGGTTCAGGACAGAGCACGACAGATAAGGTTTCTTCGCTGGCGTGGCGTCTATTATGTGCGCGTATAACCGGTTTAATGATACTTCATCGTGTCACAATGCGGGGTTACTAGGCCCGAATGGGTTGTTACAGAAGAATGGGTTCAAAGGTAACCGCTTACGGTCCCTACCGCATATATGCCAGTCGTTCACTTCGATCTGGAATTGCAGGTTATGTTGTCAGTGACTGGGGCGCAACTCACGACTCGGCTGCGGACAATGCGAATGCCGGACTGGATATGGAACAGCCAGGAGACTATATTGTCATTGGTGAGTGGTGGTACTCCAGCTCCTCTTAAATGATACTTATTGGATTTTGGATAGGCGGTGGCACTTTTGCAGGTCTTCTAGGTATTGGGGCTCTCGGTGGTCTGGAGGGAGCGGTAAATGGGGGTGATGTCAGCATGGATGTACGCAACGATGTCTCTGCCGCAGGTTTGAACAAGCACTGATCAATGGGAACAGAGGCTCAACCAGATGGTTTCGCGTATTCTTGCGCCGTGGTATCGTCTGGGACAAGATTCTGTACGTTCAACACCGAAAACTCTCCCTCTCCAGAACTTGTTTGACTCCCCGGCCTCAGGGATACCCTCCCGTAAACTTCGACACCCAAAAGCCTGACGGTTCAGGCTCGCGCAACCTTCGCGTTAACGTCCGTACGGCAGAACATACTGCGCTCGTGCGCGAAATCGGCTCAGCATCCACAGTGTTACTTAAGAACAACAGAACGACAACAAATGGGTCTCCTGCTGGAAGTACTGTTCGTGGGTTGCCCCTGGACAAATCGAGAATCAAGACTATTGCAATTGTTGGGCAGGATGCAAAGATGCCTAATAAGAATTGCGGAGACTTGAATAAATGTAATGATGGGACTATGTCTGTTGGGTGAGTGTCAGTGCCTCTGATCAGATTTCCACAGGGGGCGCTGATCAAGGTTTGGCGTAGTTGGGGTTCCGGATCGAATTCGTTGGAGTTCATCGTACCTCCGGTCGATGCTATTACTTCCTTTGTTGGGTCTTCGGCAACAATTACGACTTCACTGTCGAATGATTTGGATGCCGGAGCTGATGCTGCCAGGAATAAGGATGTTTGTCTTGTTTTTGCGAACGCGTATGACCCTTCCCTCTTCACCCTCGGTTACCATTACATGGACACTGATCATTTGTGTGCTGTGCTTGATAGGATGAGTGGCGAGCTTGGTTTCTACGACATAGTTGTTGGCAACCAAGGAGATAGGAACGACCTCGCTTTGTGGTTTAAGGGCGGTAGCTTGGTGAGTGCGTGTGCATAGCATTTCCCTGTTCATCTTTGATGACCGGTTCATAGACTGAACGTGTCGCGAGTGTCTGCAACAATACGATCGCTATAGTACATTCCGTCGGTCCGGTCAGCTTCAGCTGGAGTAATCATCCGAACATTACTGGTATTATATATGCGGGAGCCCCAGGAGAACAAACTGGACCCTCGCTGGTTGATGTGTTGTACGGGATGTATAACCCAAGTGGAAGGTTACCGTTTAGCATTGCGGACGTAAGCCCGGCTCTATGCAAGTTGGAAACACTCGGACTAACAGAGTGGTTAGAAAGAGAGCGACTATGGCACAAGCATTGTCTACGTCAGCGATGGATTCCCTGATGTACGTGCCTTAATCACCAAAACTATTCTATTCTAACCGACCCCCTAGATTAATTATACAGAGAAGCTGTTGCTCGACTATCGCTATATGGACGCCAACAACATCATGCCACGCTTCGAGTTCGGTTTTGGCATGTCCTATACAACTTTCGGGTACTCTGGTCTTTCCATCACAGACTCAGGGACTTCCAAGATCATCTCGTTTACCGTGAGCAACACGGGAGCGTTCGCAGGCACAGAGAAGCCCCAGCTATACCTTGGATACCCTGCCGGAGCTGGTGAACCTCCGAAGGTTTTGAGGGGATTTGAAGAGGTTGAGCTGGCAGTTGGAGCTAGTTCGACTGTGAAGATGACTTTGAGTCAGAGGGACTTTAGGTGAGGGGTTAATTACGTTTCAGGAGGTAGCCGTAGCTTGACTTGGATCTTTTGCTTAGCATTTGGGATACCCCGAGCCAGGCTTACGTGCGGCCTGCCGGCACGTTTATGGTTTATGTAGGAGCGTCGATTAGAGACATCCGGTTGACGGGAACGTTTTGATTGTGCACGAGGGAGTTTGTATTAAGTATTCATCTTGGACTTTGGGGGTCCGTTGATTGATTGGCACGTCCAGTCCGCGGGGCAGATCCGAGATATGAAAGGCTGATGTAGGTTATGGCTTTGGCTATTGCAACTAACCTTGGCTTGAATGACTGTACTCGATCCAGAGTACTTATCCGGATGGGAGCAGACCTGAAACAAGTTGATTGTAGGTGTATGAAAGTCCACCATTTACGGAACCGGACAAACACAATAGAAGGATCAACCCCGTACCTGACTTGGCCAAAAAGCTGTACTTCTTTTCCTCAGCGAGAGATGGACTATGTCATAGTGTCAGTATAGACAACAACATATTGGAGCATGAGTCGCTTGAAGCGTTCCCATTTTCCCCGGACAAGATAGTTGTAGTGGTCCAGAACCCGAAGTTGGCAGATGGCCAGACCCTAACTAGTTATATGAAAACGCCACCGCAGAGCTTACCGTTCATGTGAACCGTCGTCGTTATCCTGTCCCCACCAGGGATGATCGTGTGAGTTTTGTTGGTCCTTGGATCACCCATTCACTCGCTAGGTTGCTTGCTCCTTCATCATTACTTTTGTATGAGCTTATCGCGTAAGATGTCATCTGGGACCCGTAATGTTTCAAAGAATCCTTGACCGCCTGATGAACAACCTCCAGTAGCCCAACCTAGGTCAAGGACTCCTCGTGTTAAACACATGTCCAGGAGATTGCAAGATGATTGGCTAGTGAGTGCCTATGTTATTCGAGGAGTATATTTATAAAGACTGGAGTATGAAGCATTTATAGCCCTGTGCGCATGGTTTGTTGACTGGAATAGAGAGAAACCTCGCACGTTTGGCAGTTCTAGCGTTTACACGAGCGTTTATCTATCAGGAACGCCATAATCATTTCCTTCTCCTTCCTCTTTAAGCACAATCCAAATCTACTACTCAGTGACCGGGAAGCATTGAATCACGACACGGTCCGTCACCTGCCAGAGTTGTGGGCGGTGGAAATGAATTCCTCTTCTCGTTCCTTGTTGAACACCCTTCCCAGCTCCAGTTCCCGTCGCTGAGCCCGGCTTGTTCGACCTTTCAACAACCGGTCTGATTGATTGGATATTATCTGGAACACACAATTGTTCTAGTTCTCAAGAGATTACTGGGAGAATACGGCTCGAAGTAGTGGAGGTTTTGGTCGGCGTTTTGCCTCGTGGCGCAGAGGACAAGCGTTCGTTCTACGTTTGGACTCGATACAACGGAACAGACTGATTTCTCGCCATTGGACTGCGCCGCATCTTTTCATTGTCCTCACCTTCTGCCTTCGTTACCCCCAACCTGCAACATGCCAACCCTGACGACAACCGTTGACGATACCTCACCAATTTTCCAATGGTCACCCGTGTCGAGTTGGGGCCCAGCGACTTCGAATCAGGACCCATTCCTCAGCTCGTAAGTTACTGTATCTGTTAGTTTGATTGTTTCAAATGATGATTTACTGCGTTATGTTGCATGCAGATACTACCAAAGCACAGCGACGTGGACCAACACTGACAACGCGAGTGTGTCATTCACGTTCTTCGGCAACAACATCAGAATATACGGTGGTAAACGCGCCAACCATGGACCTTTCCAGGTTCAAGTCGATGATACACTATACGACCAGCAGAGCGGACTCGCATCAGGCCCGGAAGAGTTCCAGTGGATGATGTTTAGTGCAAATGCTTCGGATGGGTTGGAAAATGATCACCATGTGGTGACGGTGACGAATCGTAATGCAACGTTTCTTGATATCGATTTCGTGCGTTACATTTCTGCTTGGCGCCTATCGAAGGGGTCCTGATTGCGAGTAGGTTACGTGGGCGGCGGATTTTGGAGAACAACAGGAGGGAATCATCGTTGGGACAGCGCAAGACACGAATGAAGCGATTCAATACTCTTCTCCGGGTGATTGGAACATGACTCCGGATAATCAAGGCACGTATTTTGGTGGGACGGGACAGTAAGCTGGTTTATCTGCGCCCCAGGGCGTAATCTGACACCGTTCAGTATATCAACGAATCCTAGGTCGTCCATGCAATATTCATTCACCGGAAACGCAGTAGCGATCTATGGCCCCGTGGATCCTAATGGTGCGCCATACGCCGTGCAGTTTGACAACGAAATACCGCAAAACTTCTCTGTCCTTTCTTCAAGATACGTACCTCAATCATTGCTCTATTATAGAGGAGGTATTGGGAAAGGAATGCATACTGTCAGAGTGACGCACGAAGGGGACGGGGCCGACGGAAAGGCGTTAGCGATTGATTATATCAATGTGTTCACGGCACCGTCTCTCGGCTCAACGTACGTTGTCTCGATTATAACTTTGGTCGAAGAATTAACTGATGTTGCGAGTAGGACCGGCGACCGATTACCAGCAACCACAATAGCGGCGATCGTAGTGGGAACGACTAGCTTCCTCATCCTCTTTCTCATCACTATGTTTTATTATATTCGTCGTAATCCGGGGCGGGACCAAGCTCAGTCGAGATTACACAAGTTCTTCAGCTTAAACTGGTGGAAGTATGGTGATAACGATACCCTCGAGGGTGCGAAGCGGGTGACAAAGAGAAAGCAAACGGGAAAAGAGCATTTTGAGCTGGATGGCAGTGGGCAATATGCGGTTGTGGGGACGTCGGATCGGGATACAGATTACCTTATTCCGGATTATGGACCTCCTGGAGCGGACGGAAGTAGTACTGGTCGAACGGCTAAAAAAGTAGTTGATGGTGGGGATAAAAGGGAAGAAGTGCTCGTGACAGGGCGGCCAAGCGTGCACATTAGCACGTTTTCAAATGCTTCAAGAACAATGTCGCAATCTACTGGTACTAATGGACAGCACTCAAAGCAACAAGCGTCATTATCAGGCCTATCTGTGTTAAATCAGCCTCTTATGAAACCTGGAAGTGCGACGGACTTCGGAATGGGCGGCATTGGTAGTAGCGGGACCACTCAAAGGGAGAGTCAGCTATCACCACCTCTGGACGCTTCGTTGGCTCCCCAGACGGTTTCTTCGACAACACCAGCTGCTTCCACCAACACCATTGTGAGTTGCCTATTGGCTGAAAACTCACTTCTATTCTCATCTTCACAGCTTTCTGCAATGTCGCAGGCAAGATCACCGAGTACAAGCCCCGCTCTCAGTACAAATTACAAACGAAGTGACTCGAAACCGGGTCCTGCCTCAACACAGCCATTCCTGGCAGATTCCCAACCAGTAGTTCTCTCGTACCATCCTCAATCAGCATCGGAACCGAACCAGCAAACGTTCCCAGGACAAACACAATTCCAGGTGGACTTGCAAAGAAACCGGACGGTAGTACTTCCATTACCGCCAGGAGCTGCGCGACCTGTGCTACAGACAGGGTTGAGTTCGAGCGGGCTGGGAGAGTTGATTTCTACGACTAGTGCTTCGACTGTTGGTGGCAGTGGTAGCAGTAGTGGTATTGTTGGTGCAGGGGTGGTGGGGGGTAGTGGAAGCGGAGGAAAGAGCACCAATGGAGTTGTGGGACCGCGAGCAAGGGTTGAAGGGTTCAAGGACAAGCCTAGGTGGATTTGACGTTTCACCCCCGATGATCATGGGTAGTCGCGGGAGGATGGAAGGTCGGAAGAGTGATTATTGGGTGTTTTCCTTGGTGCCTTGTGTTTTGTTCTGTGTATGCCACTGATTTCTTTCACTCACGGAGCATTTAGTGTGATCATACTTTGGGCCTTTTGTATATCAGTTATTTTCCGTTAAGTTTTATCAACTTGGGTAAACGGGGCACGGTCGGCTTGTGAAGCTATGGCTCAGGTGCCCCTGTGAGCCGTGATAGACTGGCTATGCTAGTGCCTACGTAATAGTCAGACTCAACGTTCGACTTCAGCGTTGCGCTGACTTACAAGCCAATTTGAGAGACTGGAAACACTCACTGCCTTAAAAGGCAGCCTGAGTCGTGGGTCCAACTGCAATCTCTTCTTCTTCCACTAAGGCCAAGTATTGCCACTACAATGGTGGCTAGCATCGACTATTCCATTTATCTGGTAACGGGAAGGGAACTACTTCCTCCAGGCAAAGTGGCTCCAATCCCAATTGCAGAATGCAATAGTAACTGAAGATTAATCGCTCCAGGATTATCTCGAATCGTTGGAAGAGGTAAGTAATAGAAGACATAATCTTGAACCTATCTATGGCCTTATTCAAAGAATTCATACACAGGCACTACAAGGAGGCGTCACTGTCGTGCAAATCCGCGAAAAGAATACAGACACCGAAGAGGTGCGACTAGCCTTCCTCCACGACCACCTGTGAGCACACCTGTGACGTATTATCCAGTTTATCCAAATTGCAAGAGCCTCCAAGGCCGTATGTGACAAATATAACGTTCCGATTCTCGTCAACGATAGAGTAGATGTTGCTCTTGCAATCAATGCTCACGGCGTGCATCTTGGACAAACGGACATGTCGGTAGCTCAAGCACGAGCTCTGCTACCAAAGGATGCTATCATCGGCGTGAGCTGCAACAACATCCAGCACGTCAAGAAGGCGGTAGAGGATGGTGTTGAATATATCGGCATTGGAGCGGTTTGGGGTACGCAGACGAAGGTTCTGACAAATCCAATCATTGGTGTGAGGGGTGTGGGTGGGATGTTGGAAGCATTGGATGGTTCTAGTGTCAAAGCTGTGGCTATTGGTATGTTCTCATGCACAGGTTCTGAAGTGACATCGTCTCAGATTGCTTTAATGATGATAGGCGGCATCAAGGCCGGTAATTTGTTGAGGACCCTTTACGGAAGCGTTTCGTCTACGGGACACGCACTCGATGGCGTCGCGGTCGTCTCTGAAATCGTGGCCTCGCAAAACCCGAAACAAGCGACGGAAAAATTATCGCGCATATTCAAGGCTGAGTTCTCCCTGACCCCCACACGGGGATGGGCGTTTCCGTCGAGCTTGTATGGACAAGATTTGGCAGCGCCTACTACCGATGCGATCCTTGAAGGTGTAGGAAAGTTGATGGTTAAGGTCAGGGAAATCGGTCCCCTTGTACACCAGGTATGCATCCGTCTACGCGTTCTTCAGCGTGGAATGCTCAGCAGGGATCTATTGCATTAGATCACTAACAATGTCGTCGCCACCCAATCCGCTAACGTCACCCTCGCACTAGGAGCAAGCCCGATCATGGCGACCGGTCCAGAAGAAATGGAAGACCTTGAACGAATTACTGGTGCACTACTTGTCAATATTGGAACGTTGACTTCCATGACTGTGGAGGGCATGCGCAGAGCAGGTGCGCTAATACCTACTTTGTAGTATTCCTTGCTCATTGGGGTCACCCACGGATAGGCTTCTATGCCAACACATTTAGGAAGCCAATTGTTTTCGATCCGGTTGGCGTTGGCGCGAGCCAATTCAGGAAAGATTCTGTCAATGGTGGGGATCACCTATCCAGATAAAACGGGGATATTTCCTAACGAAACTTGTACTGGCTACAGAACTATTAAATCTGTTCCAGGCAAGCGTGATCAAGGGAAATGCTGGAGAACTCGCTGCAATTGCCGGATCCCAAGAGGTTAAACACTGTCTTCGAGCTTTCTGGTCGCTAATTAGACGTTTTCTCCCTCAGGTTGAATCCAAGGGCGTTGACAGTTTAGGTTCTGGTTTCAAGGATCCGATTTCCTTCGTCAAGCGGCTAGCCCGCAAAGAACGTATGCCCGTCCACTTTTCCTCGTCGATCGCTCGACAACTAAACCGGAGACCTACAGGAAGCATCATTGTGATGACCGGGCCGACAGACTATATTTCCGATGGGAAGACCGTCATATCTCTAAAGAACGGCCACGAAATCCTTGGGAAGATCACGGGCTCTGGATGTATCGTCGGTAGCTCCGTCGCCTCTTATTGCGCTGCTGCCTCTGCCATAGCTTCGGCAGATGGGTCCCAATCGAACGCAGATGGCAGCCTGGTAAGCGGCGATATGTTTTTGGGTGCCATCGCTGGGTAAGAGACACTTCTCTGGTGACTAAAGTGGCATCTATTCATGCTGGGAACAGTGTCCTTGTGTTGACTGTCGCCGCAGAGCTCGCGAATGAGAGGGAGTATGTCCGAGGCCCGGGAACATTCTTGGGCGGGCTGATTGACGTGCTGTGGAATCTAACACCGGAGGAGGTGGTTAAGAGAGCGAAAGTCACAGTGGAGAGTATGTAAAGCAATTTTACTTGGCTCATGAGTTTGGCTCGAGAAGGGAAGTGTCTTAATGCACTTGTATCGGGTTCTTGAGGGCCGACTTGGACGAAGGCGCTTGTAACCAGTGAGGATAGGATCGAAGCTGTAGTGTGAAAACGGGATATCATTATACAAGCTTTTTTGTACCTTCCGGCAGTGGGCCTAGATATTACTACCTCATATGCATGGCCAATGGAACAGAACTGGAGAGAGGTGACTGGCATCTCGTTGACGTAGTGTTCATATTTAGGATGATAAACCTCTTCCGGCTCAGCGATGTTTCAAAACGAGCTATAATAAGGTGGCAATGTGAGATGGTCGCGATTCACATGAGGCAAGCCTATCCACCTAGAAAGGGACTTGAAACTCGACCACAGAGTTCAACGTGAAATGCTGCGTGAAATGCAAACAGTCATGGAAGTATAATGTGTAGGGAAGCGAAGTGACCGTGACTTGATATCGACAGACGCATGTTATCTTATC